>CM068367.1:1384515189-1385115189 GCA_034769895.1 Magicicada septendecula | reverse complement strand
TCACTAATCACCAGCTTTATTTATCACCATTAACAATTTGTAATCAGCAAGATAGTCACTTACAACAAATCAAGTAAAAATTGTCTACACGCAATAATAATGTCAACTAATAGTGTCCCGCACAATTATTAAACACATAACACGTTGCCACAATACTTCGAAACTCACTAGAATAAATCGCCACTTAAACTGAAACTAAGCTTCGCTGAATGCTTATACGTATACACCGCTGAGATTCCAGAATAATCCATAATACGCGTCAACACTAGAGCGTAATTGATTGCTGCCTTGAACACAGTGCGCCGACCGGTATGGCCTCGAATAGCCTAGTTGCGCACGTACAATGTAGTCCATAGTCACGTACGCACACAACATTACAACTGGTTCTGTTGGGATAGCCGAGAAACATGTAGAATGTTCTGTAATGGCGTAATGTCTGTATACGCGCGCGCGCGCGCGCGCGTGCGTGCGTGCGTGCGTGCGTGCGTGCGTGCGTGCGTGCGTGCGTGCGTGCGTGCGTGTGTGTGTGTGTGTGTGTGTGTGTGTGTGTGTGTGTGTGTGTGTGTGTGTGTGTGTGTGTGTGTGTGTGTGTGTGTGTGTGTGTGTGTGTGTGTGTGTGTGTGTGTGTGTGTGTGTGTGTGTGTGTGTGTGTGTGTGTGTGTGTGTGTGTGTGTGTGTGTGTGTGTGTGTGTGTGTGTGTGTGTGTGTGTGTGTGTGTGTGTGTGGAGAGGGGGGCAAGACTCATTTTAATGAACTTGAAAGGTTCTTAACGACGGATTTGAGAAGTTGGGCTAAAAAAAAAGGAAACCCAGCAACAAGCATACGTGACAGAAGTAACCATTGTTATAATGAAAGTTTGACCAAATACTGACTAATGTACACTTTTCATTCTTCTATTATTAATTTTATTTTAAATTTCTTAATTTATGTTATTATCGTAATTCGGAAAAAATACAGACTGGAGCAAGGAAGTATGCTCCAATTCTTGAAAGTTTACCCAGTTGAGACTACTTTTAGAGAACCGAAACATAACCAACACCACACAGATATAACACAGTGATCAACGTATTAGTGAAATGTTCGATGATCTGTGGGACAAACACATAGGAGGGTCGAGACTGAAGATTACTCCCACATTCACGTAGCTTAGATAGTCTCGACAAAGTCGTCTTGGAACATAACTAAACAAGAACATAAAAACGTTATCAAAGAACACACCCACTTGAAAGTTTGAACTATGCGGTTCAGAACTTGACTTTCCTCGAAACTCTTCGTCCTGGACCATAGTAGGTCAAGAACGCTCTTGACTTTCTATTCCGTTTAACTGCTTTGTTCCGCATCGCCATGGAAACACGCAAGCCTTCTACTAATTTCAAGTTATGAAATAATGCAATCTGCGACGAGGCGTCGAAATCACGTCTTACATAGTACCTAGCGCATAATTCGTGTTCATTAAGGTTTGCATGTTTGCGCGCGCGCGTTATAGTGTGTCTACAGTTGAGTAGCTTCTGACGTAGTATAGCATACAAAGGTAATTTCACCTTTACCTTAATTACGGAACACAACACTGATGCGACTGTTATGTGTGCAACAAGAACGGCGACAATTACACAACAATCAGTAATTAGGAACAGCAGCTAACTCTGTTGGCGCGTAATTGCTCTCACACGGTAATTGCGAAAACAGTTAGACAGAAGCACTAGAGAACTTGATTCTACAAATTATTGTTATAAATTTCTTGGAAGTTTATTACTTGAAAATGTCTATCGATACACATACATTGAGGAGAATAAATATACAAATTATATAGTAACGACAATTACGTTAAGGCTCTCGCCTTTTCGAGAGCGTTTTTCAACACGCTTGTCGACAAGCCCAGCGTGCGTCGTCTGTGTCAAGGCCGTCCACTTCCGTAGCACCCCAGGCTTTTCGAGTACTTGTAACTAAGCAAATTCTGCCGGCACACCGCCAAAAGAATGGAAAATTATTCTTGAACCTTTGAATCTACGCAGGCTGTATATAAGCAACAACGACCACCTTAGATTTAGTTACACCTGGCGATACTGTAGAATGCGGATCAAGTGATTGTTAAGGATTAGTGGAAAGCGATTATTGTGTTATAATTAGTGCGGAACTCTAATAGTTGACATTATTATTGCGTGTGGGCAAATTCAGCTTGAATTATTGTATCATCATCATCATCATCATCATCATCATCGTCGTCGTCGTTGTCATCATCTTCACGGATTAAACCAAGGGTTTGTTCCTGTCTCAAATAGGCAAAGATTAGAGCTCGTCACTCCAGCGCTTCCTCGGACGTCCCACACCTCTCCGTCCCCTCGGCTTATAGTTCCATAGTTGTTTGGGGATGCGGCAGTCATCCATTCGGCAAAGATGTTCCCAGCAATTCAACCGATACTGATCGTGAATTATTGTATGGTAGTACATTGTTGATTTCAAATTGTTATTTGTGGCTAATTAAAGTTGGTAATTAGTGATTTCATTGGTTGCTTCAACTTTACAATAGGACGATCCTTGAGACCGTCGTAACAATATTTTTACAATAGGTCTATCCGAATGTCTTTAGGTTTTGTTATTCTGACCTTCTGTGAAATTACTTAGTGATTCGGCATTTATGGATACTCTGTACTCCTAAGTCTACAAGTTAAAATTCAAATCAAATCAAATTATTTAAAGAAAACGCATTTAGATGTCGCCAGTGTTTGCTCCGATGATTGAGTGATGTGAACTTAAAAAAATCAAATATTTCCACCAAAAAAAGATACTAAATTTTGTCTGACAATGACTACCAGCATCTTAAACCTTCATTAAAATGATGAGTTTACACTACTTCAATTTGAAGTAGAAAGAAGTGGAAGTAGAAATTGTAGAAGAACTGTATCTATTACAGTACAAAATTTACTATAAATACTTCTCTGTTGATTTTTAATTGGCGGACTTGAATAATTTTTTCTTTGTCGTTTCTTATTCTAACCTGTCTCCTTCGCTTTTGTGTTTCCTTTCAATCATCTTTTCTTCTTTTTAGATCTTCTTCTTCTTCTTCTTCTTCTTCTTCTTCTTCTTCTTCTTCTTCTTCTTCTTCTTCTTCTTCTTCTTCTTCTTCTTCTTCTTTTAAACTTATTATACATCATTCTTTTTTTACTTATTTGAAGATAAATTACGGAATATTTATGATCCGGTATAAAAGGTTGTGTGAAAGGGATGTATTGATGATACGATATAATTAAGAAATATAAGCACCCTTTACGGATGTAGACATAATAAATTATATTAAATTATTATCAAGGTTTTGGTGGGCCGGACGTTATATGAGGACGAAACATAGAGAAAAGTCTTGTCGGTGCAGCTGGATGGAAGAAGAGAGCAGCCCAAAGCTGTGATGGATTGATAATGTGCCAAACTATTTGGACTCAGGAATTGGATAGCCATCGCATGACATGGGGGCCGTTGGAGAAGAAGGGGTCTGGAGGAAGTCAAAACACAGCAATGAGTTGTAGCATCAAGGGCGGTGATGATAATGTCCAAAACTATAAAAAGTGTATTTGAGCTCATACACAGAGTGCGCTGAAAGAATAATGTCTCTTGTTTGGGTGTGTGTGTAAGCGCGCGCGCGCGTGTGTGTAAGAGAGGAGAGAGAGAGAGAGAGAGAGAGAGAGAGAGAGAGAGAGAGAGAGAGAGAGTCCTGTCGTTAGGCCCCTTTCATGCATCCGATTTACATCGTACTATAAAGTATTGTACGATAACTTTTGTATCCGATTTGACAACGATTTCTGTCGTGCGTACAAAATATCGGAAGTGGGTTTCAGCGTTGCCATCATCAGTACTGAAAACGGATCCGTGCGTATTGTATGCTGCTTTTCGGTTCATTTCAAGAGACGGAGGAAAAGAAGGAAGATAGGACGATCGTCCAATTAACTCTGTGCACCATATGTAGACGGTGCGTCAATCCATTGTTTTGCTTCAAATTTCTGTTTCGGAAGCGGGGTCCCATAGTGCTCTCCTGCTCTGGATTTCGTCAATGAGTCTTTCTGCATTAATGCCTTCCATATTTACTAAACAAATTAATAAAATCATACCACTATGTGAACACCACTGATTACTCGGCACAACTGTCTCGCCGAAGGTAGGCGGGAATGTTGGTAGCACTGATGTCTGAAAGTCATACGATACAAAACTCGCGCGAGTCCGTAAACGGAACCATTACGGCACATGTGTCTAGACAACTCGTCCGACTTTTTATTTTGTACGTTTCCTAGGACACCAGGATATGTTTTTAAGTTCGGTACCATAAATTTATCGTACAGCAGTGCATAAAACGGCCCACTTTTGTTTCTGTTGCTCTACAAGTCGTACGAATGTTTTTATCGAAGTTAACTAAATGTCGTTACGATAATAAATCGGATGTATAAAAGCGTTGATGTATACTTTATGGATCGCGTGCTGACAGGCAAAGTGAACGGCAGAAAACAGTCCGAAGCACGTACAGCTTCCCACACAATGGTGGGCAATAAAGGGTTTGGCGTTAAGTTAACACGTGTATTAAACGAGTCATTCAGTCAGTAATGCACTTGTTTCGACACCTTACAATTATTACATTTGGGACAGTTCTACTGAAAATTTGTAGTTATCAAGATTTATTATTATAACAGTTTGTTTTCACTTTTGCTGGACTGATAACAGATGACAATAACTTGAGCGTTTACACTAATTTTACTGACTTTGTGTCAAGCGGAAAATTAATTAGAGCATCATCAGACGTTTTAAAGATTGCAAAATATATGTATAATTTATTGATTAGGCCTATATCTCACAGTAAACTTAATACCAAAAAAAAATGATTATATCAGCTTGCAAAAACTTTGCCGGCACAGTGTTTGAAAAACATATTTCAAACAATGATTTTTCTGAAGACAGCCATGAAGTGAAACTTATCAAATTAATAGGGACATTATTTTATAAAATCTTGTGCTATAATATTGCTAAGGAAAGAACCGCTGCAGCTACCTTCTCTAAGCTTGGTGTCGCCAAAAGTTAAATAAATTTCTATTATTTAGTAATGTTTAATGTAAACAATTTTTATACAATTAATACGTAGCTAATTAAATAAAATAAAAAAATTTAATGTAAATTACCATTGCTAATTGAACACTTTAACGACCATGGCGAGCGTATACGCCAGCTTCTTTTACGTAATAAACATTTTAAAATTTACGGCTCACGTCTTTTATTACTTGTTTCCCTTATTCTTATCTTTATTCGTCTGGCTTCAACATTAAATGTTCATAAATAAGAACGCAACAGAACTGTTTATGAACACAACAGAACTTAGCGATAAACTGAAATAATGTGTCAAAACATTGAAATCTTACAGTGAATTAAATGTGTTTATTTTGGAAAATAACTTATTAAAAACCTCCCACTTTGGAGTCATTAATTGTTAAAATGACATAGCTATACCATTTAACGCAAAATATGCTCCGTTAAAGCAACAAAAGCTATAACAAAGCAGAAAAGTCAGACTTTGTACAATTGCGTTACTTTACGGTGGCCGGTTCATAACTGCACGTGAAAAGTGAGGGCAGTGGGCAGACTAAGTGTGCTCAGTTGTAACACTACATTTCAAAAACGTCCGTCTTTTTACTGTTGATACAGCCGGCTTTATGGGTGTCCTTAACTGTTTAATTATTACAAATCGGGTTTTACACATTGTTGACACCTCCGGATTTCATTCAACTAACTACTATTTGTAATTTTTGTCAGTATTACTGGAAATTGTATCAAATATGTATTTGTTATACCAGAACAATTACAATAATGTAATTTATTTGTTACATAATGTAAATAATAAATACAGTAATTACTAGTATTGGCTGCTTTTCTGTCCTGAATTGTTTTATTTTCCTGAGATATTCAATTCTTTTTGTCCTTATCTTTTGACGTTCATTTAATACACTTCTATTATTTCTAATCTTCTTCCATTTAAACCCCAAGTTTATAATAACTTTTCTTAAACATGATAAGTACCCTGAAAGTTTACACTAGACTTAAAAAGCTGATGAAGTTTTCGTAACGAAGGATATGTTTTTTGTGTTGAAAATAATAATTAAATAAAATACAGACCTATATGGTAAATGTTTCAGACTGAATGTTTTTGGAAACGCATCAGCACTTACGCACTCAGTGAGATGTGTCGTTACACTGACAAAAAACAGGGTTCAGCGCATATCACTTTCACCAAGTTTGCAGGCCACCATAAAATACACAAGAAGCAGGTACAGTGTAGAGCATACGCAGTGTTCTTGCCCACCACTGGTGCAGCGGTCGGACCGAATTCAGTGAATGCAGCACGCGACCCATATAGTATACATCGATGCATAAAAGAGAGCCTTATATATGAGAAATAAGTCTGTCAGCGAAACGGTAGCGAAGAGTATGAGTGAGTCACGAATAGTTGCGGACGTGGATATTAAAGTGGCGCTCTTTGCTGTCGCGAAGGCTCAGAGCAAGCTGCAGCAGCGTTTGGTAATGAGTTACGATCAAATATTGACAGCTACTGGCTAGAGAGAGAGAGAGGGGGGAGAGCCGCCACCTCCCTTGCTCGTACATTCCACAAAACTCTTTTCCCGTTGCAGCAGTCTAGTGTAAAATGAACGATGATAATTTCTTTCGCTTGAAACACGTTGTCGAGTATGAAATATAATCTGTATGATATGACAGTCGACATAATATTTTATAAAACATTTCTGCCTGACGTCAATAAAATATTTAAGAATTTTGAGTGCTTGGGTATAATCAGAATTCTATAATACGTAGTTGAGATAGTCTAAGAAGCAGTAATATTACTGGAAGTAAGTTGCTGTAAGTTGTAATTAAGAATGTCACCCGATATAATTATGAATTTAATCTTCTTCTTCTTCTCCTATTCAAGGATTAGGTTATATAAACCTGTTCAGGCACCCATCTCATCCTCGGACGACCCACGTCTCTTCTACCAATGGCTTTATAGTACAGTGCCCCTTTCGATCCCCTGTCATCCTTTGCAGATGATCCCACCACTGTCTTCTGTCCCAAATTGCAATAATTTCATTTATGTCCTTTACTTCGAGTTCTGCTTTGATATCTTCATTCCTTATTCTATTTTGCAATGTATAATTTAAAGTATTTCGAAGAAACTGCATTTCAGCACTCTGGACCTTGCCGCTTTTCTTTTCTGTCATGACCCACGCCTCACTTTATGAATTTTATATAAGTCTTCAAAATTAATATCGTATCAGATGAGTGGACTAAAACTACTGAATGCACTCTTCAGTGGACTAGAATGCGCTCTTCTAAATATTATAAATCACTTCTACCATTATAAAAAAAACTGTCATATTAACAATAAACCAGTAGCGATCCAGGCTATAAAAACGTCCGTGAAAAATATTCACCAAACGATAAATGTGATACAGAAACTTAACAAATACATGTTGGATACCTTACGCGTGGACACTTGACTGGATCACTTTACCCCTGAAATTACTGCGATCGGAAAACAACAGTTATTTATACTATTATAATACATTAATAATAACAACAGATTTTTACAATTTTATTAATTCTAATATCTAATGATAATAGTTTAAACTATCGAAACACCGTGATGTTAAAAACATACAAAAAAAATATTATTGTAAGAAACGTTTTATTTATTATTAATCATAATAAAATATATATATATATACAAGAATAATGTGAGCAAATATTAATGTAATTTATAATAAATTATAATATATTTATGGGAACATATGGGAAAATGTACAGATATACAAACACAAAACAAACTAATACCTGAAAAAATACAAACCAATACAAAACATACATTTTCAAAGCACTCAGAATCGAAAATACTCAAAAAACTTATTTATACACCACAATCGTACACAATAATTCCAGTATAAAATACCAAAAACCAACGTGAACTCATGACATCAACCAACCTAAACGCAAATACTACACAAGTCAGGGACCACAAACACAAACTTCTACCAACTAAGAGAATAAACATCTTGAGGTAAAGAATTTATAAATATTAAATAAATAATATGTTTGTAATAATAAATTTTTGATAGGAATTATCTGTAAGCTACAAATTTATACAATTCATTAAATTCAGTCTGTAATATTTATATTAAAAATTTACATTCATGTATTTATCAAATTTATTTATTTTATTTATTCTTAAAAAAACGTTATAAAGTTACCAATTCGAATATGTTTTTGGAATAAACAACGTTTTAAAAAGTTAGAATGAACAGATATCAGTCGCAACCAGTACCTAAATATAATGTTATTTGTAGACGACCAAGTTATAAAGAAGACACTGCGGAAAAGTTACAGCTATATGCCTATATGTCTATAAACATTATCAGATGAAACTAAGGCTTTCGCGCCAGGCGTCAACAGTGTTAGAATCAAATTGACATATCTTCGGCCTATTTAGACGATGCCCTGTACTGTGATAAACTGGCGAAGACCGTGTCAGTTATCGAATCGTTTTCACGCTGAAGATGGGCACCAGAGGAAAGGCCGAAACGTCTGTTCGTAACAGCTGGAATTGACCACGGTCTGATAGCCCGGAGATAAGTTAATTTGATCCTAACGCTCGTCAGCTGACTTTCCTTTACAATATGAAAATTTCATCGTCAAAAACTACAAAAAAAAGCGTTTTCTGGTAACTATTCGATAACAACAAAAATTGACATCAACAGTACAACAGTACTATTTTAGAACAAGTCTCACACTTTCAGTACTTAGGCTGCGGCATTTCCTCGAGACATCAGCAACAAAATGAATATATTGCACAGGGATGTGTAGTACAGTTGTAAGGAGTCTTAAGAATAACTTAAGAATAAGACATTGAAAGACAAGTAGCTAAAATTGTATAAGTTTATAGCAGTTTTTGGTATTATTTCCTTTAAAAGAAGATTACTTTTTTTTAACAGCCAGAAGAACAGGCAGGGTTTAGAACAGGACGATCCACTATTGACAACATTTTTACTATCAAAATAGCTTGCGAAAAGAGAGTGCAAAGAAACAGAGAGCTTCATATAGCAATCAATTGAATTGGAAAAAGCCTATGATAGTGTACCAGTCTCACAGTTATGGAAGGCTTTGAAATCCTTAGAAGTATCGAACATGCTAATACAAGCAATAAAGAACCTGTATAAGGAAAACACGACCCGAGTAAAAAACGGTAGTAACTACACAGACCTCTTCAAAGTCACAAAAGGATTAAGACAGGGGTGTAGCCTTTGCCCAACTCTATTTAAAGTATATCTAGACAAAGCCCTGGAAAAATGGTCAACGAAAGCTAGAGGAATGGGGCTGCAAGTGGGAGAGGTAAAACTGTTTAGCTTATATTTCGCTGATGATCAAATTGTCGTAGCATAGGATCCGGATGTTCTTAGTTACATGATAAGGAAATTACCAAGAAGAATACCAGCTCGCAGGTCTCGTGATAAACATGAATAAGTCTGAGTACCTAATAGTCGGTAATGATGCTCAAGATAATCTCGATTTAGGAAATATCACTTTAAAAGGAGTTAGCACGTGTAAATATTTGGGACTTACACTTAATAAACAAGGAAATACCAGTGATGAAATAAAAGAACGATTAAACAAAGGGAAAAAAGTAATAGGATCGTATAACTCTGTTGTATGGGATAAATCAATCACAAGAGACACAGAAAGGAGACTGTATAAGAGCATCTTCTTAAATATAGTCGCATATGGAGCCGAAACCTGGGATATGACAAGGAAAACCGGAAAAACTCTTAGCTGCCGAAATGGATTATTTAAGACACAGTTGCAGAAAATCGAAACTGGAAAGAGTCGGAAATGAAACAATTAGACAGAGTATGAACATGACGAAGAACATAGTGGAAGAGATTGAAAAAAAACAACTAGTATGGTTTGGACACACAAAAAGAATGGACGAAACCAGGTGGCCCAAGAGAATTTTAGAGTGGATACCATATGAGAGGAAGAAAAGAGGAAGGCCACGAAGAAGTTGGCGAGAGGGTGTAGATGAAGCTATGGAACTTAGAGGCCTGGAAGAAGACATGTGCTATAATAGAAGAGAACGGAAGCTAGGGACGGAGAAGCGGCCTAGGCTGTAGAAATCAATTATATATAAAGAAGTAATCATGTATATATATATAAAAGAAGCTTAATTAGAGCCTAATAAATAAATATGTGAGTTATGCAGACACGCGAGCGTCCTCCAAGAAATCCTCGCAAACACTGAGACAACTAAGTACACACACCTCACATACTCCACCTTGCATCAATCTTCATCTCCTAACTCTTTAAATTTTCCTATCTTCACGCCCTATATTTTGTTCTCTTCTTTGTATCCGCAGCCTATACCTTGAAGCCGCATTCACGCTCCCTTCCATCTTTAGCGTCCTGCGCTACTCGACACCGTCTTGGCTGTTCTTATTAGTTTTTATTTTGGCACTCCCATCAGCATCTTCCGGCATCCATTTGGCTGTTTAGACTCCATTGACACACATATACACACCCACACACTATTCGTCCTTCTGAGTGCCTCCACTTTTTCCGCCTCCGGCCCGGTCTGGCGTACGTCTCCTCTCAACTTTACCATATGGTTGAAGAGGGCTTTGCCCTAGATCAGCCCAAGGCCTGTTTCCTCAAGACAAGTTTTAAATTGTACGATAAAGATACTTAAGTTATAGAAGAGATAAAGATTGAAAATTTGAGAGCCTCTAAATTTAAAAACATTTTAGTACACACGTCCGCGTCAACATGCGTGTGCACACACTTGAACACAAAAAGAATAAAAGTATATATTGGTTGGACATGAGGAGCACTGGCAGGACGGAGGGAACATGCATGAGTGAGTGACGAATAGTAGCGGGAGACAATATTCAAACTCTCCTCTCTGCAATCGGTGGCCCGGTATTTGCAGCGCAGTAGTGCGATAATGAGTTACGATCAAATATTGACAGCTACTGGCGCTAGAGAGGCTCTTCCTCCACCCACCCCCTACCAGTTACACTCCACGAAACTCTTTCCACGTTGCAATCTAGTGTAAAAAAGACGACGTTTACGACGATTTATTTCACTTGATTTTTTTTTTTATAAGTAACATATTGAAAATAAAATCTTCTGTTGTAGTTGACAGCTGCCAGAATATTTTGGGGGAGGGGTTTGTATCCGTAGTCAATAATATGTGAGTACTGGAAATTTAAAATTTTGTTTTCCATTCTTTATTTAAAAAATATATTCCTATTTCTTCTCTTTCTTCCTTCTCTCCACCTTCACTTCTTCTTCTTCTTCTTCTTCTTCTTCTTCTTCTTCTTCTTCTTCGCTTGTTTTTCCTTTTCCTTCTCCTTCGCTTTCTCCTGTATTAGGATCTAGGAATGTTAAACTTCTTCATTGGATGCTGTATCATGGCCATTTTCTTCTCATCCTCATTATCGTTTCAAATAGAAACTTTTTCAGAATTTTCAAAAATGAAATATTTGTTAACAAGAA
The DNA here is from genome assembly GCA_034769895.1 of Magicicada septendecula. NCBI lineage: Eukaryota > Metazoa > Arthropoda > Insecta > Hemiptera > Cicadidae > Magicicada > Magicicada septendecula. The sequence continues at coordinate 1,385,103,627 of CM068367.1, read as the reverse complement.
AAATGAAAAGGAGATCTGAAAATTGAAGACTATAAATAAAAAAGGGTAAGAGGAAAGGAGATGATAATAAAATAAAATAATGAGTGGATAAACAAAAAATGAAGTAAGAAGATGTGTGCTATAGGTCATCATCATTACTATCATCAAACCCTATCATTATAACGTGTTCTACCAATTGACAGGTCGTGTAAGCCGCACTTGTCTCCAACGCCCGCGGTCTAATCTTTAACGCCGCATTCTCAATGTCACTTGGGATTTTTTTTATCGGTAATCAATCTATTATTTTCCTCCTTTTCCCTTTGTTTTATGGATTTTCTTTTTATATGTACTATCCAATTTCCCTTCCTCTTCAAAACTGCACTGAAAGGGTTCTGTTCCTTTATTGTATAAAATAAAATAGAAGGAAGAGGAAACAGAAAGCAAAGAAAGAAAGGAAAAATACGTGTACTACACAGAAGTAGTAACAAGTAAAGGAAAAGTAATTCAATATATAAAACTAATAAAAGGTGAAAAGATCGTTCTTTTGAAATCAGTAGGATAGTAATTGCAAGAGACATACATGCCACTGCCTTTACAATAACTGTCACAAGAACTGTATGAGACTGAGCTCTCTGGGAGGGGATAAAGTATGACTGAGTGTGTTTGTGTTAGTAGCGTTAGTTTGTCAAAACCAATGATCCATGACAGCTACCATTCCCTGTTCACAGACAGACTGGCATCAGACATTTCATACTTAGTAATTTTACTGCAGTCTGTTGCGGTATTAAGTGCATTCAAAACTACGTATTATTAGTTTTGTGTTTACAACTTAGGATTAGTATACTTTTCGTTACATTCAGTTAGTGAGTGAATTGTCCTGTTAATTGTTTATTGTTAATTGTCTTGGTTGCGACTGGCTTGGCCTTTCGTTAAAGTCCAATTCTCAGACCCATAAAGAAGCGTAGAAAGAGCCATCACCTTGTAAAATTTTAGGCGTGTTCCTTTACTTGCTGACTTAAGAGTTCGCCTGATGGTCCCGCACGTAAGGTTGAACTTATGCAACTTATTCACAGCGTATAAATATTGTCACGACATTACAGAACAATCTACGTGTTTATCGAATGTTCCAGAGACTGACTGTTGTGGCCTACGTGATTCTCCGCGAATTCGCTAGACTGTACCAGAAGTCACGCGGTCGCACGCACTGTGTCAAGGTCGCAATCAATTACGTTCTAGTGTTTTCTACTAGACGCCTATTATCAAATTTTCTATAACCTCAGCGGGGTATAAATAGAAGTACGCAGGGACGCTCAGTTCAGTTATTTGTCGGGCGAACCTGTGTGCGTTCAAGTGGTTATTAGTGAAGGGTTGTGTTTTATAATCGGGCGGGGCAATTGTGTTTTATATTAGTTGGTATTTTATTGCGTGTGAATAATTTTAATTTCATTTGTTGTAAGAGCCTGTTTTGTTAATTACGAACTGTTTAACTGTGATAATTAAAGCTGGTGATTAGTGACTTAATTGGTGTCTTATATTTAGTTTTCCACTGTACCATACGACGATCAGTTGACCGTCGTAACAATATAACGATAATATAAATAAAATCAAACAGAACGTTTAGTAATTTATCTTCCTTATCAAATCCCCTTCTCTCTCTCTCTCTCTCTCTCTCTCTCTCTCTCTCTCTCTCTCTCTCTCTCTCTCTCTCTCTTTTGCTCTCTCGACAAAGTAATCATGCCCTTTAAGGACGTTCTGAATCTATCAAAAAATTAAAATAACTATTAACAGAAGCTGAGGTTATACTTGACTGTATCACATAAATGTCTTCTTCAATTGTAATGGCTGTGCTGTTACAATTAAAACTCAACGTAACAATCGTATTGTGTGTGTGTGTGTGTGTGTGTGTGTGTGTGTGTGTGTGTGTGTGTGTGTGTGTGTGTGTGTGTGTGTGTGTGTGTGTGTGTGTGTGTGTGTGTGTGTGTGTGTGTGTGTGTGTGTGTGTGTGTGTGTGTGTGTGTGTGTGTGTGTGTGTGTGTGTGTGTGTGTGTGTGTGTGTGTGTGTGTGTGTGTGTGTGTGTGTGTGTGTGTGTGTGTGTGTGTGTGTTCCAATCATGCTTCTCTGATGCTGAGAGACGAGGTAATTTTGTACCTACGTTTCTGCTCAGACTCTCAAGTTTCTCTTTTTGAAAAAGTGTTAATTAAAATTGTGTTGATTATTCTTGTACTTAATTACTATTAAAAATTGTTGTCTCGTTTACAATATTGTCGATATTGAGATATTTCACAGGTAGAGTACAATTTGGCCCTGTTAACCTGTACTGTAATGACTTGAAATATAGGTACTATCCCACATTTTCTGTACTAAATACAATTTGAAAAACAAACAGGCATTAAGTTTTCTGGGACGCGGAAAAAACGTAGTTGTTCAGGAAGTGGACGAATGGAGGGACATAATTTGTTTAAGGACGGGACATTTAACTTGCAAATGTTGTCTGACCTGTTTTGCATAGTGCTGCCGGTCATCGCACCTACTACGCTGGCATATTTAGGTCTCGTCACGTTCGGAAGTCGGTGATTTATAAACACGGAATTGAAAATTTCTGGATCTTTAATAAAACATTTTACAGTTTATAAAAGTTTATTTTCAACTTCTTAAATATCTTAGAGTTTATTGTTATTTATTTCTCCTTCTTAACACATTCGTTAAGTGTATGGAACTCGTGTTTTGTAAATTAATTCATTATGTGAAGTTCACAATGATAATTTGGTGGCATACTTTGAACTAATTTCAACCGACGTTTGAATATGTTGTTATTGCGGTCTCACTGGTCGTCGTATTTCAGCCTCTCCGCTGGAGGCCATCTTCAGTGTAAGAACGACTCTCAAGTACTATCAGCAGTTCACCTTTGCAACCGAACAAGGAATGTGGTGACGTATGCCATTCCACTGCACGCACCACTGTAATACTACACATTTTAAATACGTTTAACACAGTTTCGGTATTACTTGACTGTCTCTCACAAGGTGTTTCTTGTAACGAATGAAAAAACACACTTTAACAAAATATTCAAAAATTACACTTACATATAATGTACGAACGTTCAATTTAATACGCACACATAATTAGAACTAAATACATCTGAACAATGTTTACAGAACCAGTAGTACCGCACCGACACAAGCACGCATTATCATTCGGTAGACCCCCGCTCCTCAGGCGTCAAGTCAGCAAAACTGGTGTTCGTACAGTAACTGGCTCGGGTCTTCACCAGTTAACCGCAGAACCGTAACATCCTTGTCTAACACATTGATTGACAGATATTTGTTGAGATAGCTTACGATTATTTTTAACGGCTAATCTTGTTCCGTTATAAAGGGCTTGTATAGTTGTTATAAGTTGTTGAGGAGATCCACGTTCTTCTAATATTTGCCACAACGAATTTCTATCTACTCTACCGAAGGCTTTCTCAAAGTTAACGAAAGCTATATGCGTTTCTTTATTGAACTCGCGATGCTTCTCAATGATTCGTGTAATAATAAAAGCGTTGTCTGTGTAAGATCTGCTCTTCCTGAAGCCGTTTTGTTTTTCCAAAATAAGTTGCTCGGGAATAGTCTGCAAACAGTGGTTTATGATCCTTACATATATTTTATATCCAGTATAACCAAACACATTCCCCTATAGTTATTACAGTCATTCCGTTTGTCTTTATTAAAAGTAGACACCACCCGAGCAGTTAACTAATGTTGCAGGACCTGTTGTCTTTTCCAACGCATATTATTGAAATGAAATAATCTAAGTTTAAGCAGGATTCCCCCATACTTGAACAATTCTGCGTTCAATCCATCCTCTTCTGTTGCTTTCCAATTTTCAATTAGACTTGGTTCGGCTTTCATCACTCAACTCAAATTATATTAATTTATTGCAAATGATATATAAAATTATAAATGGAATATAATATTCAGGATTGACGGACACAAAATTATACAATCATAACCGCCTTGTTATTTATTTAAATTCAGTAAATAGTTATTCAATCGTCTGAACTTTTAAAAACTGCAAGAGTTGAAATGAAGAGAAAAGCACTATGAACCAAGATAACAAAGTTGTTCTGAACAAGGCAGCCAGGTAGAAACAAAAAATTAAGAGTTTATGTACTGAGTACAGAATCACTTTAATTATTTGGGAAATGATACTGGCTGTGACAGGAATTATGACATTGATGTTAAGTTAGGTAAGATCCAGACGACCTGTGGGACAACTAGCCGTACTTTCAGAAACAAGGTACGTCGAAGTACAAAATGAAAGTTTTTACAAAACTTATGACATTCCCTGTACTGTCCTGTGAGTGTGAATTATGGACAACAACCAAAAAAGAAGACAGTAAAAACAAGCTGGTCTCGGAAGTAGCGTTCTTAAGAGGAGTTAAAAGATGTTCTAAACGCTATCGTATAAAGAATGAGGCCATATGAGAAGAGTTCAAGTTTTTAATTTGAATGAAAAATTAAAAGAATACAAATAATAGTGGAAAGAACACTTAGAAAGAATGTCAGATTCTAGACTGTCCAAACAAGTCTATAAATACAAGCCTACAGGACACAGATGTGTAAGTAGATCCAGGAAGAGATGGCTGGAGGATCTTTGAAGGCGTAACAGGCAGCATCTTGTCTATGCAGTGTTCTGAAGATGATGATGATGATATACTGAGTACAACAGAAATAAACTTAACAGTTACGTAGGTGAAAAATGAAACGCATTTAAGTATTCGCAAGAAATAATCGCTTAATAAAATGTAGATTTTTTTTTAATTTTGTCATAAGACTTTAATTTAACAATCTTAACGTATTTTGTTAAAATACGCTTAAATATAAAAATATTAAGCTACCGCGTGAATCAGATGACAACACGTCATACCTCTTTGTAACGTTTCAATAAAGAAACGTCATGGATTCCATGAACTTAAAAACAATCTAGACGTTGCCCGTGAAGTGTCTATTTGTTAGCAGCTGAGACGAACCCTCGCCGCTGGCTGCCAGTGCTGTCAATATTTGATCTGCACAGTCCATTACATGGCAACGACGCATAGAGATATTCTCATCTTTTTTCACAATGCACTCTTCTGATAAAATCTCTTTTTTTACTGGGGTGAACGTATCCCTCGTTTTTACCGCAAAACCTGTCACATCCACAGAATATTTTATATTCACACATTCTTGCCAGTCGTTCACATTACATTAGTAATATTATATCATTTCAATAGGAGCTTGTCTTTACGTAATTCTTACTTCATAAGCTATTCTTATTCTTTGATTTTTTTATAGCCTATGTGTTTATAATATATATGAAAATCTCCGCTATGAAAACAAAGATAATAGCACTTCGAGGCAAGGACCAAATAAAAATAAATTTAATGATTAATGATCAAATTCTAGAACAGGTGAGCCATTTTAATTATTTGGAATGATATTGGCTATGATAGGAATTATGGTATTGATGTTAAGTTAAGTAAGTTCCAGACGATCTGTGGGTCAATCAACCGTATTTTTAGAAACAAGGTACGCCGGAATACAAAATTAAAGTTCTACAAAGTTATGGTAGTCCCCTATACTCTCCTATGGGTGTGAATTATGGTCAAGAGCCAAGAAACAAGACAGTAAAAACAAGTTGGCCTCGGAAGTGGCGTTCTTACGAGGAGTTAAAAGGTGTTCTAAACTTGACCTTAAAGAATGAGGGCATCAGAGAAGAGGTACAACGTTTTAACTTGAATGAAAAATTAAAAGATTACAAACAACAGTGGAAAGAACACCGCATACTTCCAGGTACATTTGAGGACCGGTTGGCCAGCGCTGCTGCCTCCGACGTGGCCCCTCTGCGGTGGTCTGCCTACTTACGAGTCTATGGGGTCACCCAGCAGAATGCGGGTTCACTTTACGATGTGGCATGGCCAACCTTTGTCGCTGGTCAGATAACGTACGTGTGGGAATCTGCCGCGCGGTAGAAGAGGGTTACAGAATGTCTGAAGATGAATTCTTCTACCGTTGACAAACAGAGACCCGTCCAAACTGCAGTTTTCGGATGGTGTGATGAAGGATCTGGCATCTGGAAGTTATAAGGAATGGAGGAGATTAGCAACGGATAAGAAACTCTGAATAAAACCATACTCGTTTCAAAATATTTATACTTGTTTTTAAAAATCTTATTTCAATTAAGCTACTGGATACTCTACCATTCCGTTTTCTTTTTAATTGTTTCTTAAACAGTTATACATGTTTTATTTAATTTTCTACTAAGCGAGTTGAAGAAAACAAATTTTGGCAAAGCCAAATAGTGGACCAAATAAAATGGTCCCCAGAGGTTCACTAATAAAGTATAAATAGAGGCGACTGTTCGTCATACATTAGCTTTTAGACTAACTGGCTCACGTGAACAGACTCAGACACCAAACACAGCATTATATTCGATACAATAATTATTTAATAATTTAGCAATAATAAAATAACGATTCCAAACATGCAAACCATGGACACAAAACAAGGGAACTAGAGAAGCGAAAAGAGCAGAATTTGCCAGGTAGTAAGCAAAGAAGGATTCCTCTTTAAAAAAAAACTCAAGATTAACTTAAGGTAATAAAACTAAATTATTGAAACGTAATGTATAAAATATCGCATAAAAATTACAAAAAACTTATGTCTGTGTGGAAATGTTCGTAATTATGTTTATACATTATTTATACGTTGGTAACTAGTAAATATGCCTTCTGTGAATTGAATAACGTAGAATAACACAGAATTTGGCCGCCAGTTGGCAGCACCAGTCAGATGCGTTAAAGTCGCGGATTCATCGCCCGCTCTTGGTAATTAATTGGTTTAGTCAACTCCTTATACCGATAGGAACAGTGACAGTATCTCATCAGTTATTATTGGTTTAAACATGAAGCTGACTCCTGCGTACCCAGTAATGAATCTTCAATATTCATGAAGATTAGCTCATCGTATTCACTCCCTTAATACGTACCCTATATATCAATTTATGCAACAATGTATCTTACGTGTACGCACCTAGCGTAAATCTACAGCGAGATCTGTATATCCGTACGGACAATTATGGATTATAAATAAGCTTACGGCTTATAGCTGTGTACCTCTAAATACGTGTGTGCTGTTGTAATGTAAATTATAATTAATACGATAATGGGGACTATTCATAAATATTCATGTTACGATATGCGCGCCTAACACGGTTAAACACCTTACCAGACCACTTTCCGCACTAAACATCTATTAACACGACCGTGTTCAAATAAGTATGACATATACGTTGTCAAAGAGTGAAATATGACACCAGAAATAAACCTGACATTTAAATAGTAAGCCTAAGTGTAGTTTCATAAATGTTAAGCATTTCGTCATCGTCATCGGCCGTGGCTCCACAACCCTTGGTGGGTCTTGGCCAAGAGTCGACTCTATTCTTCCTTATTGCGTGCCCTGGCTTTCCAGTTTCTTATGTTCAGCTTACTGAGGTCCTCCTCTATCTGATCATTGAATTTACTTCGGGGTCTTTCCCTTGCTCTACTGCCCATTGGTTTCTGGTAGAAGATATGTTTCGTAGGCTGTCCTTCCTCCATTATCTCAATGTATTCCACTCACCTTAGCCTGTATATTTTGATTATCCTGACAACGTCCTGTTCTTTGTAAATGTAGTATAGTTCATAATTATAGCGCCTGCGCTACATTCCATTTTCTTGTACTCCTCTAAATGTAGTTTCTAGAATCCGTCTTTAAAGCAACCTAGAAGTCTCTCGCTATTTTTTTGTCATTGTCTAGGTTTCTGAAGCATATGGCCTGTGTGTGTGTTAAACATTTACACAGGTATATTTAAATAGGCTATAAAGTATGTCCTAAAACCATGTTGTACAGATAGGTTATTGGAGAAGGAGCTGCAGAATTATAGGACAATAGAGGTCCATGAATACTGAGAACTGAAAATATAAGCATAGAGAGTACGTGACTGGTCACCTCCAAATAGAAGAAAAAGAAGATAACAGAAGATAACATTAAGAAGAACAAAGAGAAAACAAGAGACAAGGGATAGACTACTGGTAATTTACTGATCGGAATTGTTTGGTTCAGTGGCGGTCAATGGCTACCCAAGTCCGGGGGCTGTTTTCTGAGGGGCAGGGCGGAACAGGGCGTTTTATGTTACGGCCCTAGCTACGGTTCTTTTTGTATCGGTTTTTTGTTTATATTTTTTTGTAATAAATAGCTAAATAGTTTACTTAGTATTTTCAGATTTTACCGAAACATAAAGAAGGAGTCTTGGAAAATCAGAGCTTTATTCGCTTAAAATTAAGTTACGTTCTTCTTTCTACTGATAAATGGCCAAGTTTTTTAATCCTCCTCATTCATCGTTGATCCAAGATAATTTTTTTTATTCTTTCAAGTTTTGAGAAACTTTGTTAACAAGAGATCAAAGACACTCAAAATGTTTAAAAAATATACTGTTTGATGAAACGCAGGTTGGGATTGGGTTCAGTATGAAGTCTTACTTAACCAAAAACTGGAAAACTTACTTGGCTGTCAGTGTCACTGCTGCTTCACCGGTAGTATTAGTAGCGCGTGCTTGTCGTTTAAATCTGTTTATTTTCTTCACTATTTGTCCGTTTATTAAAGCCACTACATACAAAATTGAGCATCTTTACTGCATGTACAAATTAAAATTATGAGACTCTTTCATCAATAATTTTTATTATAACGATATAAAATCTATTCGGGATTGTTTTTTCGTTACAAGTAACCCATTGTCTTCTTCAGTAAAATTACTCTCCGAGCTGTTTGGCTGTGATCCTCTTTTAGTAAATTCATACGTCTCGACTGCAGCTGTGCAGGAAGTCATCTTCAGTGATCTTCTGCTCTGCTCCTCTGCCGACTAAATGACGACGCGACTTGTACAGGTGTCCGGGTGCGGGCTGTTATCTGACTGGCCGAGAGCTTGGCCAATCCCGTTGCTCGCCTGTGTTAACAACGGAGTTATACGTGAACAGAAGACCGCTGAAGGTGACTGCTGCCGCTGCTGTCGAAACGTTTGGATGTACAAAAAGAGGACCATGGCCCAACAGCTCGGAAAATAATTTTACTGAAGATAACTCCCGTCGCAAAAGCTTCAACGTTGTAACCTATTGTCTTGTTCAGAAACGGACAAAATATTTCCGTTACATAATACAAAATGGAGATATAAAAAAATGTTATGAAACTTTGTTAGAACTTATTTGGTGCTCCCAAAGTTTAAGGGGCCCAGGGCGCATCGTCCCTCACTCTCTCTTTGTCCATCGCCGGTTTGGATAAACGAAACGGGAAGCTGTGATGTGAGAGACGATCTCAGCTGTCATGAAACTCTCTACAAGAAATTTGTATTATTATTATTCTGGCTGTGCAGCGTTTACACATTTTCCGGAACCAAAGATTACAGAAGTGATTGAATTCTCTGCTTCCACCGCTGCTTATCCATCCAAAGATCTTCTTCAATTTCTCGTTCCCTCAATATAGTCTGAATTTCTTCTATCCAGGTGACGGTGGTCTTCCTCTTTTCCTTCTTCCTGGTGGGGTCCATTCCATAACTCTTCTTGGCAATCTTTCCTTTGTCATTCTTTCTGTGTGTCCATATCATTATAATTTTTTTTTGTGGATAAAACCAACAATTGATTTTTTCACATTTATTCTATCCTTAATGACTTCATTTCTAATTTTCTCCCGTCTGGATACTCTTTCAGAACGTGTCCAAAAGTCCATCTCTGCTGTCACTAATTTTGTTCTTGTGTGTTTATTAGTAGTCCAAACATCTGAGCCATAAGTCATGATACTTCTAATAATGATTTCAAAAATTTTGGTTTTAGTTATAGCCATTTTTCATCCCTAAATACTTGTATTCCTCTGTATACGAAATCTTCCCCATGTCTTCCTCCAATATCAAGTCTTGATGAAGGTCACCTATTGACATGTATTTTGTTTTATTCCCCTTTATTCCCCATATTTACCTTTAGTCCCCATTTCTAATATTCCTGTATCATTTTTCTAGTCATCTACTCTATGTCTCCAAAATCTTGAACCAAAAGTTCTATTGGTCATCAGCAAACTGTAATGAATAAACTGTAGAAGTATAGATGAATCAAGTAGAAGTCCCATGTTCCTAGCCTGCAAGAAATAGTAATAATAACATTGTTAAGTTATAAGAGAAAATAATTAATATAAATACCAAAAAAAGAAAAGGTTTCACGTTAAAAAGATGAGTGAAACAGTTTCAATGGTGCAGCAGGTGACCAATCGTATTTCTTCCCCTTTCCAAAATGGATCCAACCAGCATCTTTTTTCACCCACTCTATTCAGAATTTCATCATTAGGTACTCTTTCCATCCATGGTAGACTTAAGACCCTCCTCCAGCAAACCATATCTGAAAAGCTTCAAGGTAGCTCTCTCCTTAAAATGACAAGACATATTATCTATAAATAAAATCTTCATAAATAAAAGAAAAAAACAATACAGCCATAAAAATTCTTCTCCTACGACAAACCATATATCAAACAATTATATTGACTGTGATAGGGGGCAACGACAAACAAGTTCAGGTCGAAGGTAACAGCATCGGAGAAGCAATATCTGATAAGAATAGTTGGTAAAACTCGAAGTAACAGAACACAAAACTAAACTGTAAGATATGGAATGGAAATGAGACCAACTGTTAATGAAACACAAAAGAAACATCAGACGTAACGCGGTATGGACATCTAGTGAGCACGAAACCACAAAGGTACGCAAAAGAAAATCTTTTTACTGAAAACAGACGGACGATGACCAAAGTGCCACCGGAACGCAACGAGAAGATAAGGTCAGATAGCTGACAAAAAAAAACAGAAGGAAGAGCATCATAAAAATGAGACAAATGGGAAGACAGCACAGAGGTGTCTACGAAAGATGTACAGATAATCAAAAGCTGTAAGATATAGAAGGGAGAGAGAAAGAAGAAGAAGAAGAAGAAGAAGAAGAAGAAGAAGAAGAAGAAGGAGAAGGAGAAGGAGAAGGAGAAGGAGAAGGAGAAGGAGAAGGAGAAGGAGAAGGAGAAGGAGAAGGAGAAGGAGAAGGAGAAGGAGAAGGAGAAGGAGAAGAAGAAGAAGAAGAAGAAGAAGAAGAAGAAGAAGAAGAAGAAGAAGAAGAAGAAGAAGAAGAAGAAGAAGAAGAAGAAGAAGAAGAAGAAGAAGAGTACGGCTGATCTTGGCCGAACAGTACCCGACAACTTTTCGGGTGAGTGCAGCAGGCGGCCGGTAACACAAGATTACCTATACAACCTCGGCCATCAGGTCTCAGCCAACCACGACGCCTTGACCTGGTCGCGTTCCAATAGGATACCATATTCTACTGTTACGACGGTCTCCTGATCGTCGTATGGTACAGTGAAAAACAAAACACAATACCCCAATTACGTCAATAATCACCAGCTTTAATTATCACAATTAAACAGTTTGTAATCAACAAGATAGTCTCTTACAACAAACCAAATAAAAATTGTTCACACGCAATAAAAATATCAACTAGTAGAGTCCCGCACAATTGTAAAACACGTAACATTTCGCCACAATACTTCGGACCGCACTGGAATAAATCGCCACTCAAACTCAACTGATTAATCGCCGACGTAAAACTGAAAACTAAGCGGCAGGTGTGAGGTATGTATAGTCTGCAGGGATCCATAATATCCATCCTTAACAAACACTTGAAAGATCCAGAATAAGCCATAATACGCGTCAGCGCTACTAGAAAACACCAGAACGTAATTAACTGCGACCTTGGACACGGTGCGCGCGGACCGGTGAGTCTGGAATAATCTCGCTAACGCATGTTGAGAATCACGTACGCACACAACGTTACAACCGGTTTCCACTGAAACACATAGAATGGTATGTTCTGTAATGGCGTAACACTGTCTCCGCATCACGTAACACTATTTAATGGCAGGCTTTTGAAACGTCGATTCATTGACTGCCCGGAATGCATATACTGTACGTGTAACGTCACAAAACGTCACCATATCACAAAACACAGATGAACCCTATAAAACAGTCACTTATCATAAGAAACAGTAAGGCATACTTCCCTTTGAAGTAGAACAAGATTTATTATGAAGATGATTAAAAGAAATAGAATATATAGGGTCCGCCAGTGAAGCGGGAAATTTTGAAAGTCCAATAGTTCATTTTCTGCTCACGAGAGGGCGTGGAGGTTTTCGATTGTTGTTTTGCATTTAATGCAATTTGTTAAACATGGAGCAATGGTCCGGTGCACAGCGTGCTTTCTGCGTAAAATCGTTTTATAAGAATGGTGACTGTGTGACTTCTGCACAACGATTGTTTCGTAATCATTTCAATATTCCACGAAATGGAAGAGGGCCGTCCGCTCATGCAATTATGTCATGGGTGAAAAAGTTTGAAGAAACTGGTTCCACATTAAACTTAAAGCATAGAGGAGCAACAAGGTCTGTAAGAACAGAGGAAAACATTGAAAGAGTTCGAGTAGCATTGACGCGTAGGCCACAACATTCTGCAATGAAACATGCATCCGCACTAAACATTAGTGACACATCGTTACGACGAATTTTGCATAAAGACTTATCTTTTCATCCTTACAAAATTCAAGTAATCCAGGAGTTGAAAGATGGCGATATGCTGGCTCGCAGGATTTTCAGCGAAGAAATATTGCGACGTGTAAATGATGATGAAAACTTTATTCACCGCATGTTTATGTCAGATGAAGCACATTTTCATTTGAATGGATATGTAAACAAACAAAATAGTCGATATTGGAATGATGAAAACCCAGGTGAGTTGCATGAAAAGCCATTACATACTCCGAAAGTTACGGTGTGGTGTCCAGTTTCATCATCTGGCATTATTGAGCCACATTTTTTCCAAGACGATAGAGGAAACACCACAACTGTCAATGCAGACCGCTACACACACATGGTCAGAACATTTTTGATGCAACAGCTCCCTAGGTTTCCGGAAATTAATTTTTTCCAGCAGGATGGGGCCACAAGTCATACTACTCGTGTGTCCATGGCTGCTTTAAGAGAACTCTTCCCGGACGGACTCATATCCAGATATGGCGACATCTCGTGGCCTGCAAGATCCCCAGATTTGTCCGCATGCGACTTTTTTCTTTGGGGATTTCTGAAGAGCAGGGTGTACATTGATAGACCGCACACCATACCGGAATTAAAAACGAATATCAGACAAGAAATTGCACGGATTCAACCTGACCTGCTTCGTCGAGTGATGGAAAATTTTCGGGCAAGATTAGACGAATGTTTACACAGAAATGGCTCCCACTTGAGCGGCGTTATTTTTAAAAGTAAAATAATGGCATACTTTACTCAACTCAAATCTGTAAAAAAAATTCTGATAATAAATGTTTCATGAAAAAATTGGGTACTTTTAATTTTCCCGCTTCACTGGAGGACGCTGTAATTTATTTGTCAATGAGCATAAATGTTATAAGAATAAAGACAAACTGACTTAAAGACTAAACCAAATGTGACTATACAATTACCCATTAGATTAGGATTAGGAGGAGAATAATTATGAAACTATGCAGAGAACAAATTAAGAACAATCCAAAAATACCCTGTAGAGGAGAAATGACATAACTCAACCATTATAAATAAAGAAGAGAGTATCTATAAAATAAATGGAATAGGAAAATAGAACTCCAAATTGAAGAAAATTAATTATATTAAAATAACAGACAAAACCTACTAAATGAAATAACAGTAACTGAGATTTAAAATAAAAAAGATACCCAACAAGATTAGGAGAGTGATGTAATGACTATATGATTGTATAAGACATAACAAAGTATAACATAAGAATATAACATTGCACTTTACGTTCTAACAATACCATTAATGTAAATAACTGAATATCAGAAGGGACTGATTAGTAGTTAAAAATGTATTTAAAGTGTAAGACAAACTGAATACATGTAATCAAAATAATAAATAGTAGATAGTACTATTCATGAACTGTAAGAAATGAGTAAAATTACTAGATAAGACAAAGCATGTAAACCAATTATAATCAGTAAGGGTGAAGGTAGACAACCTAACCTAACCAGCTGCGAATTTACAGTTATAAATACCAAAATATATAGTAAAAATAATGTAAAATTATTAAAGGTTATACCTAGATATAACTAGATCACATAAAGATGATTCGAAGACAGATATTATATCACCACAATATTGTAATTATTATAATTAATGTGAAACAACATGATGAAATGTGAGAGAGTATACAGGACTCACAGGATACATTAAAACCCCATAGAAATGACAAGAATTAACGCATGTAACTAGTATTAAAACAATCAGTGATAATTAAACTAACTATTGGTCAAAATACCAACCAATAAATATCAAAAAGAATAATCAATTAATAGTTTCTAATGAACATGACCTGATACACCTAGATACAGGGTTCATTATTGTATAAATTAACAAGCAAATAAGAATAAGGAGGTGTAATAAACCATTGTAAAACTTACAAGAAACTCAAATGACGAATTAGAAATAAGATTTTATTAATAGAACAAGGGCATTAAATAGAAATAAGTAGAAATAATAATCTTCCTGCTTGTACAAGAACTCATGAAATTTAAGTGATAATATACAAGAAACAAGCATGTCTTAAGTAGAAAAAAGATAACCAAAAGTTGATATGGTTAAACCAAATTATTTGTCAAATGTAATAAACCATTAAAATACAACCAGTGTAGTATAATCAGTTAAACTAACTCATGGTGCTATAGGCCTCATCAAGCCTAGCCAAGGATTCCATATTTATTTCACAATTTTATGTTTATAGTGTTAAATTATCACAGCTAAGGACTTTGTGGTAATTATATTCAACGTATGTCACATCAAAATGTTAATATAGTAGTTGTAAGAAAGATTTTAATCAAAATATTGTATTAGATAATAAGTAAGAAATACTACCTTTGTTAATTATTGTAAACTGAATTATGTCTTGTGGGATGTCGAAATGTTTATCAAAACAAATGCCAGACAATGGTAATAATATATGAGCATTCACAAGTAGCATAAGGAAGTAAGATAAGTTATAAATTATTTTAATATAGTTTTGTAAAAGTTTTGGCGTCACTTTTAGACTCTCGAACCTGGAGACCCACGCTTTGAACAGAATTAAATAATTTTAATAACGCGGGGAGGATGTGTCAACAAAGGAATGTCATCAATTCTGACCAATCAAATCACCTATAGCGAGATTTGTGGGGCGAAGGTTTTGGGAACAGCGAGAAACGACGCGCAAATTTTTGACAGTTCATCTCTAGTTTCATAGCCGTGAAGATGACGGGATCCAAGCTCCAGTAATTTGCGATTCACCCATAATGCAGTGCGATATCGAAAGTAAACACCGGGCGTTCTAACCTAATTATTCGAAATTAATCAAAGTGTTGTGAAGTATAAAGCAATGGAAGTTATTAAAGGTCTAACAGTGTACATTCAATTGCATAGTGTATAATAAGTTGCAATTAAGTGAATTAAGGAAAGTATAATGACAATTATTTATACTTACTAGAATTATCAACCTATACGATAAATTTATATAACTTATTGAACAATATGAACACTAAAAAAGACTCTAAACTTTATTAATATTGTAAATTTATTCATTGTTAGAAATATTTTATTCACAAATCAAGGTTAATTGTATATAACCTCGAAACCAAGTTTAACCTCAACATTAGACGCCAGTCGTTTTGAGAACTTAATGATATTAGTTTAAGATTTTCTATATTTAATGTAATCACTCTCCTATTATTAGACTTTATAATAGTAATTGACATCTTTTAGTTTCGTATTTTGCAGTTCAAAGAACCTATTGTTTAAAATTAACTTTGGCGATTTTTGTCATGCAGATACTGTGGTTAACGGGAACAAGTTAGGACGACCCCCTGTCAGACTCATTATCTAATCAATGGGTAGAGCTTTATGCTCAGCTGATATCAGACACTCATTTTAAGATTCCAAGATCCGTAAAGAATTTAAATAATTCCCAAATCATTTCATTTCAGCTCCATGGGTTTGCCGACGCGTCAGTAAAGGGTTACGCGTGCTGCATTTATGTGCGTACGGTGTATTCAAACCACAGCATTTCATCAAACTTGTTATGCTCTAAATCTAGAGTCGCCCCCTTAAAGCAGGTAACATTACCCCGACTTGAACTTTGCGTCTGTCTCTTATTGGCTCAGTTGGTTTCCAAGGTTGTAAGCGCTGTGAGTTTTAAATTTGACGAATTGTATTTTTATTCCGACTCAATGATCGCCTTACATTGGATTCACCAGCAGTCTTCCAGATGGAAGGTATTTGTCTCCAACCGCGTTGCGGAGATACAGCGACTCACTGCAAAGGGTACCTGGCAACATGTCTCCTCACATGACAACCCTGCTGACATCCTATCGCGTGGTTGTCTACACCGTTTTTTACACTGTCACCCACAATGGTGGTATGGTCCATCCTGGTTGTCCAATGAGTCATCATCATGGCCCACCAGTGCTTTCGATGCCCATTCACCCTGCACTCATCCCGATCTTGAGCAAGAAAAACGTAAACAAGTCCAAACCACACTGGTTGCCACTTCATCTACGCCTAATTACTTTGAAAACTACTCTTCGCTTTCAAAACTTCTTCGTGTATTTTCTTACTGCCTTCGATTCATTCGGAACTCTAGGCTTCCCATAGCTGATAGAAACGCTTCTTTTTTAACTTCCCATGAGCTACATGGTACACTTTTGATTTTTATTCACCAGTCCCAGCGATCGCACTTTAATATCGAAATCAATGAACTTGAGGCACAACGCTCTATCCCTAATAATAGCAAAATTCTTTCACTTAACCCTTTTCTGGACAATACGGGGATATTACGCGTGGGCGGACGCCTTCAGCACTCCCAGCTCACCTATGATAGCAAACACCAAATCATACTCCACCCGCATTCTCATCTCAGTAAACTAATCATAGAAGGCGAGCATCTTCGTCTACTCCATGCTGAGGTACAATTGACTCAGTACTCTCTACGTCAGAAATACTGGATAATTAATGATAAATCGTACATGCGTTCAGTAATACACAAATGCATCACTTGCTTTCGATTCCGTGCTGGGGGCTCAAGCCAATTATTAGGACAATTGCCCTCTTCCCGTGTTACTCCTCCTAAGCCATTTTCTCAATGTGCAGTCGACTATGCCGGTCCTGTATTTATACGTCAGGGCGGGCAGCGTTCCAAATCGATATCAAAGGCTTGTATTTCTCTATTTATATGCATGGCCACTAAGGCCATTCACCTTGAATTAGTTTCAGATCTCACCTCAGACGCTTTCATAGCTGCCTTAAGACGTTTTATAGCTCGAAGAGGCATCCCTTCACAGATATTTTCTGACAATGGTAAAAATTTTCGTCGTGCTAGCAGTACACTTCACGACCTATACAAACTTCTCCAATCAAACGAATTTGAACAGACTACCCAGGACTTTACCAGTGCCCAAGGAATCAAATGGTCCTTCATTTCCCCGTCAGCACCTCATTTCGGTGGCCTGTGGGAGAGTGGAGTCAAGAGCGTCAAGTTTCATTTGCGGCTCGTTGTCGGCAGAACCATTCTCACGTTTGAAGAGTATCACACCATTTTAACTCAAATAGAGTCCTGCCTCAACTCACGCCCCTTGTTCGCCATCTCAAATGACTCTAGGGATCCCGAGCCTTTGACTCCAGCGCACTTCTTGGTTGGTTCTCCACTCACTTCACCCCCGGAACCTGACTATTCCGAAGTCAAAATTGGTCGTTTGGGTAGATGGTAGCTGCTGCAAAGATTCACCCACTCTATATGGAAGAGGTGGTCAAGGGATTATTTGCACCAGTTGCAACAACGCAACAGATGGCGTCTCCAGTCAAAAAATTGGCTCCCGGACAACTCGTCCTTATTTTGGAAGATAATTCCCCCCCCCTGCAGTGGAAACGCGGTGTAGTTACTCAGGTCCATTTGGGTCAGGATTCCCTAGTGCGCGTTGCGGATGTTCGCACAGCAAACGGCATCCTACGTATGCCCATTCACAAATTATGCCCACTTCCAGTGGCCTCAGATTAATTACACTAACGTTCAAACGACATGTACTATTGACTTGAACTTTATTCGCATTCTCGTGCTTCATGTCCGGGACATGCCCCGGGCGATTGCATGCTTGCCATTTGTTCTTCTTATTGTATTATTATTATGCCTTTTTATTGTTGTATTATTATGTATCCGTATCATGTTATTATGTATTGTTGAATTTTGGGGTTATTATTATATTATTATGCAATGTCAATTATTATGTCTTTCATATTATCATATTATTATGTATTATTGAATTTGGGGTCATTATTCTATTATTATGTAATGTCAATTATTATGTCTGTCTTATTCTCATATTATTATGTATTACTATGCCTTGACACTTATGATGCACTGTTCATATAACAACTCAAACTGCAAAATCACCCGATTTTGTGCGGGCAGTATGTTAAACTTTGTACCTTTCAATATCTGTATATGTAATCGGCGGGCGCGTGCAGTGACGTCATACCCCCCGCTAAACTGCTGCCAGCGTGTCCCACTACGCTCGCAGCAGTCTAGTTAGTTAATTGTTAAACTCCGAACGGGCAACAGCCTTCATTCGCCGCGGCTATGTAACTCTTTCAATTCGGAACATTCCAATTCAACTTATTATTATGCTTTTCAGTGCTTAATTCATTACTACTTTGGCAAATTTCGCTTCAATTTATTATTATGCCTTTCAATACTTAATTTAATTCTACTTTGGCAATGTATTCCGCACTACACTGCACGTGCCATGCAATCATTTTCATATAAACTTCAATAAACAGTTAATTCGAAAAATACAGTCCACTATTTTATTTCATATCATACCAGCCAACTCATCACCTCACGTTGTAAGACCAACTCAAGAATATTTCGAGAGCGTCGAAGACGTAACACACACTCTTTTTACTGTGTCAATATGCAGGCATCTGAAACGCTACGTATACCACAACAGTGACGGATTCAGGATTTTTGAGGCCCTAGGCCAAGATTCCTGAGCGCCCCCCCCCCACCGGCTGTGACTTTGAAGTAATATATGTACTGCAGAAGTAATATGATGTCAGATTAATACTACCAAATTTAAAACCAGTAGGCTACTATAAAAAAGCGTGCTTTCATTTTGCAAACTTTTTGAAAATGTTAAGAACCAAAAGATTGAGCAAATAAATTTATTTTATAAGTAGAGTAACTTAACTAAGCTTATCCAAAAATTTAACATGAAAAATTTGTTTTTTATTGTCCAGGTATATCACATTATTTTTTCTTATAATTTTTATAAAATTAAAAAAAATAGGTCTAGATTTTTTTTTATTCTTTGACTACAGATACAACAAGCTAATGGTGAACTAATATTCAGTGACTATGTAGCTTAATGGAATTAATGTCGGTGAAAGCATACACAAAAATGTTGCACGCAGTATTTAAATAAGAACTGTCTTCCACTTGTATTATTAACAAAAATTGATAGTTTAATTTCAAAAAAACCATACTTAAATCAATCAAAGTGCCTCCTACTTTTATAAAAATACTTCTGTTATAAAAAGAAAATGTTAAAGATTGTAACATAATCTCTCTCCCTCTCTCTCCCTCTCACCCTCTCTCCCTCTCTCTATTTATGCACCTAAGCATTCAAATAATTTCGACGGAACCGAAACATGGAAGCATGATAATGTTTTTAGTCTTTTGAAACGTATAATGTGGATTACGTTTGGTGGATTACGTAAATCATTTCCAAACCACAAACGATCACAAACAGAGCATGTAAAACAACCAAATTTATTCTCACTAAAACGTTTGCTAAACTCAATGTCAGCAGCGATTATTTCTGTCTTGATGCGTTTACATATCAAATTTCTAGACTGTGGGGAATCGAAAGTGTGGAAGCGTCACGTTTTTCGATGAAGTTAAATTTTTGTGGAATGACCCCCAGCCTAAAAACATTATCATGTTAAAATATATCTGTAGTTTGCGCCCCTCTCTGAGCCCGCGGCCTAGTCAGCCTAGTGGTAAATCCGGCACTGACCACACACATAGCCTACTACAAAATAAAATACGGACGCAAAAACTATCAACACAGGAAAATACATTAACGTAAAATTATAAAAGATGGTCTGTTCACAGAATGCTGTCTACTACGCCAGAAAGTCGGGAAGAGCCTGCAATAAATTAATTATTACCAGAATGTTAGTGGCAGCAATCTTAATGGCAGCAGTATGCATTTTAATTGCACATAAATGATAAGGAAGAGAACTTTTGCATTCATTTCAGCAATAACTTTTGTCATAAATGTAAAGTATGAATAGCTAATTGTAACAGTGTCATTATTAGTCGCTGAAGTACTATACAAGTGCAGTTTGTAATACTTTCTACAGCGTCTCTCATCCTTCCCAAGGATATTACACGCCAGTCACTTAAACGTCAACTGTAAACGACTTCACACTTTAATGGACCAATGAGCGTGCTGCACAGTCGTAGCAGTATTATTATTCTTATTAAAGTGGAGCGAGTTCGCAACAATGGAACAGCGTCGTTTTATTACTATGAAATCAAAACGAATGTTGTTGCAGCATTCACTTGATAACATCTTCAGAACTACTTAAAATAATTGTTTTCATATCTAAAACAAACACAAAGATGATACTTTTAGGCTGCTAAGTATTCTCGGTCCTCTTCTACGGTGTAGAATCTTCGACTTTGACTGAAGCCACAACTAAAAAATTGGAATCTTCCCAAATGTGGCTTTACCATAGAATACTGAGAATTTCGTGGACAGCACGTATAACTAATGCTGAAGTTCTTAGAAAGATGAAGAAAGAAAGGGAAGTTATTAACACAGTGAAGATAAGAAAGCTTGAGTATCTGGGACATTTCATGAGAAATGAACAGTGATTTTACTCACTGCAGTCCATAAAGTAGGGAAAAGTAATTGAAAAGAGAGGAGTTGGCCAACCGAGAATCTCGTGAATGAGAAATTTAAGGACCTGGTTTGGCATGAATACAACTGACTTATTCCGTGCAGCAGTACAGAAAGTTAAAATAGTCTGTGTGATATCTAACATCCGAAACGGATAGGTACTATCAGAAGAAGAAGCTATAATAAGTGTTTCGTTTGTTAATTGGAATACAAAATAGGAATACAGTATATAGGAATAGCTACTCTTAATTCTTATAAATTACCGAAACATATATATATATATATATATATATATATATATATATCAAATATAAGGTTACGAGGAAAATCACAGAAGCAAGATCATTTCATCTGCGGAAAATTTTGTTTTGGGAGTAATTTTAAAGGCTACACGAGATTGGACAGGCTTTGGAACTAGGATATCAGAGACGACTTGAAAATGATAAAATCAACAGGAGCATAGAACGTCATGACATTTCAAAATCGTAAACATGTTCTTGGCGGGAAACGTTACCAGTATTCGCCATGTTGTAAATGGCAAAATAAGTTTAGTTGACGTTTAGGAAACGGTGGCCGCACCCGATCGAGTGGTCTAATAGACCTTGTTAGGGAAGTAAGAGAAGGAGGAGGAGGAGAAGAAGAAGGAGGAGGAGGAGAAGGAGAAGGAGAAGGAGAAGGAGAAGAAGGAGGAGAAGAAGAAGGAGGAGGAGGAGGAGGAGGAGGAGAAGAAGAAGAAGAAGAAGAAGAAGAAGAAGAAGAAGAAGAAGAAGAAGAAGAAGAAGAAGAAGAAGAAGAAGAAGAAGAAGAAGAAGAAGAAGAAGAAGAAGAAGAGCATTCTGAATAATATCAACCACAAGGAAGTTTAGAAGATAGATTAAATAAATTTTGTTTACTAAATAAATTATAACTTTGTATTAAATTATACAAACACGAAAAACATTTTATAAAATTTTACTGTGGTACGCTATATTTGCCGTAGCTTGTGCAGACTGTTTGCTGTTGTTTACTTTCACGTCATGTCTAACTTTTTTGCTGTAAACACACTGTTTCACCTACGTAAGACGAAGTCTGTAGTTATAAAGGTTTTTTCGTATTTTCTTTAGTTTTGGATACACTTAAATATATTCTCAACACTCTCTTGATTGTTATTCATTGCTGCACTGCTTTCCAGCTTAATTCGTTTATTAAAATAATGGTGCACACATTGTGTGCTTGTAATACTACAGTCACCTGACCTTGTGCAGAGGAAAAGTAGTTTTGCACAAGACTCGCAGCTGAAATTATAATCTATAAATTATAATCAAAATATCAGCGTACTGTTTCATTTCTTTGTTTATCATACTTTGTCACCCCGTGTCGGTTAAATTTCCTTATCAACTTCGTCGTGCTTACTTGCTGAACTTTCTTACTTCCATGGCGCTACAATCCTCAGAAGGTTGGCCTCCTTCAACAATGATACCCATCCCACTCTATCCAGCGCTGCTGTCTGCCAGTCACGCATTCCCAACATAGTCCGGGCGTCGGCCGTCTCCCACCGCAGACTTGGTCTGTCAGTCATTATCCTTCCGTAAATCCTCTCTCTTAGAACCTTCCTTGGAATCTCCTCTTGTAGCGACCCTGATACATGACGAGCCCAACGGAGTTGGCCCACTTTAATAGTATAAACCACATCTATATCCTTGTACATATTGTAACGTACCGCTTTTATGTGAGGTGTTGTATAGTTAAATCCTGCACCACGTTGTACGCGTCAATTCTGTAACGTACTACTTTTTCACGAGGCGTTATTTAGCGAAACGTCAGTCTGAGTCAAGCCCCAAATGTTGGGTTCGCCAAATCTGTAACGTACCGCTGTTTTCGTGATGTGTTATGGAAGTGTTATTATATGCCTCACGCAGTATGCGTCACTTTTGAATTATACTAACTGACGTTTTAAACGGTATAAATAAAGGATTTTGTTTATCTTGTTTTACTCAATCTAAAAGAAATCGAGAGTGTGTGATTTGGGGTCAAGGAGATAATTTGTTCAGCCTTATGCAGAAGAGAGAGTAAGTATCAAATTTGCCCCTCTGTTGTGACGATTCCTTCTGTATGTTGTGCTGAAATTTTCATTAACTACCCACTACAATAAATTGTAACACGTTATAATTCAATATTAATTTTCAATAATATTGCTTTATTGATTATTGACTTTTGTCTCCAGCCACCAAAGTATAGGTATCACAATTAATCTTTTTAAAAAGAAAACATCCTCTCGCCTTTACCGAGTAAACATAGATCAGTCTAAAGAACAAAACATATATGTTGTTATTTAACCAATATTACGCTATAATAAAATACATCAGTTATTACATAATTCTTTTTAATTCCCCAGGGTTCAGGGTGAATTCTTTGTGTTATGAGAGTGTCAGAAATGGCTAAATGCTACGCTTTACAAATATAAGAAATTAATAAATAATTTGGTTTAATTTTCAGATATTACGTAGTTTCCGGAACTGCCGTAAGAGAGCAGCATGTATTTGTTTACTTTTGAAATAAACATATGACACAATTAATATTTTTTGTTCTATTTCACTATTAAAAAACGAGTTTTCTTCTGTATTTATTACGAAAAATGTTTATATTACCTCGCTCCGTGTTGTCCTTACTGGATTGAAGTTTTATTCTGTGATGAGGTACGTCTTGCGTTATTATTTCCTTTTCATTTTCGAGTATTTTTCTGATTGTCTATTAGAAGTAGGCCGAATTATATTGGATCCTCAGAATGGTTTCATCCACTGGTTTTTTCTGTATAACACCATTTAATTTGGATTCCGCAGGTATAACTAGTTAGTATTCACTTTGTTTATTACTCTTGCGTGAATTTCGCCTCCTCCAACGTCCAAAAAAGGTTATTTTTTATAATTTTTGTCGCATCGATTCTTCAACTCCCCGGTTCAGTTCAAAATTTTTTTTCTTATTATCAATACTTGTTATTTTCCATCACTCTTAGTAACACATAGTATTTTTATTATGTAGGCCGTTTGTGATTATTATAAATTTATATTTTATTTATGTAAAAAATAATACTTTCCATTCCGGTTTATTTACTAATTTAATTCACATAATATGTTTTGGTTAATTTTTTTATGACCTTGTATATAAATATTTTATCATTTTATTATCATTAAATAAATTTATATATCATTTATTTAGTATCGAATAGTGTTCATACCCGGTACTACTTCCTGTTGTCCTTTCCTTCCTAGGATTATTATAATTTTATATTATCTTTGGTAGTTAAAATTTTTGTCTTTTAAAATTAACCCTGGGTTTTCTTACAATCTAACATAATTATTTGAAACAATATAATATTAACTTGGGTATTACAAATTGTGGTTCATACAATATAAATTACAATAAATAAATAAAATCACAAAAATCAATTAGTATTATTACATACTACTTCCATAGTTTTATCCTATCCAAAACATACAGCACAGTTTAGTAATACATTAGTTTCACTTTGGTTTTTCACCTCAATGGGTACACTAGAACTCACTTCGCACTATATCCCACTCGAATTGTTTATTATGTGGAGTGATATAATTAAATTTTGAGCGAGCTTTAGTTCTACCCATTTCTGACTTTTATTCTCATAATTTACTTTATTGGGACCGGGTTATGTACCGTTACAATATCCATTAATTCATAACTGTTACGACGCCTCCAGTTTTGTCCTTCTTGTACTGAAACCTCCCCCCAAAATTTTGTGTTTTTTTTTTTAGGGGGGTTACTTAATATTTAAGACTAGCCACTCAACCTAGAGGAAGCATAAAATGTGCCGGAACCCACGCTACCATTTGAAATATGTATACTGGCTATGGTGACAGGACTTGCAGAATGAAATACTCATATAACAATAACAAATTTCTTATTTATTTGTGTTTCTGTTTCTTTTATAAATTTATAACATTTTATAGCACTTCCATGCTAGTAGAAGTAAAAGAATACAGGAAAATCAGGCCGCCAGTCCAAACGATTCAGTCAAGAGTGTAAGATGAGGAATGAGAGAAAGACATGGTTTCTTTCCGAGGCCACGGAATACTAGCCTGTAGCAATCGGTCAATCAGCTGATTAACCGCCCACTCTATAATGTCGCCGCGAGACAGTAGCTGCGCCCTGAATCGCGTCACCGTTCGCCAGCGCGGCATTTACGTAGATAATTACGACTTTGGCTGTCTTCTGCTACGACGTCACGGCGCGATAATATAAACTAGCCGGGGCAATACCTTTGCAACGGCACAGTACTGCTCCGAAAATTCTTCTCAAGATTCGCCTCTCAAATCTCAGCAGGGACATTTCATCACGCTTTGTCAGCGTCCAACACTTGTCAGGACAGGTCTTATTAAACTCTTGTAAAGTCTTCATGGTTCTAGAGACACATCTGCTTCTCATGTGTCTCTGACGCCCAAAATAGCATCTGTTGGCGGCCAATATTCTTCGCCGAATCTCCAATTGACTTTCGTTGTTGGCAGTCGCTAACGAGACAATAATCCATAATAACAATTATCAGTAATAATCCTCAATCTTCTCTTGTACAAAGAAACCACCAGTATTATTATTATTATTATTCACATTACCAAGTTATTTATGTTTACAAATGACTAACCCCAATCGATATTGTTAAAGTTAAATTAAATGATTTTGGGAGATTTTTGTATTTAGGCAATCTTAAATATTTTATAAGCTTCATAACCCTCAATAACAGTACAAACGCTTGTTATTAGGGCTCATACCAAAAATTCAAAACAGCTGTTTTACAATCACAAAAAAAAATGCACACAATAAAGAGAGCTGTGCTGAAAATGGAAGCTTGTTCGTTCGGCTTCTATTTTTTTTTTAAATTAACATTTTTTTAAATTAATTTTCAGTCAGCGAAAAGCAGTCAATTGAATTCCTCTTTTGGTAGAAAAAGCAATTAATATTTAAACTGAAGAACACTCTTTTCGGCTGTCAATAGGATTATTATTTTATTTTCCGCTTGTTAATTTGCATAAAGGAGAGGCAACCAACCATCTGTTTATTCACGCATACATTATATTTTATAAAACAAGAATTTATGCAAAATTAAAGGACGCAAGAGAAACTGATTTTCCATTTTCTGTACACTGAAATATGCAGTACAACATATTTGGAACATCTTTCACATTCTGTTGCATATTTTAAAATATGTCTAAAATTCGTACATGCTGTTTCCGCTTTGGATTCGACGCTTCGCTGCGAAACCAGAGCTCACAGTTTCGATCCACTTACAACGACATAACACTAATGTACATTTTTTGAATCTCTACGTTTTCTCAATACGCGGAAATAATTAAAGGAAACGCGGTATGTAATTGTGTGTTGTGTGTATATTTGTGTGTGCGTCACTGCCTTCCTCTTCTTAATCACTCTCCAGTCTTCTTTGTTTTCCATTATTTTTACCTTTTATTTTTTTTTTTAACTTAACGTTTCAGCCATACTACGTTGGGACATCATCAACGACTCGTATGAGACAGAGCAAAACAAAGTCTTGACCCTTCCCTATTTACACAGTAATCCCGCCTATCATATTAGAAAAATCTCACAGATTTATCCCCTTCCAATAACCCTAAAAATTGTAATAAATTATTTTAAAAATTAAAACAAAATTCTAAAACAAAAATCGTTTCTTAAAATTGTTTTAGTTTTTGTGAAATAATTAATTCTAATTTTTTAGCTTTTTAGCTTGGAAGCTTGATAAGTGAAGATATGTCCTGCACTCGTGAAATTTGAGCAAGAATTGCTATAGCGAAAGAGGCATTTAATGGGAAGAAAAGACTGCTGTGTGGCAAAGTTAATTAGAATTTAAGTAAAATGTTGGCCAAATGTTATGTGTGGAGCGTTGCTTTATATGGTCCAGAGATATGGATACTGAGGAAAGAGGATGAGAAAAGATTAAAAGCATTTGAGATGTGGGCTTGGCGAGCAATAGAAAAAGTGAGGTGGGTTGATAAAGTAAGGAATTATGAAGTTTTAAGAAGAATAGGGAAAGAGAGAAGAATCCTGAAGGTAATAAAAAATGGGAAAAGGAATTGGTTAGGTCATTGTTTAAGAAGAGACTGCTTGCTTACTACTGCCATGGAGGATGTCATAAAAGGAGAAAAAAGAATTGAGCGTAGAAGAATTAAGTTAACAGTAGCATTAAAATCAGAGGGTATTACGAAGAAACGAAAAGACCGTCATGCGATAAGACAGCTAGGAGAGCTTTTACCATTTGAAGACCTGCCTTAGGGCAGAACACCAAATAATAATAAATAATTTAGCTTATTGGATGGGGATACTTTGTTGTGAATTATTATAGTCGACGATCCACTGTTCTAATATAACTTGTATATTCACTATTTTATATATTTTATAACTTTAAAATTAACGAAGCCCATTTAATTTTAAATTAAAATTTTTCTGTTCTCGTTAATTTAAAAGCGCATGAGAACACGGAAAGCGAGAACTATTACCATCTAAAGCGTAAACAAAGGGGCAGAAAGACGCAATTGTAATAGAATAGAGTTCAGTATTAATTAATTTAAGCACAGTTTTAATGTCTCAGTTTATCCCTCCGATATGTCGAACTTAAATGTGTTGTTTCCGTGGTGTACCGGGTATCACGTCTGCCTATCAAACAGCAGGTGCCCAGTTCGATCCTGGACGGACACAAAAATTGTTTCTTCTTTATTTTTTACTGATACCGTATTAGTTCCTTTATTCTACTTTGCATAGTGGTTTAACCAGTAAACGATTTGAATTCGATTTCTAGCATACAATAAGTCCCTAACTTGAATACCTCAAAATAAAAATTTTCATTTCTACTGCAGCGCCATTTTTATTTTATTTTATACTTTATTTTGTACATAACTCTTCAATGTTTCTTGCATGTTTTTTGTATTACGAATATTTCTTCAAATTATAAATACTTCTGCAAGTAACATTTATTAAATTATATTATTGTGTTTTTCATGATATTAATTGATGACTCGTTGGGCACTTGGTGAAACATATTAATACAAAGGTTTTGTAAAATATATAAAAACACTTGGTAAGTTCCACAAATTTTTTAATTAACTCTGACAGCTGTTTCGACTAACTAAGCCATTGTCAAAGAGGCGAAAATGTCGGCCGTTATTGTGTTTTCACCTAACGCACGTTTTACAGAATTATTCTGTATTTTCAGAGGTTTTTATATTAATTAACTGATATTGATTATCTTTGTATTGATTATTATAGTCTATAAATTAACGAATTGTCGATTTTATTTCGATTTAACTTATCAATTTTTGTCATTTTTACGCAGTCAGCTGTTTATTAAAATATTATTTTTTTTATTTTCATTATTTTAATAAATGTATAACTTTATAAAAAATTTGTTTGTTTTTATTTGAATTTGTTATTTAATTAATAAAGTACTATTATTGTGTTGTTAAAGTTCGAGAGATTTTCCCAGAAATTCATTTTGTTACCTTTTTGTACGTTTTTAATTAATTTCACGTTTTGAATGGTTTGAAATTGGTAGTTATTATTTAAACAGTGTGGCTTAATTATACTTGTAAATATATATTTTTTTTAAGGCAGTCTATCGACTAGTCTTTTCTTCGTATGGCATACGTAGAATTTATTGCAATCCGGACGTTTTATTTTGTAAATTTCATTTTTTTGTGAACATTGAATTTAGTTTTAGGTTTTCTTTTATTAAAATCAACATTATCGTGTTATAAGATATTTTTTAAATTTGCATCTTTAAATAGTTTACTTAGTTTTCGAGTTATAAGTAAAGGTTAGATATTTTATTATTTCATTATGTGAAATGTGCGTTAAGAGAAAACAGTAATATAATTAAATGAACTTTACTTGCAGAAGTATTTATAATTTGAAGAAATATTTATAAATTTTTTTCTATTTGTATCGGCCATCTGAAGACCACATGCCCACTTCAATTCTTTATTTCTTGTTCTTTTCTTTTTCTCCAATAGTCTTTCATCTTTTCACTATGTCTCTTCTTCCTGTCTTCAGTCCATTTTTAACCAGCATATTTCTCTCTCCTACCCTGGACTCCTTACATTTTTAACACTTTGGCCCGAAAAATGTCTCTTCCAATTGCTTCTTCTGCGTTTATATTATTTTTTTCTAAAACCTTTTTGACTTCTTTAATCCAACTTGATGTTGACTTCTTTCCCCACATATATTTGAAGATTTGTTTGTTAACCTACTGTCGTCCATTATATATAAAGCTCAAAAAAATACTAGTCTTCTTTTTCTCATTGTTTCTGTTATATTTTCTACACTTTGATATATTTCATCATTGCTTCTTAATTTCCAACCTTCTAAAGTTTATTGTGGGCCTAATATTTTCCTAATAATTCGTCTTTCTAATATTTCTAGTTTGTCTAAATTAGATGGAATCTCATCGGGGTATAAGTATAAGCACTCAGCGACGTTTAGTTTTCAGTTTAAGTGGCGAGTTATTTCAGTGAGATTCGAGTTTTATGTCGGGCGTTTTTACACAGTGCGTCTCAAGTGGTGTATTAGTGAAAAGTGATTATAGTGCGGAATGCTTTATAGTTGACATTATTATTTGTGTGGACAGATTAACTTGAATTTTTGTACGAGAATAATCTTGCTGAATAACGTTTTGATTACAAACTGTTAATTGTGATAATTAAAACTGGTTATTAGTGATTTCATTGGTGTCTTGTATTTTGTAATCCACTGTACCGTACGACGACGAAGGAGCCCGTTGTAACAATGGTGTCAGAAGTGGGATAGAACCGTAACAGCGGACACTTTGTACAAGACTAGTGTAATTTTTAATTAAGTGTTAAACAATGCATGAGAGTCAGACGACGGAAAATGTTCAGGTGCTGGTGTTGCAGACGGAGAATCGACAGGATGAGAAACACAGTCTAGAGGCAGAGGACGCAGAAAAAAGACGCAGGTAGGTGGTGGAAGAAGCAGAAAAACGACAGGATGAAAAACCAGGCATGAAAGAGAAGAAACACAAGAACGGCAGAAAGCACTAATTTTGGAATCTGAAGGACGACAAAAAGAAGACCGTAAACAGGAAGCAAATACAACAGAAGCTCTTTTTGAAGCTATGCAAAAACAATTGTAAGAACATACTACCGCAGAGTTGGGCCTCCTATGTAGTGACTTGATTGAATTATGCAATGATCTGAATGGTCAAGAGGTAAGATTGTCTACAGCAGACCCAATGGCAAATATAAAAGAGCAAATTAAAAACGAAGTTGAGCAGTTCATGAAGATATACCCTAAAAAATTTCTAAACAGAATGTACCAATGATAAAGACAGAAAAGACAATAGAGACAGTCACCTTGCCTGTGGTTGTGACAGTTCATGTCAAGGCTCCAACCTTTGACGGAAGCACACACTTCGCGACGTACCCTAGGCAATTTGAAGCCGCCGCATGCGCAGATAATTAGACAGATAAAGAGAAGGCAGTTTTACTCGTTGAATAACTTGTTGATTACAAACTGTTAATTGTGATAATTATAACTGGTTATTAGTGATTTCATTGGTGTCTTGTATTTTGTTTTCCACTGTGCCATACAGTGGATTAAGGAGCCCGTCATCAGATTCTTAATCTAAGACTGAGATGCAACTGTAATTCGACCAGTATGTAATACACCACACATCCCAACTCTGTTGACGTAGGATGTGTACCGATAACATGTACAGATATTTGCGTGTGGAAACTCCTAACTCCGAGGTTTTTCTTTTCTTCAAGTTCTTACTTTTCTTCTTTCTCTTCCTTATTCCCCTTCTTCCTTTCCCTTGTATATCTTTCTATGTCTCTTGTTCCTTCCGGTCCACCATTTTCTGTTTACCTTGCCTTCATCATTTTCTGCACACCTTTTTTTCAATTATTTTTCCTTATCCTCTTTCACTTTACCTTACTTACCTTTCTTCCACCTTCTTCTCTTTCTTATAATTTTTTCTTCTCGTTGAACATTGAAATACATCTCTTGTCCTTTTTCTGCCTTCTCTTGCCCTTTTATATCTTTCCTTAGACGTAAGCAGTTCTTGGCCTCCTCGTATCTCAGGCGGCAAATGTTTCTTTCTTTTTCGCCGACATCTCCTCCACCTCCTTCTCCTCGTCAATTTCCCCTCCTCCTCCTCCTCCTCCTCATCATCATCATCACAACACACTCCACTACCACTGCCGCCACCATAATTTTCGTCGTCACATTTCTTATTTCCCTCTATTTCTTTTTTCTATATTTCTCATATTTCACTTTTCTTATTTTGTCTACACATACTTTTTCCCTTATTCACCACATATTTCTTCCTTCTATTCTTCCTTTCTTAATATTCTCTTCCTTCGTCAACTTCCTCGCCAACTCCCGGTTCTACTGCTCCTTCTTATCCACCTATCCTCTAATGTTGTGGTTTCCCCTTGTCTTCCGCATCCTTTGCCGTTAGCCTATAAACTATATTTTTTACTGCAATCTTTCTATCCAGACACTATTACCTTCAACTTAATTAACAGCTACAGTTCAAACTTTCAAGGCTGCAACCATGCGCATCTGCCTACTGTACGAGATTTGTAGTGTAGGTTATAGCGCAGTATTGGCTGACAAACGACAGCAAAGCTGAGAATTCTCTGTCCATCTGCGTGGATGAACTGTGACAGTAATTCTGCCACTACTGCGATTCTAAAAGTTGACTTTCATTCTTCTTCTTCTTCTTCTTTTTCTTCTTCTTCTTTTCCTTCTTCTTCTTTTTCTTCAGCACTACAGCCCAACGTGAGCCCTGGCTTGCAACACCAATCTTCTCTAAAGTCTCCTGTCCATTCCCATCTCAGTGTAACCCCTCACATGCATTCTTCTGAGATCTTCCAGCACATCATCCAACCATCTTATCATAGGTCGGGGCCCCTCTTTCTGCTTATATAAGCCTGCTCTGTCAGAATTTTCGAATTTCCTTTGGCATACGCTGATCATCCATCCGCTCTATGTCACCTAACCATTGTATTCGTTGAGCCTTTATAAGTCTTACAATGTCGTCATGATTCAGAGCTCATCTATCTCCTGCTTATTTCTTATTCCCCATTCGTCATCTCCTTCAACCGGGCTATAAAGACGCCTTATGGTCTTTCTTTCAAACCTTCAATTGACATTCATTACGAGTATTAGAACGTTCTTCGCTGTCTTCGTTATTGGAATTGAACTTCATCATATTCAGGATTTAGCTTCATACATTATACGTAGCCTATAGATGGCAATGGTACGTACGACACTGTCTCTTCCCTGTTGTGATTTTAATATTTTATTTGTGTTATCTTCAATGTAAAAATGTCTGTATTGTATTTCTGTTATGTCTATGGACTTTGGTATGGAACGTTCAAACAACTTTCCCCGATTTTGATACAACATCGTTTTCGTAGTATTGGTTTCCCCACACATTTTCGCCGTCTCTTCTTCCTTGTAGTCTATGTCGTCGTCTTCCGCCTTCCTCTTCTTCTCCTCCACATCCAGTCCCCCTTCCTCCTCCTCGTCCTCCTCTTCCTACTTATGCTCTCCTCCCTCCGCCACCACACGCCATCACCCCTCCCATTATCCCTTCCTCTTCACAAATTCATCATAATTCTCCTTCTCTTCCTCCTTCTTCTCTTCCTTCACCACCACCCCTTCTCCTCATCCTTCTTATCCTCCTCATTTTTCTCTTCCTTCACTTTCCTATCATCGATATTCTCCACTTATTGTTCTCATCGTTTAACAACGCACCTACCTTGAAATTATTGGCTGTTCCACCCACGTCCAGGTTTCACACATTCATAACATTACGGTCTTCCATCCTCTCTTATTTTCTACATGTCTGTTCCTTTGATCTCTTCTCCTTCGTCTACATCATTCATTCCCTGATATTTGTTATTGTTTTTCTTCTTCTTTTTTGTGTTTTCTTTCATCTTCTTCTGCTGCTGCTTTTCCTTTTCCTCGTATTCCCACTTTCTTACTCTGCCTCCTGTTTCATTATCTCATTTCTCCTGTTTCTCTTCTGTCTCATTTCTTCAATTCCTTCGTTTTCACTTTTACTTCTCTTTCCCTTATTCATTCTAATACGTATTAATAGTAATTAAACCCAAATATGCAACAAGATGCATGAGACATGCGTTGTCTGAAACGTGGGTCAGATTAGTTAACCTGTGGAAATGATGCGATTTTGGTCACATGTTCATCTCCCGTGAATGGGGGTGAATAAATCTCGTTTCAAATATATAAAGTTGTAGAACACAACAGAAGAAGCAGCCGTGGGTCCGAGACGTACAAGTGCTCTGTCACATTTACGACTCAAGAGAGACACCTGCTCTGTCTTTGTTTACCTATAAAGTATTGTTACGGCGGTCTTCTTGATCGTCGTATGGTACAGTGGAAAACAAAATACGAGACTCCAATTAAGTCACTAATCACCAACTTTAATTATCACAATTAAACAGTTGTAACAAACAAGATAGTCTCTTACAACAAACGACATAAAAATTGTTCACACGCAATAATAATGTCAATTAATAGAGTCTCGCAAAATTATAAAACACAACACTTCGCCACAATACTTCGAACCGATCTGGAATAAATCGCCACTAAAACTGACACTGAGCGCCGCTGAATGCCTATATTTATACCCCGCTGAAATTCCAGAATCATCCATACTACGCGTCAGCGTTACACTAGAGCGTAATTGCTTGCGGCGTTGACACAGTCCGCGCGGCCGGCGAAGTCTGGAACAGTCTCGCTAACGCATGTTGAGAACACAACATTATAGCCGGGCTCCGCTGGAATAGCCGAGAAACATGTATCATGTCCTGTAATATCGTAACAATATCGTTACGACACTGTCACAGATCGTCATGTTACACAGTATCTCTGTTCCGAAGATTGGTTTGCAGCAGTCTTTCATTCTGATCGATCTTGTGCTTTCATCTTCATTTCCTCATAAGTTTCACGATTTACATCATCCATAATTTGCTTTATATACTGCACCTTTGGTCTTCCCTCATATCTTTTTACCTTCTGTAGTTCCTCCATTCCCAATTTCAGTAATCCTTCATGCCGCAGTGTACGTCAAAAAGGTTCTACCCTTATTCTAATTATACTTTTCAACAAACACCTCTCATTGCCTATTCTGTTCAGCACCTCTTCATTTGTAATTTTGTCTCGGACCATTTTAGTTTTAGCATCTTGCGATAACACCATATCTCAAAGCTGTCAAGTTTCCTTTTTCCTTCATACCACGACGATATTGTTCACACCTCGTAACCATACTTGACAATTCTCCATATAAAACTCCCTTGTTTTAAGGGAGATGTTACTTGTTGTTAATATTCTCAATTTTTTGTTAAAAACTATCTTTGCCTGGTCTATCCTGCTAAAAATATCTCTTTCTCTTCGGCCATCCTTTGTAATTTTACAGGTCAAGTATGTAAATTCGCTCACAATGTTGTACAGTAGGAACAGAATGACCAGCATCTGTTTGAGCCTGTTCCAGTAATGAAGTTACTAATTACAAACTTTAATTAGACACAAGCAGCAGTTCTAAATCAACAAACAGCAGTTCTTAGACATAATTCAAGTTCAATTTGTTCAACAATAAATGTCACCTTGTAACAGTTTTGGACTGATTAACACAGTAATAGATCCATGCCATGGATCCGCCACATAGAATATATCTGTTACATTAAGCACTCAAAACAGTAGCATGTTCTGCCTTTGTGTTTGTATAGCATGTGTATCTTTTGTGAAACCGCAACAAATACACAATTTAGTCCTATGTTTATTGCCACGCATTAGTAATGAACATTATTACAATAATGCAAAACAATAAATGTCATGTGAAATCCATCTGAAAATTCAAGATACACTGACTAGGATAAGGAATCACATCCGCGAACCATACTTAAAAAACTAGTTCGTGTCAAATTCACAGAGAGGGCCAACACTACAAGGCGCAATTCCAGCACTGTTATTAACACAAAGAAAACCAATTAGAAGCCACACGGAAATCTTGGGTGTATGAAGGTTCACACTTACAATTTACTTTTAAAGTTTACTTTGTAAGTTCATCACCGCCTGCGTCTTCTTCTTCACTAAGTACGTTGTGTACGCAAACTCTTCTCATTACAAACTTTTCTTCATTTCAACTCAACTCTCTCTCTGAGTAATTTGAATACATCCGTAACGTTATACATCCGCCATCTTGACTCCTCCTGAACTACAGCGCTTTGTTAACTTAATTCACTTTCTTCTCTGTGCGGTAAACGTTGGTAATAAATTTTATTGTGCGACCTGATACTGTCTGCCGAGAAATACAGTTGCCACTGAAACTCTCTAAATCAAATATATTCTGCGTGTAGTTAGAAAAGTATAATATGTTTTCGTTTTTTCCTAACTTAAGTAGTGTTATATTAAGATATCGTAAACTTGTTTTAGTTTTCAAGATCTAAGTATATTTATTTAAATTTTGCTAGGAAAAATAGAGAAAGTAATAAATAAATGGATCCAATAATATTTAATTTATAACGGTGGGAAACTATTGTTAAGGGAGGTCTTGTTGTAATTACATTCCAATGTAACATTATTAAGATCTCAATAAGATTCGCCAATATCGACTAAAATGGTTGGAAATCTTAACCGAATGGATGAATGCTGCATCCGCAAAGAGCTATGGAATCATAAGATGAAAGGACGGAGAAGTGTGGTGCGTCGGAAGACCATTGGTGTGACCAGCTCTAGTTTGTCTCCTTGGGACAGGAACAAACCATTTCTGGTTTAATCCTTGCTGAAGATGATAATAATAGTTGAAAACTTCTGATGTATAAAAGAGAAAAACAGATTGGATGATTTTGAATCACGATATTGTAAATGGCTCCAGAATATTACATTGAAAGAGATGTGATGAAGAGGTCATAATGAGACTACATAAGAAACGAGGAATGTGAAAACAACTATATAATAGAACATATATCTAATAAATAGATTCAACGACTAATAAGGCATAATACATAAAAGGGTAACTGAAAGATAAATTGTGCTACTTGTTTACGGCATGTTTAAGGAATATGATGAATGGAGAATAAGAAATAACGAAGAGATAGATGAGCTATCGAAGCACGAGGACATTGTAAGATTTGTAAAGCCTCAACGAATACAATGGCTAGTTCACCTAGAGCGGTTGGATGATCAGCTACGCCAGAGACAATCCTGACGGCACAGGTGTAAAAAAGCAGGAAGACGGGTCGACTTACCATAAGACGGTTTGACGATGTGCTCAGAAAAATAAATGTGAGAGATTACGATGAGATAGCAATGGACAGGAGACTTTGGAGAAGATTGGTGTTAGTAGACAGAGCTCACATTGGGCTGTAGTGTTAAAAAGAAGGAGGAGGATGCGTACCTGGTAACCACCACAGAAAGTAAACTAGAAGGTAAAAAGTACGGAGGACGGCTAACAAAACAAATGATGGAACAAGTAACTGAGAGTATGAAAGCAGGAAGTCGGGAAGTTATAGAAAAATAAAAAATATGGACGTTGAGAGGGAGAAAAATAAAAACCCATTCGGCATATTATTTCAATAATATACAACAATATTATGGTGCAAAAAGTTGGATCATATTTGATAAACCTGCAAGCAGAATAACATCTGCTGAAATAAGGTTTAATTGTGAAAAAAGGAGAGGTCATATAGAAACGAGGCGAGCAGAAGGAGATCCGGCTACAAATTCTGTAATCGATTTTCTGGGTATGAGAAAATTTGAAGTGGCTAGGACAAGGGAAAGTGGGCAGGGCAGATGAAAAAGTAGAACAGTTCCTGGGAGTCAAGGCTGAGGTTCAGACACCTAGACGAAGGCATATATTGAGAGACTGTGGTGAAAGCCTGTGAGAAAAATTAACAGCAAGAGAATGTTTTTATATGGGTAGCAATGAATAGAGAATATTTTTACGACGGTCTCACCGATCGTCGTATGGTACAGTGGAAACAAAATACAGTCGCCAATGAAGTCACTAATTGCCAGCTCAAATTAACAGTTTGTTATCAACAAGGTAATCTCGTACAATAATTCGAGTTAACTTTGTCCACACTCAATATTAGTGTTAAGTAATAGAGTTCCTAACACATTCCACTAATCTTCAACCACCACTCGATCCGCACTAAAAAAAATCGCTCAACGTAACTGAACTGACAAAGCCAGACGCTCTTGATTTTATAGGTAGATTTTATAGGTCGCGCAGGGTTCCAGAATAACTTTCCATCCTTACTGCGGCGTGCCAACTTAATGAGTATTTCAAGTGCTCTTGAACACTCTGGAAGGTACTTGCGTGTTACCTTATTAAACGTTACACCTGATCGACTAGCGTAGAAACGGGTGGAAGAACGCTCTCGACTTTTCGACCGTTACAATATGATGGATACAGACACAATACAGCCTGACGCCGAAAGGCAAAATACCTCTGTAAAGAAGGAGAAAAATTTATATTTAGACGAATTTGAAACAAATTCGAATGCTCATTACATCTATATATAAAATTTATTACTAAATTAAGCAAACAATTTGAAGTTGATCAAGATGTTACGGGAGGAGAAAAGACTGTACACGTTGACAAACGCCGCAAGGAAGCCATAATAATGGCCCTTTAAAAACTTTGGTGGTTAGCCAGAGAAAGTTTCAGAGTTGGTACTGAAAGGAAAACGTTAAATGACGAATGGGGAGACATCCATACAATAGGAGCAAACAGGTCCTACTATTGTTGTTGTTGTCGTCGTCATTGTTGTTGTTTACGTTCACGAAGAAGAAGAAGAAGAAGAAGAAGAAGAAGAAGAAGAAGAAGAAGAAGAAGAAGAAGAAGAAGAAGAAGAAGAAGAAGAAGAAGAAGAAGAAGAAGAAGAAGAAGAAGAAGAAGAAGAAGAAGAAGAAGAAGAATATGATGATGATTAGGAGGATGAGGTGGAGGAGGAGGTGGAAGAGCAGGAGCAGGAGGAGTAGAAGGTGGAAGAAGTTAATAATTGTTGCAATGGAATTAACCCCAATCCTAACCTTGATCCTGCAGTTTTTAGAAGCCGTCCTCCGATTGTAGGTTTACTGGAATAGTAATATGCGTCAGAATTAAAATATATTGCTACGAAATTACGTAATGCTCTTGAAAAGTCGGCATATGCAGTTACGTGAAAGTTCTACACACTAATCGGCTAGCCGAGCAGGTGCAGTGTCTGTGTCAAGGCCTCGCAGTCAAGTACCTTCTAGACTACGTAAATTATGCTGGCAAGCCGCCAAAAGAATTGAAAATTATTCGGGAACATCTATGCAACCTATATAAGCAACAGTGGCCGGCTTAGAAGTTAGTTACACCTGGCGAGACTGTGAGTGCGGATCGAGTGGTTGAGAAAAGAGATTACTGTGTTATAATAATTAGTGTGGAACTGTGTTAGTTGATAGTCAGTATTGCCCGTGGAAAAATTTAACTTGAATTATTGTACGAGAGGACCTTGTTGATTTCACATTGTTATTTGTGACTAATTAAAGTTGGCAATTAGTGACTTCATTGGTGTCTATATTTTGTTTCCACTGTACAACACGACGATCTGTGAGACCGATGTAAGAATATCCTAATACAGTTTAATGATTATGAAAGTTTAACTCTTCTTCCATACACACATGAAATACTGAAATGATTGATCCAACTTTAATTAAGGAAGATTACCACTTGGGAAAATAATATAGTCATCGCACAGTCTACAGATTATTTTTAAATCCAAAAGAAGTACATAGCCGAAGCTTAATTTAATAATACTTAATTTTAATTAAGTAAGAGTGAAAATATAGAGCTACTTAGACAAGAGACCAGAACAAATTGAAAAAATCGATTGTTAAAAATTATAAAATTCAGATTTGCAAACTGCCAACCTTGAAAACATATGAATAATCAATTTAGGCGTTCGATGAGGAAAGTTATACAAGGCGAAGTCACGTTAATGTTCAACAGCTTTATTCAAAGAGTGATTGTAGGGGAAAGACAGGCATAACAAAGAGAAGGTATTCATTACTAAACGCAATAATTGCGCTCATCGTGTAAAAGTTAAAAACAAATAAATTTCATTACAGTTGTATCATTGTATGTTACAGGAAAAGTGTTAAGGAGATACACGTCTTTATTCTATTCATATTTAAAAATTCAAGCTATTCACTTTATATGTACATTTTTTCAAATATAGACAACAGCACGTTCACTCCAGTTACTACTTGAGTTGTGAATTAACTTATTTATAAACTACTAACTTCTTGTATTGAAATGTACTTTTAATTATCGCAAAATTATCTGACAGCCATTTTATATTGTTAACTAACAACATAGCTAAAAATCTACAAAGTTTTTAAAGTTTTTCTTTTATTAATTTGTATCCCACTACATTCAGTCGATGTAATAATTAAATACAATGATTAAACTTCATAGATGCAGACAGGTTTTATTGGTTTCCCTTAATATTCTTTTCAATTTTGTTTCACTTATTTGTTATCTTAAACTCTCCTTTTTCTCTTCTCACCAACTCTCCCTCACTCTCTCTCTCTCTCTCTCTCTCTCTCTCTCTCTCTCTCTCTCTCTCTCTCTCTCTCTCTCTCTCTCTCTCTCTCTCTCTCTCTCTCTCTCTGTTTATCGTTCTCTCCTTCTGTCGGTTGGTGCGATCAAAAATTATCGTGAGGGATAACTAACTAGATAATTATAATGATGATGATGAGGAGGAGGAGGAGTAGGAATTAGTAATAAATACAAAAACATATGTACCTATCTATTTGTACACTCTATTTGCTTATCTGTCTAACCGTCTCTCTCTGTTTCCTCCTTCTCCTCATTCTTTTCCACTCTCTATCTCCTTCATCCTCTAAATGATTGACCCTTGTTTTTGTTTCTTACTTATGCACTGGCAACATTAATTACAATACGGACATCAAAAACTCGATAAAAACTATACAAAATAATATTAAACAAACAGTTCGAACTCTTTGTTATTATCCGCTGTGCAATTATGTAAAATAGATTATAAAATTTTGCTATTTCAATACGGTTTCAGGTAAGGAATTAGCCAAATATTCTCAAACGAACATTTTTTTAAATAATTAAAATAATTTAAATTTAAATAATATACATATTTTAAATCATATTATAAATATATTTTTAATAAATCTGCTACAATAGGACTACTGGATTTATCAGGATGTAAATCTCCGTATTCAATCATCCTGAGTAGCATAGCTGAATTCAGTCGAATGCTACTCAAACTCAGTAAAGTATCCTAAATTTTAATCTTCCAAAATGGAGTAATGGCTTTGGAAGTAATTGTCATTTTTAACAATTGATTCCTCCAGACCCTCCTCATCCCAATCGTTTTATTCCCTTCTGAATTCTCATTGCCTCTTATTTACTTTGCTGAACGCTACACTAAGCATCTGATTTCCTCCCCATAGGGAGAAACTTTCCAATCGTGTTTACGTGATTATGTTTGTACAAGCGTGTGCGCTCAACTCTAATTCTTCAGCTTAAAGTAATGCTGTACACTAACTTTCAATGATTATTCTGTTTCGTTAAAATTGTGTCTTAACGCTTTTAAATAATACTTTTATTGGTTTTCTGGAATGATGTGATACAGTTTGGCCCAAACGTGCAAAAATTTGAACACCACGTGGATCAAGAATAAATTACAACTCATCAGAAAACGATTATAAAATAGTTCCTCAAGATTTCACTGCCATACAGAGATCAGTGGTGATATCTCATGTCACATATTCTAAAAAATTGAGTAAGTTGCTTATATCTCAAGTGTTGAAAAGGCAACTATTAGAAAAACCTATAAACGATATTTGTGTGTGTGTGTGTGTGTGTGTGTGTGTGTGTGTGTGTGTGCGTGTGTGTGTTTCTGTGTACTAATAATAAACAACATTTTTTAATTATTACTTTTACACGTTTTTCTGTACTGTAATCTTCATATATTAAATATATCTGACAAAAACTGTCAAAACAGTGTAAAAATAAAAAATTAAAGAATATAATCTTTAAAAAATATCGTTTATTATTACAAAAAAGAATAGTTGTGATTATGAATGTTTCATGTGTGTGTGTGTGTGTGTGTGTGTGTGTGTGTGTGTGTGTGTGTGTGTGTGTGTGTGTGTGTGTGTGTGTGTGTGTGTGTGTGTGTGTGTGTGTGTGTGTGTGTGTGTGTGTGTGTGGTGTGTGTGTGTGTGTGTGTGTGTGTGTGTGTGTGTGTGTGTGTGTGTGTGTGTGTGTGTGTGTGTGTGTGTGTGTGTGTGTGTGTGTGTGTGTGTGTGTGTGTGTGTGTGTGTGTGTGTGTGTGTGTGTGTGTGTGTGTGTGTGTGTGTGTGTGTGTGTGTGTGTGTGTGTGTGTGTGTGTGTGAACAATTTTTATTACAGTCTATTTCTTATTTCTTGATGTATATAAATACAAAAACGAGGTACACATATCTGCTTCAAATTATCTATTCTATTTATCGCAATATTCAGTGCTATCTCAATAACCGTACCCGCACTCAATTTCGATATTTCAATTAGCCGATTATTGACATCGATATGTAGTGAATATCGCATATAATTTTAGTTATTCAAACACTTTTTGCTTCAGTCTATTTCTTGATGTATATAATATATTTAATATTTATTATAACTTTACCTCAAAATGTGTTTACCTTATTTGAACATGTTTTGGGACACTTAGTGTTCCCATCCTCAGCCTTCTTAATTTTGAATCTTGTGGAGGACTTGTGTGTTGGTTGGTTGTTGTTATGGTTTCCTGTTGGTTTTTGGTATTTTAAATTGGTATTATTGTGTGTAGTTGTGGTGTATACGTACATTAGTATTTTCTGTATTTTCAATGTTGAGTGCTTTTAAAATTGTGTCATGTTTTTTATTGATTTGTATTAGTTCAGGTATTAGTTTGTTTTGTGTTTGTATATTTGTAAATTGTAAATGAGGACGAGGCATGAATTAGTTGGTCCCACATCCTGCATAAAACAACCTGTCCCAATTTCCAAAAATACGCTTACGGTTAACCTGATAGCGAACAGAGCACTGTCATCAGCTAGATAGCGGCAGCTCACTCGATCGCGTCGCCGAAGCGTTGACAAAGCATTGGCGGCACTGCTGCCAACTGCGCTGGCAGCACTGAAACAGTCTAACCGCGCCGGGAAATTCAAACCCCGGCACAACATGACAGTTTTCAAAGCACTCAACAACGAAAATACAGAAAATACTAATATATACACCACGATCACACACAATAATACCAATTTAAAATACCAAAAACCAATAGGAAACCATAACAACAACCAATCAACACACAAGATTCAAAATTAAGTAGGCTGACGATGGGAACACTAAGTGTCCCGAAACACGTTCCAAATAATAAAAAAACATCTTGAGATAAAGTTAATATAAATATTAACTACAATGTATATAATGATACATATTGACTCAACAATACATTTTTTTTTTGTCTTTTACATCAATGCTTCGACAGTTTTGTAATGCACTGTCATCATCAGAATAATAAAATAATAATGTTAAAATAAATTTGAAAATAATTGTTCCAACATATGTTTTATATATACTTGTATCTATATTATGCTGATATATAAAAAATGAAAAATATAATTGTGTTGGGTGTATTCAAGTTTATATTATTTTCTTCAATTAGTAATTTTAAAAGTGTTATCGTTTTTTTGTATTAATTTGTATTTGTTCATTTATTGAATGTGCAGGTAAATTTGATTTCTAGTGTGAATCTATATATATATAAAAGAGAAATACCACTGACTCACTGATTCATCACGAAATCTCCGAAACTATAACACCTAGAAACTTGAAATTTGGCATGTAGGTTCCTTATGTGATGTAGGTATCCGCTAAGAAGGGATTTTTGGAAATTCGACCTTTAAAGGGGGAAAAAGGGTGGAAAGTTTGCCTGACTGACTGACATAGAATCAACGTAGAGCAAAAACTACTGAATGGATATCAATGAAACTTTGAACATAGCTTCATCATAGGTCTTAGGTGCTCACTAAGAAACGGTTTTAAAAACTTTCACTCCTAAGGGGCAACCCCCCCCCCCCATTGTATGTATGTATCTATGTATGTATGTTCCACATCTCCTCCTAAACCACTGGACCGATTTCAACCAAACTTGGCACAAATATTTTACGCGACGGGAGAACCAACATAGGATACTATTACTTTTATGAAATTGCTAACTGCTACAATTTTTATTGTTTAGACAAAGCTTTTCGTCATCACTGACATCATCAGGTCTAAAACAACGTTGTTTAGTGAGGTTGTTTTAGACCTGATGATGTCAGTGATGACGAAAAGCTTTGTCTAAACAATAAAAATTGTAGCAGTTAGCAATTTCATAAAAGTAATAGTAAGGATGGCTGCTAATTTAAACAATACGAAGAACAACATAGGATAGGTGTTTTCTTCGATGGGGGTCCTTTGGGGTCTTCCACATCTCCTCTTAAACCACTGGACCGATTTCAACCAAACTTGGCACAAATATTTTACACAACGGGAGAACCAACATAGGACAGGTGTTTTTTCGATACGATCCTCTGGGGTCTTCCACATCTCCTCCTAAACCACTGGACCGATTTCAACCAAACTTGCACAAATATTTTACGCAACGGGAGAACCAACATAGGATAGGTGTTAGAACAAGAATAGGTGCCTATGAGCCTATGAATAAATTATGAACCCGAGGAACGCTGGGTAAATCGGCTAGTTATAGATATCTATACAACCCAAATACCACTGACTGACTCACTGATCACTATATCTCTGAAACCACTGAATGGGGATATCAATGAAACTTTGAACATAGCTTCATCATAGGTCTTAGGTGCTCACTAAGAAACGGGTTTGAAAACTTTCACTCCTAAGGGGCAAAAAACCAAATACTGAAGTTTATCGCGGGAATTGCATACTTTGTAAATGAAGTGGTTGACATCTCAGTTTACTGGAAACCCCGAATACATTTAGTCCTGAGGTTTTAATCATTGTTTTAAATTAAAAAAACTTCGTTGTTTGCAGGTTCTTATAGCCGAGAAAATTTCGAAGTTCAATTAATTAATAAATGTAGGCCTATGTCCTTTTTTTCTCGGAAACGGCTCTAACGATTTTCTCGAAATAAATAATAAATAGCTGTTGCTATGAATTAAATAAACAAACTAAGAGTTGAGAATTTGTACAATCTATCTAATCCTATACTATTAAGCGAGCAATAATTGTTGTACAATTACGTACAACGTGAAACTCCGTCGCGAAGCACGGTGTAACCCCTCTTTCTAGTTTTATGCTTTATAAAAAAAACCTTTTTTTTTTTTTTTGAAAGAGGGGCCACTAGTTATTTAAAACTAGGCCAAGAGCCTAGAGAAGCCAAAATGCGCTGGGTCCAGTGGGACGGGACTTGCAATGAAACTCGATGGTTAAACAACAATAACAAATTTTATTAGCAATCTCAAGTCTTGACATTCAATATAACTTTAATAGAATTAAAAAATTTCATTAAAAACTACTCCACTTCCTGACATTATAACATTCTGAAAATATACACATGTAACATCATAGTTCATAATTTAATAATTTCTCATAAATACACATAAATACAACATCAATCAATATACTTACATGAATACACATAGAACACACACACACACATATATATATATATATAT
Organism: Magicicada septendecula; assembly: GCA_034769895.1. Lineage (NCBI taxonomy): Eukaryota > Metazoa > Arthropoda > Insecta > Hemiptera > Cicadidae > Magicicada > Magicicada septendecula. Next base: position 1,385,058,740 of record CM068367.1, on the reverse strand, counting down.
ATATATATATATATACCACACACACATGTTCACCTGGCGGACAACCTATATATATATTATTCACCATACTTCAGGAGAATATAACCCCAGCATCTGTCACCAAGACCCCCATCCCAAGCTACCGTAATCGGATAAAGTGCCCAGCCTGCTTTAAAAACTTTTCATTTAAGAAAACAATACATTAACTCGTCAGAGTATAACAGAGTTACAACAAATGAAATTATCACAAGTATGAGAAATGACCGAAGTCAATCTGGCAATACAGCCCAAACAACTCTTAAGTTACAAGCATACAAAATTTAGGAATGTTCCCCCAAATAGTAATGTGCCATCGCAAGGTCAACATGACTGCACGGTCTTATAAAATGTATAATAAAATTTATAATTGAAAAGTAAGAACCGGTAGTGTGCTCATATTAACAACTCAACAATTAATGCACTGGCTATGGCAGTAAAGAAAGATGAAAATTTACTTATTACAGAATTATTAAACAGCTAACATAAATTTTATAAAATGTATAATAAAAATTTTAATAAAAAAAATTTATAACGTAAAACCTAATAAAACATATTTGAGGCGTTCATAGAGAATTGGGTTGACCTCAGGCACGGCCATGCGCCGAACCAGATGTAACAAAATTTAACATGTCAGACACCTGTGGATGTAAGCACCAACAGGTGACGGTGGCAGGTCAAAGCACCCCCAAACCTTTAAATAATCTTAAAAAAACAAAACCCATATAGATCTATAAATATAATCAAGAAAATCCCCAACAAAGTACCCCGGCACCCATACAAGCATAATTAACACCCATACAAATCAGTAACATTCAGTTCCGCACACTATTGCAATAAGAGAAAAGTTTGACATCAAAATCGGGTGACGCATGACCCCGTCTGGGTTTACACTTACTCTGGGGGCGTAAGCGTTTGTAAAATGAATCTGACAAAATTTATAACCACTAAATGTTCCGCTGGACTTGTGCACAAACGAAACTTTTAACTGGAGCTGTTCCAGGAATAATATCACATGTTCTACATTGTAGCGGCCAAAAATATTTCTTAAAGGCTTAAATGTCACCTGGTTATAGTCCGGCACAAAACCTGAGGTTATTGTGGTGTGTTGTCCATCTCTTCCTCCCGGCGGCTCAGACAGAGAATCACTAGTTTAATGGCATGGGTGGCAGATGATCGGCCACCAGCTGGAGCGGAATCAGGAGATCGTCTTAATCAGGAACCCGGAGAGTCACGTAGCGATTATCTATTCATAGTAGATAATAGCTTACAAAATCCAAACTCAATGCCGCCGGAAAGGAAGTCTGTAGCCAAGCGGAGCTGAACGTGGACTCCCTAAGCTTGCAACGAAAAAATTACTACGCCGCCTCGACCCCAGAGAGCGCGCGGATCAGCATAGCGAACGTATTGATAACGGATCAGGAACGGCTAAGCTAAATAATTAAAACGGAACGGCAATGCCCATAACGTCTTAACATAGAAAACAGCCGAGTTTTTTCCAAAACTCGGCACAACGGGTATTTTGCTAGTAAAAGATATTTAATTGATATGTTAAACAAACTATATCATTGAGCGGTGATGTAAACAGTATAATATTTTAAATAAAACACATTTACTGATCACAGATTATTGAAAACTATAATTAATTTACGTTTCATTAAAATACACAAAATATGCTTTTTTGAGAAAATGGGTCATCTGTAACTTCCGCTTCATAGCTTGACGCCTGTAATTGAAAGTTCTGATACATTGCGGTAGTTATAAAAATAATTTTATGTTTAGATTATAAGATAAAATTACAATCAATTACGATTTCACATGATCCATTAAGGTGTAAGCTCGTGATAAAGGACAGAGTAATAGAACAAGTAATGCAGATAGACTACTTAGGAACAAAGGCTTACATGTAACAATAGGGCAGATGAGGAAATAGAACATCAATTGATGAAAACAAGAAGAATTGCTGGATGCATGAATAACCTTTATATGGAATAAAAAGTACCTCATACAAGAAGCGAAAACTAGGGTTTACGAAAGCACAATACGTCCAATAATATCCTATGCATCAGAGACCAAGCAACAAATCAAAGAAAACTAAATTAATTTACCTTCAATAATCCGCCGTGTGACTTCTTATAAATCTCTTCTATTACGCGTTTCGGAGACTATGCTCCATCTTCAGATAGTAAAATAGAAAATAAAACTATATCACTCTTACAAGATCGTTAAATAAAAAAATTTCAATTTGCATATGAACTGTACGCACTGTTGGGTCCGCACCCGTTCAAGTTCAATGATGCTAGATTAAACATGAATATCAAAGAAAACGACAAACTACAGGAATTACTGTATTACGGAGGGTACTATGAAAGACGAGGTACAATATATTGCTAAATATACTTACAAGAGAAACGTGTAATGTAACAGATATTAATTCTTGGAGCGCGGAAAGAAGAAGGATGTGGAATGAACACATATGGATGACACAAGGCTAGTGAAAAAGGCAAGAGATAGTCAACCAAACACCAAGAGGAGCATTGGTCGGCCAAAGAAAGGTGGGGTGACAGCATGTAGGACCGTTGTTATATAACAGGACACAGTCCTAACGAGGAACTTAAAGAAGAAGCAAAAGATTATAAGAAAAACTGTTTTTTAATTTAAGTTTCAGTAACTGTAAATAAATGTGTTTTGTTTATTATTATTTTATTGATTATGAAAACTAATACTCATTGCTATCTAGCCTTAGTCTATGTATCACGATTAAAAATAAAATTTTATATTCATGTTTACCGGTGTCCAAGCCACTTATTTATACATTGATAGAATAAAGTATTTACCTTATTTTGTTTGTCCGTCTGGTGGCTTTATTTCTTCTTCGTTATTACGACGCGTTTCGGGACATATGCCCCATCCTCAGGTATTGTCACTCAGCAGAGGTCGTCATTTAAGTAAAAATATCAACACATAAAACATATAACATAACTTACACATAATCAACAATAAAAACCTTTAAACTTTGGAGCACGTACAAGTCGAGATGCGCATCCCGGACCACAACGGTCGACTGCCGAGTCTATGTTACTGCTCGCCGCGCACTGTGGACTTTGTCTGTAATAAAATTTTAATTTCTACAAGCATCGATTTTTGTTTAAGTAAGTGCATACATAAGTATGTGTAAGTACCACATACATAAGTGAGTGCATAATATACACACACACACACACACACACACATCGTGTTTAATGTGATGTGTAGTTGTGCAGGTATGAAGACGAGATAAACATTAAATACGAAATGTTATGTTGATAGGACAGTATTCGTTATTGCAATACGCTTGTTTACAGCTAGTTTTAATTAGTCAAATTAGTGCATTACTAAAGCTTTTACTAATAAGTGTTCTATGAGAAAAATAGCAAAGAAATGAACAGCAATCTAGTTAGACAATCGTACCACGTAAGCGGAGCAAAATAAATAGTAAACTACAAGACGGAAGAGGGTTTCTGTTGGTCACACTGGACTCAAATCTAACATTTCAATATCTACAGCGGTATGATATTATGCAGGTTGTTCAGTTGACAAGTGTCAGAGAACTTGGCCGAGTGTCAGACGTCTTGGAACAGGAAACGGAACTGCCTTCCTTATCCCGTAGTTCACGTCCCTTGACACTTGTTTCCACAGAGTGCTACAGTCATCTGCCATGGAAATGTCTTCCCTCACAGTTGTTTCACCGGACTATTCTTGAGAGGCTGATTACCACTGGCTGCCACCTTCATGATACAATAGTTACAGTTTAGAATCTTTACTAGATGTAGTGAAAAGTGTATTTTACTAATAATATGAAATTACTGGAAGGATATAAATTAATTTATGAGCGTGTGTGTTTGTAGCCATGCTACGGTGATTTCTCTTATGAGCGCGATGCCTGGCCTATTGTAATTCTACACTTTGATATGATCTACGGAACCGAGAGTATACTAGCTCACTTAATTTTGCTTTAACGGAAACAACGGATATTTTTATCATGACGATATAGCCGTTTTAAATAATTTAACAATTACTGTTAAGCTCGTATCAACCTCATTACACGATTCAAAATTTATTCATTTTCAGTACTACTAAAATCAATCGTATTTAATTTAAACATTTGCTTCCTCTTTTTCTTTCTTCATGGATGTAAGCCTATGGTTTGCAGTTAGATAACATTTTTCTTTCAATCTACTTTGGGTCATCTACCTCAGAAATTCGTGCAAACTTTTTATTTTTCCCTTTTCGTTCATTCTATCAATATTCCTCTAAAGCCCAACGTGAGCCCTGGCTTTCAGGGAGCTCTATGCTCGCCGAATACCCTTTTCCTTGACTTAGACTCCTTCCTACGTCATCTTGCTGATAGCCTACTCTGAGCGCAAGAAAGCATACAGGATTATAGAACAGCGAGCACTTCATCTTCTATATCGCCGCTCCCTCCAAACTCGAACCAGCAGCAACGTAGCTAATGTTAGATGCTCTCTGAATATCCCTTTCCTTGATCTAGACTCTTTCCTAAGTAATCTCAACCGCCGCTACGCCAAGACCACTAGTCTCCGTGCCCCCATCCACTTTACTGCAGATTCCATCAACCAGAAATACACAAAGGTCCTCTCCTTCCTCGTAAACCGTCTGCTGGCATTTGCAAACACGCAATCCGAAAACGACAGATAGGTTAGGCTAATCCTCATTAGATTACACTATCACTAGTCCTCAACTATGATACAACCCCATTCGCATTTCCAGTGACCTTGCTCCCCAACCCTCATAAGGAGTCCTCCGCCGTTCCCTTGACGCCTCGTTGACGTTCAGTTCCAACTTTAGCTTCTTGCACTGCTGGTCCATGTAGTCCTAACACTACTGTTTGGCACTAAGTCAATATTAAAAAACCCATAAACCAACTGGCTGTACTTTCACACTGCACACTCATAAACAATCATCACCACTCTTCTTTCTCTTCTTCTTGGTGCCTATACGTTCTCCGCGGCCAGCCTACACGGGTATTCGTCTCACCACTTCGGCTGTAGGGGGTTAGTTTAAAAAAAAAGATAACAAATAAATAGGAAAGCGCAAATAACTATAAAACAAATTTGGTTTACTGGTGTTTACAAATTAAACTGTTCAGGATGTAACAATTTATACATAGGCCAGAGAAGACACAGCTTCAAACAGAGATACATTGAACACAAAAGCACTACACTCCACTACCAAACCCATGTTTACAAACCACCTCATTGAGGCAGACCACACATACACAAACATAAACAGCAACATGAAAATACTACACGTACACATAAAACGCCGAGAACTAGACACTCTCGAACAACTAGAAATATACAGACACACATAACACATAGAAAAAACATCCCAAATGAACACAGTTTAAAACACATGTGCCTACTATTTGAACGTATTACACCACATACACAACGCCGTCGATCTTTTGAACGACGGCGCCGTCAACAAAAGCAGGACGGACAACGCTCCTAGCTTCAGCCTCCTGACGAAGCTTTAACGGAGCAAAAACTAGTTTACGCCATCACGTAAAAATTATAATTTTTATAGATAATAATTGTGATCCGAGTCAGAGTGTTAAAAAAAAAAGAGTTACTTTTTGGTTCAGCGAGTCATTGTGCCTTATGGGAGTTGTTATATGTTATAGTAGTTTGGTGTAAAGCAATATTTGTAAATTAATGAGTGCAAATAGGTGACTTGTATTATTAAGTGTGTACACCTGTAACTGGTGACTTGTATTATTTAATGTGACAATGTTAATTAGTTAACATTTTTTTTGGTTACATTATAGCGTGTTGGACAATAGTAAGATGGCAGTATTGTAGAATACTACTGTTTTTGTTTATTTAAAAAAATAATTACTGTGTCATCCGTCCAATTCCGATGCTGTCCGTTGCTTCTTTACAACAACTAGGAGTCCAACCGACATCATCATCATCATCATCTTCTTCTTCTTCAATGATTAAACCAAGGATGGTTTGTTCCGGTCTCAAATAGGCAAAGATAAGAGCTGGTCACTCCAGCGCTTCCTCGGACGTCCCACACCTCTCCGTCCCCTCGGTTTATTGTTCCATAGTTGTTTGGAGATGCGACAGTCATCCATTCGGCAAAGATGTTGCCACCAATTCAGCCGATATTGATAGTCAAGTATACTCATAAGATTCAGTTCCTGCCGTATATGTGTGTTTCTTCTACGATCATTGATCATGGAGACTATACCCTGCCACGTGCCTGAGAAATCTCATTTCACCCGCTGGGATGCGACTGGCCTGGCCTTTCGTTATAGTCCAATCCTCAGACCCATAAAGAAGTGTGGGAAGAGCCATTACAATGTAGAATTTTAGGCGTGTTCCTTTACTTGCTGATTTAAAGGTTCGCCTAATGGTCCCGCACAAAAAGTTGAAATTATGCAACGTATTCACCACGTCATTGCATGCATTATATGACACACTGTAGCCCAGGTATTCAAAATTGCTAACTTGTTTCAGGACATTACCATCTATAGAAATTGTTGCCCGTATGGAATCAGTTCCACGAAAAGCCATCACCTTGGTCTTAATTGTGGATATCTGCAATCCAGAGTCTTTGCAGATTTCATTTAACAGACGTATAGCCATCTGCAATCTGTTTTCAGAGTTCAACGTATCCGACAGTCCAATCGACATCACAAAGCTAATAAAAGAGATCTATACGAACACTTCAATAGGATTATTAGCCAAATGCATGCGATAGCCAACCAAACACCAAGAGCAACATTGGTCGGCCAAGGAAGAGGAAGTGGAGTGACAGCGTGTAGAACCGTTGGTATAGAACAGGACAGAGTCCTAACAAGAAAGTTAAAGGAGAAGACAAGAAGAAGAAGAAGAAGAAGAAGAAGAAGAAGAAGAAGAAGAAGAAGAAGAAGAAGAAGAAGAAGAAGAAGAAGAAGAAGAAGAAGAAGAAGAAGAAGAAGAAGAAGAAGAAGAAGAAGAAGAAGAAGAAGAAGAAGAAGAAGAAGAAGAAGAAGAAGAAGAAGAAGAAGAAGAAGAAGAAGAAGAAGAAGAAGAAGAAGAAGAAGAAGAAGAAGAAGAAGAACTAGCCAGAAAAATGCTCCAAAAAGCAAAAAAGGAGAATATGTTTAAGCCATCCAAAACGTTAAGGGCTGAAAAGTAGGGGACAAGAAAAAGTTTCCCTCGCAATTTCTCACCTACAAGTTTCCCACGCCTGTTAATTTTGGCATTGAAACATATTTGCGCTTTTTCTATGTAAAAATCACGAAGCCAATGTACATGCATGATACTGTATGTATACCTGGAGTTTAAAAATGGTGACGGACTACACGCAAAGTTTATGAATTATTAAAGTAGTTATTATCCCTGCAATTTTACTGACCCATTGCACACCATCCCGTGCAGTAATAGGTCTGGAGGTTTGGACCCCAGATTTTTTGACCGCCTATTTACTTCATACAAGGCAGTTCCCCAGATCAAGACGTACCCTCTTGTAGCCCACCAAGTATACGAATCGCAAACGTATAATTTTTTTGCTGCCCACCCTCAGTATGCTCAGCACCCAAAATATTATTGTGAACCACACCCAGACGTTGTACTGTAAATACTCCTCAAACAGATTAGCAAAGTACAGACTAACTACAGTAGTATTTAGATTATACATAAGCGTATGGGGGAGGGTTTAGAGGTGGTTTTGATTCCCCCACAGACTGGCGGGTTGCCCCATCAAATTTTTTGGGCGCCTATACAGTACTTTTTATGTGGCTATCTGGTTACCCGATTAAATCCCCAGCAAGTCCTACAGGTTTACCCCACCAGAATTTTTGCCCTGCAGATGTACTACGTGCTGTAGATCCTGCTTCCTCCATTTACATAAATTGACTCGTATCAGCAGAATGGTCATACATGAAAAGCGTGGGGTTTGAATGTCTGACTTACACCTTAGATTGGCCTGTACCTTCATCTGTAAGAACCCCAGAACCCAGTGGACCCCTCACATCCCACTAAATCCTATACACGTGTGCTAACAGGTTTTTCCTCTGCACCTATGTATGATCAGCACATAAGAGACATACATTTGGGTGCATTCTGAGAGAAACACTTCCCATGGGAGTTCATTGGCTTCTGGTTTTTACTCGTACATAGAAAAAGCGCAAATATGTTTCAATGCCAAAATTAACAGGCGTGGGAAACTTGTAGGTGAGAAATTGCGAGGGAAACTTTTTCTTGTCCCCTACTTTTCAGCCCTTAACGTTTTGGATGGCTTAAACATATTCTCCTTTTTTGCTTTTTGGAGCATTTTTCTGGCTAGTCTTCGATTTTTTTCATGCTTCTAAATTTATGGAAAAAGGTGAAAACATGACAATATCTCAATGAAAGTTAATTTTGGTTTTAAAATGTATGGAAAAGTATATTGTTACCTACAAAATGTGAAATCAGAACAAAGAGATTAACACTGATTTTTAACCTTTTTATTACATACGATATATAGGTACATTAATGCAAAAATAATACGATATACATACAGATATACGAAATAATAGTAAGAACAATTGAAACAACAAGAACAATTAAAACAATAAGAACACAAAGATAATAGGCGAAAATAATTGCAAAGTATAGTGAAATTTGCCACAAGGTGAACGTATTAGGCGTGGAATGGTCAATTCTTTATCATGCTGTATGTATGCAAATGAGCCTAACGGCACTAAAATACCCCTAGACTGGATTGCAGACATACATAATTTTCATCAATCTGGTATACTTCCAAATCACCTAACGGCACTAAAATACCCCTAGGTTTCATCGGAAGTATACGGTACATTAAAATGGGATCATTAAACTACCCCTAGACTGCATTGCATACATACATAATTTTCATCAATCTGGTATACTTCCAAATCACCTAACGGCACTAAAATACCCCTAGGTTTCATCGGAAGTATACGGTACATTAAAATGGGATCACTAAAATACCCCTAGACTGCATTGCATACATACATAATTTTCATCAATCTGGTATACTTCCAAATCACCTAACGGCACTAAAATACCCCTAGGTTTCATCGGAAGTATACGGTACATTAAAATGGGATCACTAAAATACCCCTAGACTGCATTGCATATATACATAGTTTTCATCAATCTGGTATACTTCCAAATCACCTAACGGCACTAAAATACCCCTAGGTTTCATCGGAATATGCAGTTTACAACAAAATGAACACAAATGTGTATAGAATAGATTAATGTGTGCGGATAATTAATACAAAAAATATATGACACAATAGAACACATTAAAAAATGACATCACAAATCCCATTATTCAAATGCAATAAAATTGATTTTAGGTTTGTATGGATTTAACTTATTTTTGCCAATTTTTTGACTATTTTTTCTATTCTGGGGACAGTGGCTGATCAGGGGTCCACAACCGTATTTTTCATTTTTAATCTGACCCGCAAACTTAATTTGTGGGTAAACATGAACGGGAACGGTATTTTCATGTTTAAGTCCGACCCGGAAGCGAATCCATGGGTAAAAGTAGCCCTGACATGTAGTCTATTGTTTACCTACTGCTGCACATACATATCCGCGGGTAAAACTTACGTATACATGCATTTTACACATTACAACCCACGCCGGACAACCAACCCATGAGTAAAAATAAAAAATTTAATTTTTTCAGCTTTTGGTACAAAAGTGTTTCTCGGCACTACTCTATACTGAGCAGTGCAACTTAGCTGAAATTTTTACTGAAGAAACTAGAGGGTTTTTTCTTGGGTTGATTTTTTTTTTATTCCGATCCGATCATTACTTGAGGTACAGTATTAATTTGAATTGAAAAAACTCAGTTAATTTTCATCAAAAAATCAAGTTTTTTCTCATTTATTCCACAACCGTGCAAGATCTGGCGAAACTTTTTGCTGTGCCGATAACCCCAAAGTAAGGGGGTCATCCTTAAAAAACAACTAGCCCTCTATCTTTATTGGATAAATCTGTACACTCAGTCTTAATTTTTGAAAACCACTTTTTTCAGGAGGCCTAAAAATCCTACAGTATGCCAGCAGACTCAAAACAACTTGCTAATTTTGTAGAACCCATCATAAAGTATCTATATCCAAAAAATTTTGAAAATCGGATGAATAGCCAATTCATAGTACAACTGCAAAGTTGCGTTCAAAATACTCGAGTTGAAAAAAGATTGCAGGCTATCTTTTGTACAGGCGCTTAAACATATTAAGGCAACGCGCTATCGCGCGTGCCTTGATTTAAAATTCTAAATAACGATTTTACCTGTGTTGTCAATTATTCTGTTTGCACTGTTCAAACATGACGATCCGTGCCACCACCGTGTCGTAACAGGATACAGTAATAAAGTTAACAAGAAGCATAAGAAGTGTCAGCACAACATTATGCACAAACTCTATTGTTAAATGAAGAGAGTAGTCGTTATTATTTGTGTTTCAACGCTGTAACGGTCAGTCTCTAGTATTGTTGTTATAGCGTCGTGTAGTAGGGACATAATAGTGAAGTAACAGACTACAGTGATATAGTAAAATACCAACTGCAAAAAACGAAGCTGCTGAAGAACATAACGCTGTGGGTGAAACAGAGATGTTGGGCGTTACCTAGTTGAAGATTATAGTAACGAATACCCAACAGTATATTCGTCAGTTTACGTAAGTGAAATTAGTTATAGATAAATAAAGCACAATTAATTTATTTCTTTTTTTTTAGATCTTTTTCCCTGACCATATTGTTACCCTCACTCACTCTCTGAAGCCCTAATCAGGACAACCCAACTTTTCTATAGGTATAATGTATTACGTAAATTTTAATGTACTTGTCTTAGTAGTCGCGTCCTCTTCTACCCAGGGGTGTTGAGGGATTGCAAAGAGATTGTCATTGTTGTCTCTGGGGAGCAAGGCCCCTTGCCTGATTCCAATGGATACCCCTGTCCTTCAAGAAGCCATGCACATTGGCTTGCCTTATCGTACTGAGCTTCCTCTAGATCGTCGTCGTGTGCGTCTTGCCTCATTCCCTCGTAGTTTCTTGGGAAGTCTCTCATCACCCATTCGCTGAAGGTGTCCGAACCACCTCATTTGGGATTTTTTATTGTGTCAGCCACTGGTCTCACTTTTAATCTTGCTCTTATTGTAATATTTCAGAATCGATCCCTGCAAGTTTTACCCTCCACTCGTCTCAAGTGAACTGGTACATATATTAATTCTTTCTCTTACTTCTTCATTTTCAACCTATCCTGCAATGTAAGTCCTTCTGTTTTTGGTTAATTCAAATTTACGGCTGGTTGACAAATGTCTGCTTTACCTGACTAAATGGCATAATGTTCTATCAAACGTGTATCTGTTCTTCTTCTTCTTCCGGAGCTCTACTGGCCGGGATGGCATTTGGCTTCCGCCACCACTCGCCTCCAGTTCTCTCTCCCTGTTGCAAATTTTCTCCAGTTTTGTACACCCATTCTTCTTAAGTTTTCCTCTACCTCATGTATACATTATCTTCTGGATCTGCCCCTTTTTCTTGTTTCTTCCATGTTTCCATTTGGCACTTGCTTGGACAGTCTCTCCTGTGTCATTAATTTCACATGTCCCAGCCAGCTTATCCGCCTTGCCTTTATGAAGCGCACTATATCTTTCCGCTCCAATATTTAATCAATTTCGGTATTTCGAAGGGATCTGTTTCCATTATTGGGTCGTACATCTTGATCACTATTTTCCTTTCAAATAGCCTCGACAAATTTATTGATACAGGCGTGAGTGGCCATGCTTCAGTTCCGTAAGTCACGACTGATCTGCTCAAGCTTTTGTAAATTTTCGTTTTGGTTTTACAAAACAGAAGCTTGGACTTGAGAAGATTAAGATTTGCATAATATGCTCTATTGCCACCCATGATTCTTCTATTTATTTCTTCTGAGGTTTTGTTCTCCTCACCGAGTTCTGTACCAAGATGTACAAACCTATCTACACCACTAAAAGTGTAATTATCCAGCAACGTGTTGTCTGGTAAACTACTTAAAAACCTGTGGTACGTACTTCTAGTTATGTGTGTTTTTTTTTTTGGCAATAATTGTGAAACAAACCAGTCTCGCGAGAACAGCTTCTATCCTCTCCTACGCTGCAAATGTATTGAGTATCGTTAACAAGTGTTTGTTGCATACATTGTTGCTGAAGTAATGCTTGGCAACACATTATGAATCCCTATGTATTGATAGTGAATTTAAAAAGTAATTTTCTGAGAGTTTGTCAAGGGCATACAATATTCTGATCAGCTGGTGTGGCAAGCGGGTAAGAACGAGGCGTAATTGCGTAATACAGATAGGCTCTACCAAGGCCCCTGGGCGTGTAGGCCTGGAAGGCGGTCAAATAGCAGCCGCTGGCATGGAACGTGGTCTCAGTAGCATGGAATGTCGGCCCTTGGTCAGTGGAAGATATCTAATTCGTAGTAACGGGGTACCTAAACTGACTCTCGAGGTCGTTCTAAGGCTTTCACGGCAGGTGCCAGTTATATTTTAAATATCTACCGGGCTGTTCGGCCGTGGTTCAAGGTTTACAAACCAAACGTTTCAGCAGCACCACTGGCTGCCATCTTCAGTGGATATTCGAGCCTAACGCGGGGTGTCGTACGTCAGGCCCACAGTACTGTGGGAAGGTGACGGTCTTCACCACAGTACTGTGGGCCTGACGTACGACACCCTGCGTTAGGTAGGCTCGAGTATCCACTGAAGATGGCAGCCAGTCATGCTGCTGAAACATTTGGTTTGAATGTAAACCTTGGACCACGGCCAAACAGCCGGATGGATATTACAAATATTTCAAACTAACTCCTCAAGGGATCGGGGGGCTCCAGGGGGCGAGTACGCCCGTCTTCTGCCCCGGACGTACATGGTTGGGGGGCCTGGAGTGATCCGGACCCTCTGGCCGTGCTTGGTGTTGGACTCGAGGTGGTATGTGGTTTCGTCCTTCTGGAATTGCTGCAGGAGCCTTGTAATAGGGTGTACCTGTAGTGATATTATAGTCTGGCAAATCCTGGATAGCTGATAATCCGACCCCCACGGAGGGAGTAGATCTGCACGTCTCATAGAGAAGAGATACCGACCAGAACATCTTCGGGCCCCTCGTCAGCGTTTCTTGACAGCAGAATCTTCGCTAATAGGGGCCAAGGGTTGTAGATAAAATCTCGGTCCTAGTTCCACCCTTCTTCAACAACAACTTTCTTCTTCAGCTACTGTGGCATGCAGATCCACACATTTGATTAAGCATGTGACGATGGTCAAAGAAGCAGTTAAAGAAAGCAGAAAAAAGAAAACATTGGTGAGAAATGGGGAAATAACAGAAAAACGAGATGATGTACCAACTTTTGTGACGATTAAACGGATGATTCTAAAGACACTTGTGCTTCCTGAGAGACGTTTTTGCAGCGGCGCTCTGGAGTTTCATTCTGTCACGTAGCAACAAATAAATTCGCCTTGATCGTTCAAAACAAAATTGTTACAAAGTACACAATAATTTAATCTAACAAACAATAAGTATTAATAATCATCAAAATTTATGGATTTACAATGTGTTTCGTCTACGTTATGACATAAAAATACTAAAGTAAATTAACTCACAGTACAATTGAATATAAAAATATATTTTTTTATTGTTGAACGTAAAAATGAAAAATAAAGAAAATGAAGAGACAAAACATAGTGGAAAATCAAGCATCAGCACCAGTCCAACAGTTGCAGGGAACAAAATCAGGTCACGGAAACATGCACGTACGCGAGTTTAGTCTCGTGATGATAATTGTTTACTGAATTTATTGTTTGCCGTTTCTTTTTCTCCTTCTCCTTAACCCTACTAAACTGTTTTGTTTTACACATGTAGCATTTCGAGACAGTTACTTTAGTCACGTGCAAACGTTAAAAAAAGCCGTATCGTCAATTGTTCATCAGCAGATATCGAATGGTTTATTGCTTATTTTAGTTAAAGCTGTTATTCTTATACTAAAGCAGCTTTACAAAAGATAAAATATTTTACGCTTTGATGTGGTGTGGAATCGAAATCGTGTGTCGGCACTGTGTTTTACAAGTAACTACAGATCATTTACACCACAATTGTGAGCGAAAGTTCTTTATGATTCTCCTTACAATGTAGGGATCTGTATTTTTTTATATAAAATGTAGCATTAAAAAAACACAAACAAGAAGCAAAATACAAAATTTAATAGAGGTCAATAAAACAGCACGAATTAAACGAACAAATTACCATGAATGAATTATATAATTTTTTTCACAGTGAAATAATTCTTAATCGAAATAGTAATTTAAATTGAGTGGGATTTGAATTTAAGAAATGTTGATAACGTTGAAATTAAGAAACTGGGAAAACAAGTACAATAAATATGGTATGGTAAATAACAAGCAGAATAACACGTCCATGTAAGAAAGGTATAATTTATAATAGTGTTACGTAAAGCGGAAAAAGTGTTACGTAATACGGAACGTTCTACAAGTTTCTGGAATATTCCAGCTGCAATGTGTGTCTGCGTACATAATGCTGCTACTTTGCGGTGAAAGACAATTACGCGTCAACTATCGGGTATATACAAGACAATACCGGTCCGCGCGCTCTAGTTTTTTTTACGTTCTAGTAGTTTTCTAGTAGACACCTATAAGCGAATATTCTGGAACTTCGGCGGGGTATAAATACAAGTACTTAGGGACGCTCAGTTAGTTATTGTCGGGCGAATACACAGTGCGTATAAGTGGCGATTTACACAGTGCGGTTCGTAGTATTGTGGCGAAATGTTATGTGTTTTATATTTGGGCGGGACAATTGTAATACAATTGTGTTTTATATTAGTTGACATTATAATTGCGTGTGAACAATTTTTATTTGATTTGCTGTAAGAGACTCTCTTGTTGATTACAAACTGTTTAATTGTGATAATTAAAGCTGGTAACTAGTGACTTAATTGGTGTCTTGTATTTTGTTGTCCACTGTACCATACGACGATCAGTTAGACCGTCGTAATAATAGGGTGTTTTAGAAAAAAGAAAATTTGATCGTCGTAGTTAAGGCCACAATGAAGAACACTCAATGTCAAGCAAAAATGCAGACTAAGCTATCGTACTCTGTGCACACATAAGTCAGTTCACATTCTGATTTATGCAGATGACATCTTATAGTTTAGAACTAAAACAGCTATGATTGAAGCCTTTGTGGAATTGGAGAAAACTGCATGCAACAAGAATACATCTGCAGATCAATCAGGGAAAACCAAAGTATATGCCAGTGACAAGAGAAGACTGTTGTGTGGACCCTAAAAAATTAGAAATAGGATTTTATAATTTCGAGATAGTAAATAGCTTTACCTACCCCGGCTCAGAAGTTAACTGTAAAAATAATAGTGTGGAAATCCGAAAGCATAGTTTGTCAGCATGTGTGTGTGTGTGTGTGTGTGTGTGTGTGTGTGTGTGTGTGTGTGTGTGTGTGTGTGTGTGTGTGTGTGTGTGTGTGTGTGTGTGTGTGTGTGTGTGTGTGTGTGTGTGTGTGTGTGTGTGTGTGTGTGTGTGTGTGTGTGTGTGTGTGTGTGTGTGTGTGTGCAGGGCCTCAGAAAACGTCTAAGTCTCAGTTAATACAAAGGAAGACGAAGGTACTGATGTATAAGGTTCTAGTACGCCCAGTAATGACTTATGCATCAGAGGCATGCAAGCTACCTAGATCAGATAAGAGGCAACTAAATATATTTGAACGGAGGATACTCAGGCAAAGTTTTGGTCTAGTGGAAGAGAGGGAAGCCTGGAGGAAAATATGTAATTTAGAGCTCTATAATTTTTATGATGAACCTGAAGTGGTCACCTTTATTAAATTAAAAACATAAAGGTGACCTTTATTAAATTAAAAAGAGTGGGCTGGACACATTATATGTGCTTGTGAAAGCAGAGTTATTAAGAAGATATTTAATGGAAAGCCAAAAGATAAAAAGAAATATGGATGGCATAAACTTGGAGGGACAGGGAGGATCAGTACATTCGTACTCTTGGAATTAGAAACTGGAAGAATGTGGCTATGAATAGAGAAGAATGGTGAAATAGCGTTCCAAATCTACCAAGCCTGTTATTTACATCAGGATTAAACTAAGAACGGAAATAGTATAGTCTAATGCTTCGCGGCTCGTCATCTCTTCCTTCTGACGTCAACACCTGCTGTATAATATGCTGCTGTTGTAACGCTCGGGTCTGGGGCCTCACAAAGTGAAAGCTCCAGTCATGTGGCCAGGAAAGCTGTGGGAGTGGCTCGTTATTAAATAAGGCATTTACTTAGATTAACAAATTTCTTTAATTCATCAAAGCAACTATTTTCGTTCGTCCGTTATGTCTAATGAAAAGTTATATCTTGATGAATAAAATGACAATAATGGTTCTCTGTAGGTTAAAGTGACATTCTCTCGTTACAATAATTCGATTTCTTACTTGAATATTTTTACTAAGACATAATATTACATTATATAAAAAAATAACATTCATTATGTACTGAATATTCTTATTAAAACATTACAAAAGCTTTACTGACTATATTTCTGAATTTAGTACGTTACTACTTCAAAATAGACCATACGTATTTCTTAACAAATTTAGAACATTACTGAGCACTTCTGAGTAATTCATTTGTCAAAATCGGTTAATGCTTTTAAGTTTTACTACAAAAGAAATTAATTTGAACAAAGTTAAAGAAAAATAAAGTTGTAATTACGCTTTCGATGTGGCTCCATCGTTGACAGAAGATGTACATATAGTGCGCAAAGAAGCCAAAAAGTGAACCTCTTCCCAGTGCTCTTCGTCGGTTTTATACCCCTCATGACGCAAGAAGTCTCTACGAATTAACGCCCAAAATTCAGCCAATCAGAACTGGACTTTGCATGTGTCTCGAAACTTATCAGGTCACGCAAGAGGATAATTTGACATTGAGTTTTGTGAACCAAAGCGGAATTTGTTCACAAACACTGACAAAAAGACTATTCTTAGCTTCTGTGGTTGATAACTCGCTACACGCGCCACGATAAAATATGGTCAGCACACTTCCTCACAATTGCTCAGTTTGTTCCTTGTTAAAAATATTAAAATAATTCGTTCCTTAAATAAAATAAAATAAAATAATACACTGAGGATTCTACTCATTTACAATTTTATATATATATATATTACAACGCTCCCTTTCGTCTAACAAAATTATCTAATATTTGTGATGTTAGATAAAAAGTTACTTACCCGTGATATTACTTTACCTGGGCGCCAGAACAAATCCCAGATACAAATGACACGGTTTCAGCTTAGCTCAGCGCATGGAGACACTCTTTCTCAGGATTCGTTCAGTGATTGTGGTTTTCAAGGGGAATCGTTACAAACAACACTTTAAGATTTGCTTGATTATTAGATTTAATGTTTAATCAATGATTTTTAAACTTTAAATTGTTAATGGTAGGACTTAATTCTACCCTATCCTTATAATTATTGAGTGAGTGTGGAAAGTAATGATTAAGACGCTCAAACGACCTATAGCTCTTATCTGGTTTGATTAAGAGATTGCTATCTCCCAAACCAGTGCTAAAGAACAGGTCTGCAATAATTTGCACGTCCAATACTAAACACCACTTTCCATTCAACACTCCTATCCTATATTAGAACTAATCTTATAGTTACAATACAATGTGTGCTTTTCTTAGTGTCTTTTTAAAATTGTTTATTGTTTTATTATTTGTTTAGCGCTTATGTCATTGATCAATGAATCTATTTCTTACTGTTTGATGCGTTGACCGAAGATAGGAATCTGTAGAGGTCCTCCTTTCGATGTTGTTGCACAGAAGAATGGATTGATCAATGCGGTTGAAGATGCCCTGGCAATTACAGATGCTGTAGCCTTCTGTAGCACAGGTCCTTCACGGCTGATTGATTAATTAATTAACTAATTAATTAACTAACGGTTGTTTTACGCAGCTAGTGTTATTGAATGTTGTTAATTCATCTACACTGCGGACTACTTCTCGATTTAGAACTTATTTGCACTGTTGTGTAATTTAAAAATTTCTGTATGTGAATTATACACGTCTAGTGTGTTTAAGTACCGAATGAAGAGTGATGTTACCCCTAGCTTTTAGCTGGCGTCTCTTATAAATACGGGCTGCTGATTGGTTGTACAAATAAATCATGCGTTTTTCCAGTTTGGACAATCTCGAACAAGTCGGTCAAACACACTGTGACAGGTTTCAAACGGCAGAGAAATTCTTGTCAAAATCGTACTTCCTGTATTTACAAATCGATTAATTACAGGTATTTGCAAATGTGTTTCCGAAGATCTGACCACAGAATATTGTTGCTTAGGTCTTTATCTGTGTGTGTGTGAAAACACCTTATTCCTACGTAGCATAATTCTCTCGTTACTTCTGTTGGCGTGCGTCATCCGTATAACTTCTTTATTTGTTAATTATATTAACTGAGCTTGCGGCTACTTATAAAGCTTTTCTTGCTGAATACAATGCTGTTTTCAGAATGGCCGTATATTTACAACTTTTGAAGTTATCGCAGGTTGAACTGATAATTCGCTTTGAGTAAAATTACCTGTTTGATCTGGATTCTACTGTAGCGGTGACGTGGTTAGAGTGAGATGGCTGCGATTATACGCTCTCTCTCTCTCTCTCTCTCTCTCTCTCTCTCTCTCTCTCTCTCTCTCTCTCTCTCTCTCTCTCTCTCTCTCTCTCTCTCTCTCTCTCTCTCTCTCTATCTTACGGCGTTACGCTCGTACTATCTATAGCTTTCATATAACGCTCTGATAGGACGCTATAATGAATCGTTATAATATATATATATATATATATATTATAAAGACCTTTTGTCTATCTATCTATTTTCTGTATATAATGATAGAACAAATCTTACTTACCCGTGACTTTTTACTTTACCTGGGTGCCAGAACAAATCCCAGATACAAATGACACGGATTCAGCTTAGCTCAGAGCACAGAGACACGCTATCTCAGGATTCGTTCAGTGAGTGGAATATTTAAGGGGAATCGTTACAAATAACTCTTAAATAATGTTGAAATTTGTTTAATTAATGACTTTTTTATTGAATAAATTTCTTTAAAAATTAATTTAATGACTTATTGCTAACATAAATCTTATTGGTTAATGAGTGTGCCTGAAAAGTGAAGATTAAAACGTCCAAACGACCAATTGCTCTTACTGGTTGATTTAGGGATTATATATCACCCAAACCAGTGCTAAAGAACGGGTCTGCAATAATTTGCACGTTCAATACTACACCTCACTCTCCATTCAACATTCCTATATTACTTTATATCTAATCTTAATAATTAAATACAAAATTTGAATTTATATAGTGTCTTTTAAAAATGTTTATTGATTTAATTATTTATTTTGTTATTTTATGTTCATTGATCAATGAATATATTTCTTATCTGATTGATGCGTCGACCGTAGATAGTAATCAGTAGAGATACTCCTTTTGATGGTTCGGCTCAGAAGAAATGATGTTGGCCAATAACGTTGACTGATGATCCTGGACAATTACAGATGCTGTAGCTACTCTGGTGCACAGGTCACTTCACTGTTAATTAATTATTTATTTATTAATTATTTAATTAGTTATTACGCAACGAGATTATTATTTATTGAATTTTACTAATTCCTCTACTACTGCGGACCACTTCGCGAACTGTTTATTTAAATAAATACTTTGCGTTGTTTGTGCAATTGAGATCGTATTTAACACACGTCTTGCTTATTTAATGCCCGAATGAAGAGTGCCCAATTCCCTCATTCTGAGTTACCGTCTACTCTTAATACAGGGTTGTGATTGGTTGTTCCAAATAAATCATGTGTTTTCCATTTGAAAAATTATCGAACAGGTCGGTCAAACTCTCCTTAACAAGTTTGAGATGGTAGAGAATTTCTGGCTAATTTCATACTTCCGCTGTTTGCAAATCGTTTGATTACAGGTATTTGCAAACGTGTTTTCAAAGATCTGACCACAGAATATTATTGCTTTTGTCTTTCTCTGTATGTGTGTGAAAACACCTAATTCGTACCTAGCCTAATTCTCTAGTTATATCTCTTGGCGTTCTTCTTCTGTATAATTTCTTTAAATGTTAATTATATTAGTTGATATTTTGGCTACTTATAGAGCTTTAATTGCTGAACACTATGCAGGTTTCAGAATTGCCGTTTATTTATTAGTTTTGAAGATATTGCAGTTTTAATAAATAAAATTAATTGAATAAATTTCATGTCTGTGCACGCGTCAGTAGTAGCAGTGGCGAGGTTAGACAGAGATGGCTGTGATTATTCCCTCTCTCTCTTGCTTACGCCGCTAGACTAGCACAGTTTGACACTTTCATATAACGATCTGATAGGTCTACTATATGAATCGTTATAATATATATATATATATAAAGTCATAACGTGGAGTGTGCTGGGCACAACACTGCACAAATATTACGAAAAATTAAAATTTTTTGGCTCTTAGTTGTTACAGAAGCTGTATCATTGGATCATCTAAAGAATATGTTGAAAAATACAGTCTGCTGACAGACACGCATGCACGTGTGTATGGTTTAATGAAAATGCGAGTTCAATACATGGAGCCGCTCATATCTGTTTTTTTATTTCCTTTTTTAGGACATCTTGCTGTTTGAAAAAACGAACGGCAGCAGCACAAAGCAAGATGAAACACAAACCAGCGGTGGCTTCACAGCCGTACGCGCTCCCCCCTCAACACACACACACACACACACACACACACACACACACACACACACACACACACACACACACACACACAGAGTCTCTGCACACCGTGTTTATTCATTTTGCATTGCAAATTGTAGAACTCGCATATTTTCGGTAAAAATAAATAGGCACAAAAAAAAAACACGAAAAACGTTCCCCCTTACTTCGTTGCTTGCATTCCTAATCAGCTGATACATGACAATCAGTCATCTACTGGACGTCTAGAACAACCATAAACGTGGATCCAATACCCACTGCTTAGAATTCACCAATCATACACTTGGATTCAGAACCCGATGTTTACAATTCACTAATGCCGTGTTGAATGAAGAATTAAAATCAATAATTACCTTTTTTTATTGTTCACAGGTTTTTTAAATTCCTTACTAATTATACGGCTTACTAGCTTGACTGTGCAGTAAGCTATTAATCAGAATATGACATAAGAGAGAAGATAAATACACTTAGGAATATTTGTGACACGATTCATTGAAGTCTTAGAAATAAAACAAGACACAGCACGAGGATTAAATTTTATAAGAGAATTGCAATACCCACGTTGATTTACGCAAGTAAGGCGTGGGTCATGACAAATAATGAAAGCGGCAAGATTCAGAGTGCTGATATGGAGTTTCTTCAAAATACTTTAAATTATACATTGCAAGATAGAATAAGGAAAGGAGATATCAGAGCAGAACTTGATGTAAAGGACATAACTGCAATTATTGCAACTTACAGAAGACAATGCTGGGATCATCTGCAAAGAATGACAGAGGATCGATACCCGAAAGCACCAATGAACTATGAAGCCATTGGTAGAAGAGACGTGGGTCGTCCGAGGATGAGATGGGTGCCAGAACAGGTTTAGATGACCTAATTCTTGAAGAGGAGAAGAAAAAGAAGAAGACTAATTATACGTTCTAGTATTAACCATCAGCATGTACAACTAAAAAAACACTTTTACTTCTGAACAGTGCGGTTGAAGAAGACATGAGCTTAATCTTCTTCCTCATCATTTTCTTCTTCTTCACCTTCTTCTTCTTTTACATTTTTCTTCTTCTTCTTTTTTGTAGTTCTTCTTCTCTTTTTCCACTACACTGCCAGTTATTTCGCACTTTGTTGCTACTTCAGAGGGTGTCTTTCTGTCTTTTCCGAGGTCTTCTAACACTCCTTTGCCTTTAGGTTTATATTCCGACACTGCTTTCGGAATTCGTCTCATGAATTCGAAACTTATGACTCGACGCAACCAAACGGTTGCTTTCATAGAGCTGCATTTCTATGTACACTCTACAGGGTACATCAACGTCAAATAATTAATTGTTCATGTTAGTCTTGGTGCGCCACTGTATACCGTATCCAGTGCCATTATTGCCACAAACAATTATTAACCACTTGCGTAGAAACAATTGGCACGTGCATACCTTTAATGTAACTTGACGCGCATTAACGTTGCCACAAATGTTAACATCTCGTGACTTTATCGCCACACCCGGGGCGCTCATTAACAATATTGTTACGACAGTCTCACTGATCGTCATATAGTACAATGGAAACAAAATACAGACACCAATGAAATCACTAATTACCAGCTTTAACTAATCACTAATAACAATTTGTAATCAACAGGGTAGTCTCGTACAATAATGCAAGTTAAATTTGTCCACACGCAATAATAATGCCAACTATTAAGAGTTCCGCAATACTAATAACACAGTAATCACTTTTCACTAATGACTCTATTCGCACTACAGAAATCGCTCACAGTAACCGGACTGTTCAAGCCAGGAGCTCTTGTTTATATAAGTCGCGCTGAGGTTTCAGAATTACTTTTCATCCTTACTGCGGCGTGCCAGCATAAGTGCTCTCCAGAATATACTGGAAGGTACTTATTGTGTTTCGTGATTGGACGACCTTGATCAGACGAGGCACGTTGGGCTAATCGAGAAACATGTAGCACGACACTCTCGCCTTTTCGAGAGGGTTCAATCGTTACAATATGCTTCCAACATTCGTAATCAGTTACAGCAAAACAATTATAATGATCTGAGTCTATAACTCACCGTCTCTTTAGCTCAGAAAGTCGTACGGATTCAGTAAACTACAACCGGAGGAACGTAATACTGTACAAACAAAACAAACGAGACAAACGAATTGGTCGGTCGTCTCATCGTGTGCTTGTTTGTCTGTTGCAACTACGTACCGTATATTACAGTGCAACAAAGCTTTACACGTTGTGTACGTTTCATACAATGGTGCACTGCACTGATTATACCCGTTGCAGTGTGTATTGTTGCTGTGTACATTTATAACGAGATTATTACGTTTATAGCGAAATGTTTGTAATTTGCGACACAACTGATGTCTTTTCCGTCCCCCCTTTTGTGTCTCTTACCCGTCTGTATCTCTTTCTCCCTCTTCCGCTCTTCCATGACGTTCGTTGACATGGATCATCTAGACATCTATCCCTTCTTCTTTTCCTTATCCTTACCTCGTCGTCGTCGTCGTCGTTCACCTCCTCCTCCTCCTCATCCTCCACCCCTTCTCCTCCACGTCCTTCTTCTTCTTCTTCTTCTTCTTCTTCTTCTTCTTCTTCTTCTTCTTCTTCTTTATTATCTACATTTTAGAATATACATTCAGTAGCTTGTTCATTGTTTCCAGTCAGATCAAAAATTTATCTTGAGGGAACAAGTATCTGACTTCAATTACCTGGGTTGCACTATCATTATTGAGAATGACACAAGCCGATCACTACAAAAATATTGCCATTTAAGATGATGTGTGGCGTCATACACAGAAAGTTGAGGAAAAATTCAAGGAAATAGATAAGGCTTAAATTTTATAAAACAATGGCAGTGCCTGTTACTACTATATGGATGGATGTGAAACACGGGATCCTAAAAAGAAGATTAAAAACCAGATTCAAACTTCGGAAATGAAGTTTCTGAGATGAACAGAGGGTTGCACGGAAGAGGATCGTTTGCGCAATGAGGATATCAGAGAATCTAGCTACAGGTATTCTCCATAAATCGCAAAATCCAGACATATCGCAGGGAATGGTTACAGCATCTGGACAGAATGGAGGATGGACGACTACCTAAGGTCGCGTTTCGATACAGACCCCTCGGTAGAAGAGACGACCCAAAGAAATGGAGATAACCCATTTCTCTCCATTCCGTCCCTGTGAAGACGGAACAGGCAAAATGCCTGCTCCGTGAGGTTCATAAAAAGATGAAGCTTGTCCATTACACCGACTAAAAGCTTCCTTCCGTCTTTTTTCTGGGACGATTATCTCTTCTTTTTCCTTCTGATTTCTCCTTGCCCATGCAGATTTACACTTTACTGTCCTCCTCCATTCTAGCAATATGCGCCTTCTACGCGTATTCTTCTCTTCTCCTCTACTATCCACTTTCCAATGTTGTCTACTTTTCGTTTTTCTGTAACACTCTTAGATCTGTTCCTTAAATAACTTTGTTTCTGTTATGTCTGTTGTTGAGTTGATTTGCTTCGCTGACTAAATTCTCATGACTGTAGCATACGATATACAGTCTTATTGCCGACTTACGTACATGTACAGTCTATTTTAGTAATCTGTCTTATGAATTGTTGTTCCAAGTAAAGTAGTGTTTGCTAAGCACCCAAGTGATTCACAAGCTTGGGAGCAACAATATTTGAAGATGGTGATGCAGAGGCAGAGATAAGAAGGCTGACTCCAGCCGATAAGGTTATTTTTCGCTTATCGCAACCTTTAAATCAAGAGGAGTCCATAGGAAGACTATAATATGACTATAAAGCTATTATCTTCTTCTTCTGATAGTTTCTATCCGTTTCGGATGTCGGGTATCATACAGACTATTTTAACTTTCTGTACTGCTGCACGGAATAAGTCAGTTGTATTCATGCCAAACCAGGTCCTTAAATTTCTCAACCATGATATTCTCGGTCGCCCAACTCCTCTCTTTCCAAGTACTTTTCTCTGTGCTAAGGTCTGGAATAAATAAAATCTCTGTTCATTTCTCATGAGACGTCCCAGATACTGAAGCTTCCTTATCTTTACTACGGTATAAGCCTCCTCAGTCTTCTACGGTAAAACCAAATTTCGAAAGATTCCAATTTTTTAGTTGTGGCTTCAGTCAAAGTCCAAGACTCTACACCGTAGAAGAGGACTGAGAATACGTAGCAGCGTGAAAGTCTCATCTTTGTGTTTATTGTTAAATCGTGACATTTGAATAAACTGCTCATTCTAGTGTACACTGCTCTTGCCTTTTAAATTCTGCTCTTTATTCCTTAAGAGTGGTCCCATTGTTCATTGACTATAGTACCAAGATATGTAAATTTACTTACACGTTCAACTGGACTTTGGTTTATATTAAGGGCAGTGTATTAAAGTATGTTGCTTATCACCACCTTGAAATCAAGTGGAATCCGTAGGAAGACAATAATACGCAAAGATAAAGCTATTATACAACACGTTTATTCTGTTGTAGTGGAATCTGGACATTGACTCCAAGATCACTGGGACACTTAAGAATTTTCGTTTGTTACAAGTATTAAATGCCTACGAGTTATCGAGTAAAATGGTGTTATGATTCATTTGCAGTAAGGAAGAGGAATCCCAGTCTTGTTTCATCTTCTTCTTCTTCTGCGGCCCGCGACGCCATTGTATGCCACCAACGACTTTATCTTCAAAAAGAAATCTAATCATTACTTTATTTACTTTACCAAGTTGTGAATAGTTCTTCAAATTGTAACTACGTCTGAAAGTAAAATTTGTTGAGATTTTCACCTGACATACGTTTCAACGATAATATCAGTATCACAGGCGGTTTATAAATTAATCATTTATAATTATTTGAATTCATTTATAAAACTCTGATGATACTGATACAATCAGTAAAATGTATGTCAGGTAAAAAGACAATAGTAAATTTTATTTGCAGAAGTAGTTAATATTTGGAGGACTATTCACAAAATAGAAAACCTGCAAGAAATAGCTTGAAGAGTTACGTACAAAATAAACTTTAATATGTAAATTGGTAATAAGTTATTATTTCAACTGATAATGGTTTTCTAGCAGAAACCTGAGAATAAGTATTTCACTGATTCACTAATAAACATACAGTGGATTTCACTTAATGTGTTTAATAGACAACACAGACAATAAATAAACTATATGTAACAGCGTTGTCCTCAGGCTTTCACGGCCGGTGTCAGTTGTACGTTTAAATTTTTCGGGGCTGTTTGGCCGTGGTCCATGGTTTATTTCCAAACCAAACGTTTCAACAGCTCCAATGGCTGCCATCATCAGTGGAATATTAAAAACCGCTATATTACCATCTTTACTGTGATTGGCTCTTGGTGCAGTTTCTACCTGGGCACTATTCGGATTGGCTGATGGTGTCATTTTTACCTGCACGTGGGACTTTGTTCCATCTTTATTGTGATTGGCTCTTGGTGCAGTTTCTACCTGGGCACTATTCGAATTGGCTGATGGTGTCTTTTTTACCTGTACGTGGGACTTTGTTCCATCTCTATTGTGATTGGCTCTTGGTGCAGTTTCTACCTGGGCACTATTCGGATTGGCTGATGGTGTCATTTTTATCTGTACGTGGGACTTTGTTGAATTTATAAGCACAGGTAGCATGGCGGGACATCTTCAGCCTACACCACCGTACTGTGGGCCTGACGTGAACACCCTACGTTCAGGATTTTCAATATTCCACTGAAGATGGCAACCATTGGAGCTGTTGAAACGTTTGGTTTTGCAGAAAACATTGGACCACGGCCAAACAGCCCGGGTAACTTTAATCATATTTTATGTAACAGCGTTCTTATATTTGCGTTAATATTCTAACATGAGGTAAGTTAGGTAAGGCCGGACAATCTGTGGGGCAATGAACCGTATTTCTAGAAACAAGCTACGTCGAGATACTATATTAAAGTTCTACAAAGTTATGGCAGTCCCTGTACTATATAGGTGCGAAGTATGGACAACAACCAACCAAGAAACAAGGCGGCAAAATATAAGTCTCGGAAATGGCCTTCTATATAGGTGTCGAAAGATGTTCTAAACTTGACCGTATAAAAAAATGAGGCCATAAGAGAAGAGTTACAAATTTTTAATTTGAATGAAAAATGGAAAGATTACAAACAACGGTGGAAAGAATGACAGATTCCAGACTGGCCAAACAAGTCTGGAAATACAATCCTATAGGACTCACGTGTGTGGGTAGACCCAGGAAGACATGGCTGGAGGATTTTTGGAGGCGGAACAGGCAGCACCTTGCCTGTATCATGTTGTGAAGACGACGACGACGATGATGATACTGACATGATAAAGTGTGTAAGTGGAAGATATGCTAAATGCACATATTACCTATAGTTTTGATTATTTACAATGGAGTACTACCATTTTCACTTCCATGTTCCATAAGGAAATGGAAGTATGGTGATGGCGAAAAAAATCTTGTTCGAGATAAGGGCTGATTCTGATTGTACTACCCTCCAAACATGAAGAAAAGTCATTTTCCGAAAAGTGTCTATGTGTCTATGTGTGGACTTTTTTCTACGTCGAACGATAACTGCCCAAAATTCAAACAGAATCAAATAATTTTTAGTGTATGTGCCTGAGTTGTAGAGGACTCAGCGCCAATTTTGTTTTTTTGTGAAGATCGGTTAAGGGGAAGGGGTAGTTTACCAGCAACGTTTTATGTTTTAACAAGAGTAAAGTACTTAATTTCGATAAATAAAGTATCCTGAAAAGAAGGTCATAATAATCCATTGTAGAAACGTAGATGAAATATCTATAACTGAAACGGTAGTTGAAGGGGGAGAGGGTAATTTTCTATAAATGAAAATGATAATTTAAGGGGGAGAGGATAATTTTGTATATGTGTACTACGTTATCGGCAATAAAGAAGTAGTTTGGTGTTAGAATTTATTCCCGAGCTGTTTGGCCGTGGTCCAATGTTTTCTGCAAAACTAGACGATTCGGCAGTGCCATCGACTGCCATCATCAGTGAAAATCGAGTCCGCTAACTTGAGGTGGTATATGTTAGTGACCACAATACTGTGGTTAAGGGTGAAGCAAGAAGTAGTTTCTATGGAAATATTTCATTTCGAAAATGATTTTAAATATAAATCTTAGAACATGGAAGTCATGTATGGTTCTCCATACCAAGATTTTTCCCATGACTTGTCGAACATTGATCGCTTATATTGGGGCCCGCGATGGTAGGTTCCCCATATTAGTTGTAGCCCTTAGGCGGCGCTTTTAAGTTAGAAACCGCTGATCAAACCGATGATTATTGCTCGATCCAGTTATCAAGGTCTTGTGTAAACATACGTACTGCTGGCGCGTGTGGAGAAGTTTCATAAGCACTTCTACCACTTCAAAGTGATCGATTTATGACGATGAAGACAAACACATTGCGTTAGTAATTTAATTAATTAAAGTTGTTTTGCCACTCAAAGAGAACTGTATTGTGATACACGCTAAGCGTGTGGAAATATTTGCACATTTTATACACATGAAGTGAGGTCTAAAAAAAAATTACTATAGCTCAGTAGTTTCAGTGAAGATACTACTATTAAACAGTATTATTTGTGAGTATTATCATAGCAGCAATTGGTCGTTATTCTCTATTAACAGAAGAACTCTGTTAACAGAAGTTATGGTACCTGAAGAGACTTATTGGAACGCATGTTTTTTTACTTCCATGTTCCATACGGAAATGGAAGTATGGTGATGTCGAAAAAAATCGTGTTCGAGAAAAGGGCTGATTGTGATTTTACTAACCCCAAAACATGAAGAAAAATCATTTTCCGAACAGTGTGTGTGTGCGCGCTTGTGTCCGTATGTGTGTGTCTGTCTGTCTGCCTGTCTGTCTGTCTATGTACAATGTTTACTATGGCTGCCGCACATTCAAACAGAATCAAATAATTTTTTGCATATGTGCCTGTATTGTAGAGGACTCAAAACATATTGATTTTGGTAAAGATCGGTTAAGGGGAAGGGGTAGTTTACCCTCAACGTTTTATGTTTTAAAAAGAGTAAAGTACTTAATTCTGATAAATAAAGTATTCTGAAAGGAAGGTCATAATTATCCACTGTAAAAGGTTGATGAAATATCTATAAACGAAAAGGGTAGTTGAAAGGGCACGGGGTAATTTTCTATAAATAAAAATGATAGTTGAACGGGGAGGGGATAATTTTTTATATGTGTACTATGTTATCTGCACGTAGTCCAATGTTTTCTGCAAAACCAGACGTTTTGGCAGTGCCAACGACTCCCATCATCAGTGAAAATCGAGTAGGCTAACGTGAGGTGGTATACGTTATTGACCACAGTACTGTGGTTAAGGCTGAAGGAAGAAGTAGCTTCTATGGAAATATATCATTTCGAAAATGACTTTAAATATAAATTTTAGTACATGGAAGTCATGTATGGTTCTCCATACCGATATTTTAGATAGGATAGATAGGAATGACAGTCAACAAGTCAGTTGCCCATATTCTTGAGAGATTTTTTGACTCAAGAAGTTGGCAACTCTGATAAACTATCATACTTCCATTCATTTGCGTCAGCTGCAATAACGATTCTCATTTGGCAGCAACGGTTAGGTCGGCCGCCACGCTGGAACGACATTTTGTTTCGCGACAGAATCGTTTCGACGCTTCGTGTTGCAAAGTGGAGATTGGCTTGAGATATTGTCTTACGACGAAACAATTTCTCGTTAGCTGTTTCTGTCTTGTGAAAGTGGTGTGGTTCGTGGGTTCGTGACGGGCATTAAAATAGAAGTGATGGACTACGTAATATAAACCTTGTGTAGTTAGAATCCAGCGCATACGCAGATCGAAACGTCGCAAGATGTTTTGTTGCGAAACATAAATTTAAAGAGCTTCGTCTTTGGTCGCGAGGGGCCTCGCGACGTCTCTAGACAATGTCACAACCAGTGTGTGGCTCTTCAGTCGTAATGGCAGTAGAGTCGTCTGCGACGCTTTGCAACACAATGCGCCAAAACGGTATTGTCGAGAAATAAAATGTCGCTCCAATGTGCGGCCGGCCTCAGTCGGTTGTTATCCGCCCAACATATCTAACGCTAACTTGCCACTTATTCAGCTAACTGAAAATATTTTAGAAAAAAAAACATAAAGGATTCTTAAAGTTGTCGGAATGGGAGCAGTAATGTAATCCAGTCAGCCATCAGGATGTCAATTTGCATGTTACGAAATTATACAATGTAAATTTATATATTTACAAATTGAACAGAAGGATGTATGTTTGAAAATATACTGGTTTATGTTTGAACAGAAATCTGGTAAATGCCTAATACCATTTTATAGGTGGTCCACTTAATTTTAAGCATCGTCAGATTGAAATCGACAGCTTTAAATTACAAAGCATTTGTTGCATACTTATGAATAGTGTTCTAGGTATTTCAAATATTTGTGATACATTGAACACACAAAGGAACTACACTCTATTACCGAATCCACTTTTGCAAACCATATCATTGAAGCAAAACTACACATACACATACATCAAGAGTAACATGGATATTCTACACGTACACACAAAATACGAAAGGTACATACAAACTAAACTGCTCAGGATGTAACAAATTCTACATAGGCCAGACAGGATGTTGCTTCAAACAGAGATACAATGAACACACAAAGGCGCTATATCCACCACCAAATCCACATTTGCAAACCGCCTCATTGAGCAAACCACAAATACACAAACATCAAAAGAAACATGGATATTCTACACGTTCACGCAAAAGGCCGAAAATTAGACACTCTTGAATAACTAAAAATATATAAACACATAAAACACATATAAACGACATCCTAAACGAACAGACACAATTCAGATCAAACATACTCGTATTATTCTTACATCACAGACCGCACACACACAACATCGATCTTTCAAAAGACGGCGCCGTCGCCAAGAACAAGACGGACAGAGCTCCCAATGGCAGCCTCTGACGAAGTTTATAATAAACGAAAACTTGTTCAGGCTAAATAAAACTTTGTGTTCCGAGTTAGTAGTATTATACTTATTATTACTTCAAATATTTCTTTGACGTCATTCCAACCAAATAATTTGTTATGGACTTTGACGTCTCACGTAGAATACGTTGAACCGTTTTGTATAGTAGCAAACCTAACAGAAATGTGCATTAATCGTATAAGAGAGAAACACATGAAGAAATAAACGGAAAAAGAGATACAGTATGAAAGAGAGCGAGAGAGAGAGAGAGAGAGAGAGAGAGAGAGAGAGAGAGAGAGAGAGAGAGAGAGAGAGAGAGAGAGTGAGAGAGGAGGGAGAGAGAGTGAGGAGACAGATTAATGAAACTGGCTTACAGCAATGTGTGTATATTTTGCTATTAGAACCACTTCAAAGACTGCTTATTCTAGCGCATATAATTAAAATCTAATCTCATATAAAGTTAATTAAAATTTGAGATCTTAATGCTTTTGCGGATAAAACAAGCGTATACTCAGAAGCTCCCACCCAACGTTCGCTCGCGCGCCCACAAGTGCTCACACAAACGTAAGCAAACAGTAGATATTACTGTGTTCCTCTTCTTAACACTGTACACACATTGTGGGGGAAGCTCATTCTCAGTGTAACGAGTGCCTCACTATTAACATGACACAAATCAATGAGTGGCATTTTTACTAATTACTTGTTTTCCGTAGAAAATGAGGATGATTTGCAAAGAGCTATGTTTAAATTACAAGAAGTGGCAAAAGAGTACTCACTGACAATTTCAGTAAGAAAGACCAAACCCATGGCCTTTAAAGGTAAATATCCAGTGAGGACTAATTTTTCTTCTTTAGCTTCTTTTCTGCTTCATTTACTACTTTGTTTTATTTTTTCGGATTCTTTATCAAGAAAAACATTTATTTGTTTGTTCAACGTTCATTGGATACACAGTTTTCTTGGCTTCTCAATGTCTAACATGTCACTTGCTTTCTATTGTAAAACTTCGTAAACAAATGTAACTTTTCTATAATATTTTATAGCGCAGTACTAATTTCTTCATTTACTATACATTTCTTTAAGATACATACTTTTGTTCTTTGTGGAAATAATTTACATTGCTTCAATATCCTCTTTTCCTTGTTCAATTAGCAGTCTCCATTCAACAGAGTAGTTGTCATTATCTTATGTGATATTATAAATCAGTTTCTATTTTGCAATTTGGTTTTACTAATTCATTAAAATAATGTACCCTTAATTAGAAGTAACGTAAAAAATCGCAAATATTTTTCTACTACACAATATGTTAAAAATGTTTAAAAATATTTTGTAAAATAATTTGATTTTATATAATAAATAAGTTTCCAAATAATTGATACTTGTATTTGAAACACAGTTTTTGCAAATCATGTCATCAGCATATTAGCAGGGAACGCATACAAAACACGCATTATTTAACCCATAAATGGCCTTTAAAGGTAAATATGCTGTGAGGACTGAGATATTTATAAACAACAGCCCTTTAGAACAAGTGAGCTGTTCAAATATCTCAGATGTGCAGTAAGCTGTGAATCTGAATATGATATAAGAGAGAAGATAAATAAATTTAGGAATATTTGTGGTACAATTCATAGAAATCTTAGAAATAAAACAAGTGAAAGGATTAAATTTTATAAGACAATTGCAATGCCCACGTTGATTTATGCAAGTGAGGCGTGGGTCATGAAAAAAACGAAAGCGGCAAGATTGAGAGTGCTGATATGGAGTTTATTCAAAACACTTTAAATTATACATTGCAAGATAGAGTAAGGAATGAAGATATCAGAGCAGAACTCGAAGTAAAGGACATAAATGCAATTATTGCAACTTACAGAATACAATAGTGGGATCATCTGCAAAGGATGACAGAGGATCGATTGCCGAAAGCGGCACTGAACTATAAACCCATTGGTAGAAGAGACGTGGATCGTCGGAGGATGAGATAGGTGCCGCAACAGGTTTATATAAACTAATCCTTAAAGAGAAGAAGAAGAAATAAAGTTTTTTTGACCATTTATGAACAATGGTTTTAATTCGTTAATAGACTTTTACGTTTCGCGGATATGTAGTGAGTAAGAAGACCGAAAAAGAAGATTACTGCTTGTGTAATATGAGGTGACGTATCTGAAGTAAATTTTACAAAGAATTCTCTTGTCTAATGTGAATATGAAAACATTCGCTGCTGTCGTCTATAAAACACGATGCCAAGATTATAACGTTTATCATCGAAATTATCGTTCTTCTCTCCCACCTTCGTCTCCTCTTCTTCTTCACCTCATCTTTTTCTTCCTATTCATTATCATCAACAATAATAATAACAACAACAACAACAACCTGTTATTATCAACTTCAAGAAGTAAGACCACGGTATCTTTTCAGGCTCAATATTCTGTCTCTTCCTTGTGCTTAGAAGGTTTCGTTTCTCCCAGTCTTATAATTAAATTGCAGCATTTGGGAACGTTTCGTTCCTTATTAACATGATAATGTGTTTAGGCTGGGGGTCATTCCACAAAATGCGTAATCGAAAAATATAACGCTTCCACACTTTCGATTCCGCACAGTCTAGAAATCTTTTGTTTACAAAACATTATCATGCTTCGATGTTTCGGTTTTTCGAAATTCTTTATGAGCACGCTTGCGCGCGGGTGTGTGTGTGTGTGTGTAGAGAGAGAGAGAGAGAGATTTTTGTTTTTCTTTACAGGTTCTACTCCAAGGTAATGACGTTTTCTGAATCCGATCGATTGTCAACCGTATGTTGAGCCCCTTGCTTACGTCATTGTTACGTATAATGTCGATACGTGAACGACTGGGGTAAACGCAGAAATGGGGTAGGCCTACTTAATAAAAATTTTATTATGAAGTAATAAGTCTCTTGGTGATATTTTGATGATTATAAACAAAAATGTATTTATAATTTACATTTATGGTGCAAAATTACTTCGGTAATATGAAAATTTGTACTTTTTCTACAAGAACAAATGCTGTCTTGTATGTAATAATCATAAAAAAATTATTTTATTTAAAAATGTATCCCATTGAAAAATAAAAAATAAATACGAAAATTAAATAATACTGTATTTACAAAATACTAATTTATAAAGCCAAAATGAATATTAAATCAGACTTAGTTGTACATCTAAAATATATCACAACCATGTCGTGTTTGGTGTTATTTTCTTTACAATTTTATAGAAATTGCAAATATGCTAAGCTCGTTTGTTAAAAATTTATATTATAAAAGTTGCAGTTACGTAGTGTACGCCCCACTAGATGATTCCTACCCCAGGCGTGCGGACCAGCTGCGTTTGTGTGTGTGTGTGTGTGTGTGTGTGTGTGTGTGTGTGTGCGTGTGTGTGTGTGTGTGTGTGTTAGTAATGGTCTCCTAATCCCTCAGGTGCCATGCGACTTGGAACGCACTATAAGTCACACTTACAGGCCTAATGCTTGAAGGGAGATTGCACATCTACCCTTTTACTTGCCTTATAAACTTTGTTTCATTTCTTTGTTTGAGTTGTTTTTTTCTTCCCTGCTATCGTCGTGGAAGAATTTTATGTAAAAGTCATAGGACAAAACGAAAACTTAATGAAATTGTATACATATGAGCAGAAATTAAGAGAACGATCGATGACAAAAGAAGAGAGAAATGAAGAATTATGTAACTTAAAAGCACTCTCGGTAAAACAAAAGCTGTAAGTACAGGTCAATAGAATTTACACACGCACGCACGCACGCACGCACGCACGCACGCACGCACGCACGCACGCACGCACGCACGCACGCACGCACGCATGCGCACACACACACAAGTAGAGTAATACTGTTTATTGTACAAGGAAAATGCTTTGTTCTCTTAACACACGTACAAGACAGACGTGTGTTTCAAAGCGTTTGTTTTAAGGACAACACTAGCGAATGTTTTCGTATTTAAATTGGACGAGACATAGTCCTTTGTAAAATTTACTACACTAGTATGTCACCTACCGAAGCTATGTTATTATTTTCTCTGTTACAACAATATGTTGCAGAATTTGTAAACAAAACGCTATTTAAATGCTTAAATTTTATAATGCATACTATATATATAACGTCAATTCTTGTACTGTTTTCTACATAATAAAGGATTCATGTTATAATTTTGCGATTTCGCAATTATGTTCAAAAATTTTGTAATAAAACATACGTAGTCTACAGTTGCTTCTCGCCTTTTGGTGGCCTTCTGTTTTCGAATATTTTTTCCTCTTCGTTCTAATTACATATCCGCAAAACGTAAAAATCTATTAAGGAATTAAAAGCATTGTTTTAATTTTACCCATAAAATGTTCACTTATACCGTAGACTTAATGTATGTGTGTTATACGTAATATAGAAGATATGTCTTCTATATACGTATTATAGAGGATGTGTGTGTGTGTGGGGGGGGGGGGTGCATTGCAACGTTACAAGTATTATAAAATGAATACACTTCTGTTCATGTACCCAAGGCAACTATATAGTGTTAAACACCGGCTAGGTCGTAGGACATTTGTATGTTCATTACGCGTTAAGTATATGTGGTTGCACAATAAACGTATTTTTAAAAAAGAGGAGTAAGACGTTGATGACATGAAATAATTAATTAAACATAGTAAAAGAATCAATCAACGGTTTATTACAAATTGCAAAAAAACGAATTGATTATTAAAATTTTGAACTAGAAAATTCAAAATATTCTCTTTCATAAGGTTACACTTTGTAAAACGTAACATATCTTTGCTATTCAGCACACAGTAATCTCTATATATATAAGCCAAATACCATTGACTCATTCATACACTCACTCATCACGAAATCTCCATAACTATACAGCCTACAAACTTGAAATTCGGTACGTATGTTCCTATTGGCTTCTAGGTGCTCGCTAAGAAAGGGTTTTGAAAACTTTAACGCCTAACCAAGAAAAAAGCGAAAAACCGTTAAAACCGTGACGCCAACAATGCTGCTTTTTTCAACTGTACGCTCCCTGGAAGTCTAATGTTTACTTTTACTTTTCTTTAGGCTTTTGGGGAGTTACTAAAACAGTATTTTTTTCATCTAACCTATAACCACGAGGAGGCGCGAAAATAATCGCGAAACAGTTCACCCTGTCCCTCTATTCCTTGCTATGTGGCGTTGAGGGTGTATTTTGAGTTCTAAGTTCGGCACATATATTCGTCTTGGCTTCTGGGTGCTCACTAAGAAAGAGTTTTGAAAGTTTTAACGCCAACCCGCAACAGTGATAATGCCGTTTTTTTAGTTGTATCCTTCCTGCAGTACTTTTTCTCACCAACTTCACGAGAGCAAGCAGCCGTTGTCGCCAACCGTGAACACCTGAGGGAACTGTCTTATGATACCGTTTAGCTGTCCGAAACAGTTGCTGTAAATGTTCCAAAATTATATAAAGAACAGAGGAAAGCCTACGATGAAATCATGCACACCATTCCTTCTGATTGTGGTCAGTCGTTCTTTCTTGACGCTCCTGGTGGCACTGGCAAAACGTTCTTGATCAAATTGTTGCTAGCCATAATTAGGGGCGAAAGGAACATCGCCGTTACCGTTGCTTCCTCAGGTATTGCAGCTACCTTGATCGACGGAGGCAGGACGACTCACTCTGCCTTCAAGTTACCTCTCAACCTGAATCATTCTGAATCTGCAGTTTGTAACATCTCTAAGCAGAGTGACATGGCTCAGGTGCTTCGAGAAGCCAAAGTTATTGTGTGGGATGAGTGCACCATGGCCCACAAGGGAAGTATTGAGGCTCTGAAAAGGACGCTCCAGGACATTAGAGGCCGCAACCGTCTTATGGGTGGAGTTACGGTGCTTTGGCTGGTGACTTCAGACAGACCTTGCCTGTTGTTCCACGGGGGACACGTGCAGGTGAAGTCAAGGCCTGTCTCAAGTCATCCCTCTTGTGGCCTAACGTCAAAGTCCTGTCCTTGAGAGTGAACATGCGTGTCCACCTCCAACGTGACTTGAGGGCAGAGGAGTTTCCTAACTTATTGCTTGATATTGGTGATGGCAAGATTTTGGAAGAGGAGGGAAGAATAAATATTCCTGGTAACCTTTGCAATGTTGTGGTAGATCTGATCAGCTTAAGTGCCAGAATATACCCCAACAACATTCATCAGGCTATAGATGATTGCACTTCATGGCTGAGGGAATGAGCTATTCTCACTCCAATAAACGACTCAGCCAACATCATCAACAACTTTCTGTTGGAGAAGCTGCCGACTGAGCATATGAGGTATGAGTCTGTGGACTCTGTGGTGGAGGTCGAGGATCCTGCACATTACCCTGTGGAGTTCTTACATACTCTTGACCCACCAGGAGTACCACCTCACGTCCTCTACCTCAAGGTTGACACTCCAATGATGCTGTTGGGCAATCTAAACGCTCCGAAACTGTGCAGTGGCACCAGGTTTCTCCACAAACATGTCATCGAAGTCACGATTTTCACAGGGATCGTT
This sequence comes from Magicicada septendecula, assembly GCA_034769895.1. Classification (NCBI taxonomy): domain Eukaryota; kingdom Metazoa; phylum Arthropoda; class Insecta; order Hemiptera; family Cicadidae; genus Magicicada; species Magicicada septendecula. The sequence goes on along the minus strand of CM068367.1, from coordinate 1,385,021,369 downwards.
AAGGGAGAAACCGTCATCATCCCCCGAATTCCTCTGATCCCATCAGACTACCACTTTCAGTTCAAACGTCTGCACTTTCCCGTTAAGGGTTGCTACGCCATGACCATCAATAAGGCACAGGGGCAGAGTTTGATAGTGGCTGGTGTGGATCTGAGGAGTGATTGTTTCTCCCATGGCCAATTGTACGTGGCGTTCTTCAGAGTCAGTTCACCTGACATCCTGGTCTTTCTCCAGCCAGAGAGAAAAACCAGGAATGTTGTTTACAGGGAGGTGAGCACTTAATCTGAGGGAGCAACTGAAAGTATATACTAATCAAGTTATTAGCCTGGCTACGTAGACAAAAAAGCAGGGGTGGTGGTGGGATCAAAGGGCTTAAGCCCATCTATTTTGTCGTTGTTAGACTTACAATAAAGGACTCTCTTAACCTCTAACAGAAACTTAGCTTACCCTCCCTCTAACTAAATAATACAGCGTCATTTTTAACAACTCATTAATTTTCAAGCTTTAATAGTTGGTTGATCAAGCTTGATCAAATTGATCATCTTCAAGCTTGATCATCTTCAAATTGATCGAGCTTAAATAGCTTAAATAGTTTCTCTTAGTTTCAAAATGCCGGTATCTAAATAACCTATATATATATATATATATATATATATATATATATATATATTTTCTGATTTTACATTCTGTTTTTTCTGATAATAACCGTAGCGAAGCACGGGTATCCAGCTAGTAACATATAGGCTATATTCATAAATATCTAAACCTATATATGATGAACAAATTCTTTTTTTTTTATATTGCTTGGATGTCTGGCTTTAACACGAAAATGTAATTGTTCATTTGTCACCTGCGTATTGTTGAAGTTACCGTTTCGTGTGTACGCGCGCGCGCGCGCGCGCGCGTGTGCTTCTCCTGATTGATGACGATGACGATGATGATGATGCTGACGCTTCCTCGATATTCTATAGCCTATTGTTGATAGTGGTTTTGTGCTCCTCTGTGCTCCATCAATCGTGGTGTATTGCAGATGATGGTGATGATAATGATGAGTCCAAGTCGATTAGCAAACGGACACAGTGACCTCGTGTGAAAGTTGCTTGAGTCCGATTATCATTAAAAATTGCCGGAGGTATTTAAAATTAACGGCAAACTGGCATGTCAGATATTGTTTTTGACATGTTAAACATTGTCAATTCGTGTGTAGTTTTTTTTTAACTTATCAATTTTTAGTCCATTTTTGTGATAAGCAAAAACTTGATCTTTAGGCGAGTAGTTGCATTGTCTTCGTAATTTTTCACTCGTCATTTACAGATAACATACTTGTTAATTACTAGTTAATTATGGTAGTAAATAACATTAATTTGCATAACGTCTTTATTATTGCATTTTTCTGCAATAATTTTACATCACCATACGCGTTTAAACGTCCTTAATCCAATGGTGTTTTTAGAATTGTGATATGGTCTTTGGTAACAGATAAAAAGACGTATTTATTAATTTATTTTAATCATGTCAATACCTGATTTAATAATAAAAACCAACAACGTCTGCCCCCTCGTAGTACAATGCAGGTCGGAACTGGTACACACGCACACTCACACACGCACGCATGTACACCTGTATTTAAAGGTGTACACTTTCAACGGGCGGCAGGCGTTTCCACGCTTGTTCTTTCATGCACAAAATTGTTAAAACTATTCGTCGTATTCTTTTACACGCGATACTTTATGTGACGGAGAGGTGAAGTCGTTTCTAAGTAAGTCACTATGCAGGAGCTGATCTGAATAAGAAAGCAACGAAAGGCCGGTGTCACCCCCCCCCTCGTCTGACAACCAGCCGCTCAAACCTCTAAGTAATATGTCAGAGAGCAACGTAGTCTTCTTACTAACCACTGTGTGTTGTGTGTGTGTGTGTGTGTGTGTGTGTGTGTGTGTGTGTGTGTGTGTTCCATTAAACGTTTCTCCTTCACCGTGGCGTCGTTTTAAATTGCAAAGTTTCTTCATTTACATTCTAAACATTCCTCTTTACTCGCCCATTCTCCTGCATGACCTATGCGTTATTTTCTTCTACGTTTTGTAATATAACTAACTTATTTTGTAGTATATTTTCGTTTACTTTCTCCAGTTTGGTTTAATGTGTGATAGAATATGCCTAAGTAACTACACAAGCTTCAACATTACGTGTATACTTTGTCGTCCACTTACAGGTGTTTCAAACCGATAAATAATTAAAACTGTTAAAAAAGAGTGAAATAAGACTGCTGGCGTCCTCTTGGCTAACGTTTGTCACCTATCAGGCTGCTTCCTTCCCTATCTCAGGTCGCCTCCGATATATTGTCTGGCGCACCCAACAACAAAAAAGATGGCAACAACATCTCGGCAATTACCAAGACAACCGGGTCATTTCCACGGTGATAGTGGGAAATAAGCATCCAGCGAGGTGGTGGTTAACTTCTTTGCTTCGATAGCCGAGAGCACGAAGGACTGTGAAGTTGATCACAAACCTAGAGACGACAGGGGGACATAAACTATTACATGACTCAATGACCCAATCACCCGGCTCAGAAACAGTACGATATGCAGAGGTGACTCCGAGTGCTGCTCGCATCTTCACCTGGCCGAGCCGGTTAAGGTAATTCTCCTTTCTCAAGGCCTACACCTCCACCCCATAAATAATATCAATAAAAGTAGTAATAACAATAAGAAAAATTATCATTTGTTTGAAGATAATCCTGAATTTTCAGCTTTTCCTCCAGCCAAATCTTACATGAATGATCCTCTAATATACGAGGATATATATATATATGTGGTGTGTGTGTGTGTGTGTTTTTTGACTTAATATATATGACAAATAATATATATATATTACAACATCACAACGATTTTAATGCGTTTATTTATTGATGTGTGTTAAATCTTTCTGTACATTACATCACATTAAATTCGTGTGTGCGCAAGAATGAAGGTGGTAATCATAATAATAATAATAATAATAATAATAATAATAATAATAATTCTATTTGATTGGTTTATAAATCATTTCAATTTTTATTAACACTTTTTTTTATTTGTTTTGCGGTTTAGAAACTCATTATTATTTTGACATATTTATTACGGGTAATTTGCAATCTCAGATTACACGTTAATTTCTTATTTATTTTACGATTCCAAATGATTCGTATTTTTACGTACCTACTACGTATAATTCGTAGTCTTATTTGACACAAAAACATATTATAAAATCTTATTGCTAATACATTGTTATAAATTTTCTATACTGCTCTCAGCTAGCACAATTATCTTGCTGATTATCTACTCTTTTAATTTTTTATATTAATTTCTCTTTGTTACTGCATATGCATTGCTTTCTATTAATTTCTCTGACGAGGTCGTCATTTACTACTAACAATTATAGTTTTTAAACTACAGTTACTGCTAACTCTTATCGTTACACAGTCTTTCATATTACGGTACTTAATGTACAAACAAAAACATATCTACAACTATACAGTTACTTGACTCATACTAGAATCGAGTTGTTTGTTCCTTTTTCTCTTTAATATTTAAAGTATTTTGATTCGGTGTCGGTTTCTTATAAATGCTCGGTTATTTGTCACCTTGTTATTGTGTGGTACATCTGAAGCGTGTCCTCTTCGGTCCTGGAAGTCCTGGAGTCGGGTATTCTAGGAGTCTTGTAGTCTCTCGTACTCTGGTTCACTGGATTCTCTCGTTCCTGGTCATTCGAATGGATGTGAAGTCTTGAAGACTCTGGTTTGTGCTTGTGATTGATCTACGGTAGTTGTTGTTTCTACGTAGATACTTTGGCTGCCATGGTTGTCAATCAATTCTAGAAGTTCTAGTTGTTGGACATAGCCTCCAGCTGTTCTGATGATTGAACGAGAATCGAGTTGTAGTTCTTGGACATAGCCTCCGGCCGCTATGATGGTCTGACGAGAAAGAAAAAAATGTTTGCGCGTTCCCGTATTTATACCCAAGGCGCCAAAATCATGTCTCGACCATATTCTGCATGTTTGAAATTGTCGAGAGCATCACTCTTAACCCACGCTTTAGTGTTACACTTAATTTGCTCGTCTTCGCGAATTGCGGAGTCTTTGGCACACTATCCGATATTCATTCTATCGGTAATTTCTAGGTGTTCATCATGCACAAACCGTTTTTCCTTATCTTTATTTACTCTAATTACTATTGATATTTAACTTCTTATCATTATACTTTTCATTCGTTTTTCACACTTTTTTATACACTTGTTCGTTATTTTTAACCACACATTTTGGTGTTTTTAGTTTTTTCGCTACCATGCACACAAGCATTATAAATTAATTTAAATACAATAACTTATATCGTTACTGAAAAGGGTGGCGCTTTTCAGGAATGAACAAGTCGCACACACACACACACACACACACACACCCTTTACGTGTGTACACACATACAGAGGGCAGCTGGCGTCAATCACCTTTCCCAACCTGCAAGTCAGGCGTCTCTTTTACAATTTCTACTGCAGGCTGAATTCTTATTATCATCAAAATGCATTATTTATTTCTTCTAATCACTTATTTAAATTACTTGATGCAATGCACAGTACTCAACCTATTTGTACTGTTCTTTATGTTCTTTATATCTGTCTTTAAATATAAAGACAAAAAATTTCTTTCTTGCCAAAAAAGAACATCAAGTCAATCAAATCCAACTTTGCTTTACATCTGGTAAACAGCAATCACAGTTATAGTGGTTTCACAGATAACTTTACGCCCATACATATATGCAGTAAGAGCCGATACATGGATGCCATGGAAGAATATGAAATATATAAAGCATTTTTATTTCAACCAAACCTGCTGCTTAATGATCAATTAACATTTAAATCTCACTGTTTATATGATACTGTATTGAAGAGTGATAACGCTTGTGTACACCAGCTGAATATATAGTTTGATTACGCGGTCAGTTATAGTACGGCAGTGCGCACTGTTACGTGGACTGAGTTCTATCATACTCATTGTGTTACGTATTTATGTGTTGATGTGTTTTAATTATTATATTCTTGACACGTTCGTTATGAACTAGAAGAAAAAACAATTTTACCTGATGATGCGAACGTGTTCCCGAAACATGTCGTAAGACATCAAAGACGTAGTCGCAGCACGGATAAAGAAAAAGGTATTTATTAATTTCAATTTCACTGCGACTGGAGACCAAATATAATGAATACTAATAATTGTTTTATTTACTTCTTATGGTTAGTGTACTTTCTTTAGTATTATTTTATTCATTGTTAGTTATTAGATTTGCTTTACTCATTTGTGCTTTTTATCATTAATTTGTCTCTTCTTATTTTATTGTCTTTATCTGGCCAATCTCTGGGGTTGAGTCATAGTCATTTGTTTGTCAGTCTAGACTATTCACTTGTAACGCAAAATTTGAGCAATCGCAAATTTTACTAAATCAAAAATATGCTGAACGCAAAGAAATGTGTATGTTTTAAAAAGCGGGGAGGTAGTGAAACGCCTGCACCGTTAGGCGGCATTACGTGAAAGAAATTAACTTGTAAAAGCTGTAGAGTATAGCGGTAGGTTAGCAACGCCGGCCTTGTGGCTGACGTCTATAAGGAAGGTAATTTTAAGCTCAGTCACGTTTTGGGACATAACTATCATAAAATGTATTATTCGCTAGGATATTAAGGGTGTTTGCCAATTTTGTAAACTTTAAGTGCATGTAACAATAGATACCGTTATGTGAGAGAGAGCGATGTGTGAGTGAGATAAATAGAGACGCTAGTTTTTTGAGCAGGTGGGACGCGGAAAACGTTCGGCAAATCAGAAAAAGCGTCATCGTCATGTGTTGCGCGGGAGGTTTTCGCTAAGGAGATTGGGCGATTTTGTATTTAGTGCTAGTTTAAACCTACGGGATTGTTTTTCTATCAAGACTTGGTAAGGGAAATTCAAAGCGAGTATAAAATATGAACTTAGAGAGAAATTAGTTAGTCTTCTTTATATCGGCGAAACTACACTGAACAGACTCGCGTGCGCTGTTTTGCGTTAACTACATAGATATATTTTATTAGTAGCCTAATGTAAAGAATAAAGTAAATTCGCAACAGTAAACAGAAGTACGGGAACGCGATAATTGCTAACACTAAAGTTATAAAGTTTAATAAACAGTAATAAGTAAATGAGTGAATGTTCGGAGTAGTAACAAATAACGAAAAGTAAATACTGCATATAAATTTTCATCAATCCGGTATATTGTGGTGAAATCACTGAAGAGAGCGAAGTAGTTCGGGTTAAAGTCACGACGGTATTAGATAATCGAGACGCACGCGACGCGAACTGTGTTAGATGCACTTAAGGTAAATTCAATAATACGTTGTAAACCAGAGTGTATAATTATACGACATAATTGTATGTATCACCAATATGTCAAGTGTAGTGTACATCTGTGATAAAGTGAATTAGTGCATTCATAACCAGGATTAACACGCAACAAACAGCTGCTGACGACTCACCGACCTGCAACACCTTAAGGACTACGCACATCGGAAGGATTCTCCACGCAAGTAACAAATAAATGAACATTTGATTCTATATTGTTTTATAAATATATATTTGTAATCAAATATAGTGACTCAATTTGTCTAAAAATAACTCATTGCCATTAAATAACATTCAAATTGTAAGGTAAAAACTATCCAAGTCATATTAAGAAATTTTGTAGTATATAAATGCAAATAAATCATTAAAAGTTGATTGATATATTTTAATTTGTGTTTATTATTACTGGCGCCCTGAGGTACAATAAAGAGTCGGTACACTGGAGTAAGTGTTATAGACTATTAAGTAGAAATATTAATATTATCAGTGATTAAAGTAGTTTGTAAACCTTACTTCTCACATGCTCGTAGGCCAACATAATATGCAAATTAATAATTTAACTCTTTCATAAAGGCCTATCAAGTAGTGTATTACACACTTATTTATTATTCTTGTTTGCAAGTCTCTTTTTTACTTTCTCAATTCCATTTTATATTTTTTTCATCATTTTCATTAAATTATTTTACTTTTTATCATTTATCTAACATTTGTGGATACCCTATAGGGTCTGATTTCTGCAACATTACAATATTAATAAAATCAATCTTCAAAAACTTTACATTGCAAAAGTTTAAATTTTCGACGTAAGGGGGAAGTTTTCAGAGTGTCCAGGAAAATTGTTGTGTGGGCGCACATACAGACCATAATGGGTTGACTTCAAAACCTCGATCAGTTGAGTTCATCTACTCCTTGAATGGAGTAACAGAAAACGCGAAGAAGAAGAAAAAGAAAAAAGGAGAAAGAAAATAGGAAGAAAAAGAAGAACAAGAAGGAAAAGAAAAGAGCTATTATAGTCTTTTCGAAACTGGATTGTTAACACATCCCTCTTACCGTGCGCCGATCGTGTAAATATGAGTTTTAAAAGATAATATGTGGTTTTGTGTGTGTGTGTGTGTGTGTGTGGTGTGTGTATGTGTGTGTGTTCGCGCGCGCTTCTTGTGTTTTGTGTAGCGTAAGCTTTAGAATCTAAATTTTAATTAACATTTCAGATAAGATTTTAATTATACTCGCTAGAACAGGCAGCCTTTGAAGTGGTTGCGATTATTAAATATCCACCCCGTTTGACTCTTCCGCTAAATACATATTCTCTGTCTGTCTACAGTCTCCTCGAGTCTCTTACAGAGATCTTAGCGTAATCTCACTGCTAGTTTGCATTGACTTCCTACAAACAGTTTCAGTGGTTAAAGTAAACTAACTATTTGGCTTACGCTACGAGATACTGTGTTTCCCTTTACGTTTTTCGTATTTACCATGCTAGTTTTGTGATATAAAATTATACGTTCACTATTATATGTAATTAAATATATCTTGTTTATCACTGGTGGAATTTAGCTAGTTTATATTTGAGTTTCCCGCTTAATTATAGATTTAGATACCAAGAACATTTACTAGATGGGAGATCACGATACTTGTCGCGCCGACTATGTTACCCTAATATTGACAGTGTTTTAAAGCTAGAATTTGGCATTTGGGGGGGGGGTCCGTTTGAGTCGACTTTATACAAACGAAAAAACCAAGTTAAAGCTAATCAACATTACTATCTTTAAAGTGGTTGTAAGATGTGTGATATCATCCTGAAATCAGTCCCATTAATGTAAACTGCAATAACACAATAACAATACGCGTTATTGAAACATTGTTTAGAACAGCGTTTTCCAAACTTTTTTAGCCCACGGCACACTACAAATAAATAGTCAGAACCCGCGACACACTATCTTACTCTACATATCTTAATACATATCTTACCTCCCCTAATCTTCAGTATCTTTTCACGGTGTCTTTAAAATCTCACTGCAGCGTAATACACCATAATAATGAATGTTACTTAATTACCTCAGTACTGCATGTGGTTTCCTAGTTATGTTAGTGGACTTTTCCAACTGTAACGCAAATTTATCAACAAACTTAGTTTTTTGTGACTTACAAAACATATTTTTTCACCTAACTTTTAATTTTCACTTCCTAATTTACAAAATAATAAAAAACACTCAAAATAACACTTTTTCCGCTCTTTGTTAAATTAATTTCCAATTTTGGCTTAAAAACAGGATTAACTAACTAAGTAAGCAGACAATTTTTTGATTTCTTTTTTTTTTTTGCTGAGTTAGTCATTTTATTTTATATTTTCATTATTTTTCTAAAATTTCGCTGCACACAGTTTGGGAAGCGCTGGTTCAGAAGATACTTGTCGACTGAATTGATTCTTCTATATTTCATATATCAAACGTATACGCAAGTGCTGTGTAATAAACTTGTTTGTATATTTAAAATAACAAACATTTAAAGTTACTACTATATTAGCGTACACAGTTGAAAAAAATAATAATAAGACAGCCTAAAAATTAAGAGATTAACAAAATTCATCAATTTTTTTACCCTCTGTGGGGGTCCTGTAACGTTCATCATCCCCTTCCCGTAAATACCGGAACCTGACCCTGAACGTACCTCTCCGGTCCCGTTCGTCTGGGGGGTAAATACGCCTCTGAATATTGAACAATGACGATTAGTGCAGAGACAGCTACACCAGTTTAATAGGTTAAGGAGAAATATCAGCTATGACATATCCACTGAGAAATCTAATGAACGACAATGTGTGCGTACACTATACGATCCAAATTTGTTAAAACATGCCCTAAATAAAACAACGTTCTACGTATTATTGCGTTAAATGCCCTAAATAAAACATCGTTCTACGTATTATTGCGTTAAATGCCCTAAATAAAACATCGTTCTACGTATTATTGCGTTAAATGCCCTAAATAAAACATCGTTCTACGTATTATTGCGTTAAATGCTCTAAATAAAACATCGTTCTACGTATTTGCGTTCAATGCCCTAAATAAAACATCGTTCTACGTATTATTGCGTTAAATGCCCTAAATAAAACATCGATCTACGTATTATTGCGTTAAATGCACAAAATAAAACATCGATCTACGTATTATTGTGTTAAATGCTCTAAATAAGACATCGTTCTTTGTATTGTTGTGTTATCGCTGGACACAGTCGCATACAATATTTAGTACAAAGGATACAAAATGGAACAAAATATACTGTCATCATTGATGCCTTTGACTGCATTATGCTTAATCTGCGGATTCACGGTGCCGATATTCACCAAGCCAAAGTGGCAAACACTCTCAAACGTCTACGGTTTGACACTTGTGTCGATGCAGTTCGCAATCTCGCTATCACTTATGCTGATAAAACTGCACTCGATGACCTTGACCGTTATCAACGTAACAGTTCAGTATGTGTTCGTGTCGGTTGCCGTCTATCTGTTCTATTACCACATACAATTTTTCACCGATATAGACGTCAAACGTAATATGTTGAATAACATAATTTACGTGGATCAGTCGCTGGAACGTCTCCACGTCAATTTGCCGCACACGAGGAATAAAATCAAATGCGCCTTATTTATAATCGTACAACTGACCTGTTTCGTGTTAGTCGTTTGCGAGATTTATGGAAGTGTGATTTCGCCGGCCGACAAGGTTTAGCGAAGTTTATACTGGCGTGTGACGTTGTACGCATTGCAGCGTCCAGCCTGACCTTTGTGACTTTGTACGCATATTGTTATTACATAATCTACATCGTACGACAAAGAATGCGGTTGACTTGTAGCGCGTTGAAGATGTTTGATAAATTGGACGACAGAAATGTCGCTTGGACTCGTAACGTATCGATCACTCGCACCAGAGACGACAACACTTCCTGGCCGCACACGCACGCCAATTAAAAGCTCGCCTGCTCTGTACATTGTTGCATTTACGATACTTTTCATTGTTTAAAACAACTGTTTTCTGCATTCTTCTGTTTCTATACGTGTCTCGCAATTTCATGGTACTCTATGGAAATAAGCGTTTTCTCACGGTATGAAGATCCTTCATCTTTTCCGTTGCCATGAATTTCACCAGAGACATGTCAGTGTTATTTATTTTCGAGACCATAAGATCAGAATTGGAACGCGCGAGTGGTCTGGTAGACAATTTATACTTTAAAAGAGGATTCGTGTACCCAAGGAAACGAACACGACTGTTCATGCTAAGTCGATGCACCAAGACAAACGGTTTGGCTGCGGGTTGTTTCATATAGATCTAGCACTTTTCTCCGTATTGTTTGATCTTATATTGTTAATTGCTTTTGCACTTCTGTAAAGTGACAAATCAGTGAAGCAACTGAGACAAACAACACGAATTATGAGCAGCTGTAAATTGACATGTGACTGCTGTATTTCGTGACATTTTGGAAGAGCCAGAAACTCAAAGAATAACGCAGATATTTAAAGCCAATGCTTACACCATCCCCGGCTCTCCATCAAGCTGGAGGTCTATTGTTCTGACCGCTGACGAGGCGCCTGACGATGTTGGGTCTGAGACGTGCTGCTCTAACTCCCCACGGGTTACGGTATACCGACCATCTTGGATTTAACAGCAGAATGAGCATCCAACTCCACCGACGGAGGTGATGCCCCACTGCCGGAGCTATAGACCAACAGACCAACCTCGTGACCAACCCAATATATCGGAGATGAACGCGGGCAAACGTCGTGTCCACTGCTAGGGCACAAACAGAGCGTACCCCGTTTGCGGGGATTCCCGGCCCCCGCGGAGATGATTTGTACAGGCTAGGAGTAAACTACTGAAGACCTCCACCAACCACGGGTCGGCTAACCGATTCTGGGGGACCTACCACTGGTGGCGATCCAACATTTCGGGTCTGCACACCCGGGGGCTTTGATTGGCCCGCAAATGTAGTAGTTTGAAGGGACTACGCACCCTGTCTCTCGTAACCCTCTGATTTTCGTCCGGCCTCAAACCTTTTATGAAGTTGCCGAGCGATCTACGTGTTGGACTCAATCTTTGTTATCTCCGCGTTCTTCATTTCGTACATTTATTGTTGCCTCTGTTTTAATGTTGCACTTTTGTTGTAATATACGAAAAATAAAGTACAAGGAACAGTCAGTCGTACCATTGTTATGGCTTACTGTACGCTACGATGTAACTGTATTCTTACGCCGTGAGATATGCAACTTGTGTGACAGATCTCTGACAGTCTGCAGAGATGTTCACAAGGTTGATTAATTATCGTTCCAATTTCGAATGCTCTAGCACTTTCAATCCTGGCCATTTCAGCACAGACCCAGCACCCAGCACCCAGCACCCAGCAGCCAGCAGCCTGGCTGTTTTCCACATTTTTTCGAATTTTATTTTAATAGTAAGACTTGTTAAAAACAACATAAATTATATGTCAAATTAAAGTTGGACCTTCTATTTTTATAAAATATTAAACATTTATTTATAAAATATTTATATAATTTTATAAACAAACTACTATTTGTTTCTTATGTAGATGGAATCAATTTTTAGAATATAGAAAAATCATGTTTTTGAAAAATAAAAAAACATGTAAAATGTTTACAAAACAACATAACACCAAATTTTTCCAAAATTAATATTCAAAATAAGTCATTAGCAGCGGTTAAAACTAAATCAATAGCACAGAAAATATGGCAAAAAGAAGAAATTAAGCAATTGTATGTGAAAAAGGACAGATTGAACCGTATTTTGTATATTGCACATTTGAAAGTATTAGACAGTTTGCATCCTGCTATCATTAGCAATGTTATGGAATTGATAGAAGCACAGATAAGAGAAGTAATTAAAGTCATTATCTCGAAACACATTAAGAAGTTTGATAACCTATACAAGAAACAACACATGTATGATAACACAAATTGTAAACATAACTTTTATAAACGCGTAGTAAATTATACCAATATCGAATTATCTAATGACGAGACAGAATTATTATCTAAAGGTTTACAATATAACTTACCTAAACTTAGCAAAAACAGCCTATTACGTGGAGTTATAACGCTGAAGCTGCTATAAAATGCATTAAAAACCAAGAAACCCAACAAGTAACACGATCGGTAATCAACAGTAAATTGGATCGCATATTAAAAATGGATGGCTTAAGTACAAATAAAAACCAGTTTCTAAAATACAAGAAGGAGCTCAACCTTATAAAAACAATAAAACAAAAGATTGACATAAATAAGGCAATAGTTACCAAAGCCGATAAAGGCAATACTGTAGTTGTATTGAGTCAAGCAGATTACACGCAGAAATGTTATGAATTTATTAACAATAACATTATTAAGACACTTGAGCATGACCCCACCAGCAAGTACACAAAGGAACTAAATTCCGCTGTGAACAAATGCATAAATTTGTTTGACGCAAATGTTAGACACCATATTAAACAAATAAATGCACAGGCACCCGCATTCACAGGTTTGCCAAAAATACATAAGGACAACATGCCAATACGTCCCTTAGTTAACTACACGTCGGCACCTGGGTACAAAATCGCAAAAAAACTTCAACATATAATAAAAAACAGTATAAAGCTAGAGAATAATCATAGTATCAAGAACAATAAAGATTTCATAAACAAAATTAATTCCATCGACTTATTACCGAGTTATAAGCTGGTTTCTTTTGATATTGTCAATTTATACACAAATATACCTATACAAGAAACAATAGAGATTCTCCAAAACAATTTACTTAATACGGCAATATTAAATCAACAGGAAATTAACGAATTAATCTTGATATTACGAATAGTGTTGAAACAAAATTATTTTACATTTGACGGCAAGTTTTTTAAACAAGGAGAAGGGTTAGCCATGGGGTCTCCTTTAAGTGGATTACTGGCAGATATATACCTTAACTTTTATGAAAATAATTATCTGCTATCTAACTGTAACAGTTACCACGAAAAAATTATCTCATACACGCGATATGTTGACGATACGTTCATGGTTTTTAATGGCACTTGTAGACAAATGGACATGTTACTCAAATACATGAACAACATAAATAACAACATAAAATTCACCATGGAAGTAGAAAATGAAAATTGCCTAAACTTTTTAGACCTTTCTGTTCGAAGAAACGCTGATTGTATCACATATAAAATATACAGGAAACCTACTACCACGGATATAACTGTCCATGCTGATTCATTCCACCCATATACACAGAAAATGGCCTCTTTTAATGCTTTCGTAAATAGACTTTTAACTATACCTATGAACCAGGAAGATTTTCAAGATGAAGTAAATATTATTAAACATATAGCTGTCAATAATGGATATAAAAGTGAAATAATAGATAACTTAATTCGCAAACGTAGGAATAAAATGGAAAGAAAATTAAAATTAGATGGTAAAAAGAACCATTATATTTCAGTTGAATATACTAATGTGATTCCTAATATAATAAAAAATGAATTAAGAAAATTAGACATCATCGTGTCCTTCAAAACTACCAATAACATATTGAACATATTAAAACCTCGAACACAAAAAACAACCGAAAACAGTTCTGGCATATATAGAATCCAGTGTAGTGAATGTGATAAATTCTACATAGGACAAACGGGCAGGAAATTTAAAGACAGATATAAAGAACATTTGCCAAAAAGGAACATCAAGTCAATCAAATCCAACTTTGCTTTACATCTGGTAAACAGCAATCACAGTTATAGTGGTTTCACAGATAACTTTACGCCCATACATATATGCAGTAAGAGCCGATACATGGATGCCATGGAAGAATATGAAATATATAAAGCGCTTTTATTTCAACCAAACCTACTGCTTAATGATCAATTAACATTTAAATCTCACTGTTTATATGATACTGTATTGAAGAGTGATAACGCTTGTGTACACCAGCCGAGTATATAGTTTGATTACGTGGTCAGTTACAGTACGGCAGTGCGCACTGTTACGTGGACTGAGTTCTATCATACTCATTGTGTTATGTGTTTATGTGTTGATGTGTTTTAATTATTATATTCTTGACACGTTCGTTATGAACTAGAAGAAAAAACAATTTTACCTGATGATGGGAACGTGTTCCCGAAACATGTCGTAAGACATCAAAGACGTAGTCGCAGCACGGATAAAGAAAAAGGTATTTATTTATTTCAATTTCACTGCGACTGGAGACCAAATATAATGAAAATAAAAAAAGTTTACAAGGTATTTTCACGTAATAAACGTTTTTTTTATTTGTAACTACTGTACAAAAATTACTTTTCTTACAATATTAAGTCATAGAATATAATAAAAGCAGTATATTTGCAATAATCTGCTTTGTATGGTACAAAATGAAACAGTCAGGGTAACACAAACCGACATAGCAAAATTTCACAATAGCCATAAATCACAGTAGAAAACTGATTATGCTGCTATCTGTGTATTCAGTTGGCAACTACAATGTCTAGTCTACAAGCACAAACAACAGAAGCCTGTAAATGTTTCATACAAATCCCGTTAAGTGCGTGTGAAGTGACAAACGTAAAATTTATGAGTGTGGGGTTTTTTACGAAAATCATGCGCCCGTAAATTTTACGAGCATCGGTCGAAAGTGCTAGAGGTTCCTGCGCCTTCCAGACGCTGATCGATTGTTATTATTGTACCGGTTTCCAGAAGAATCTCGAAACGGACTAACAGTGACAGAGACGACTTTGCTGAACAAAATATAGCTTGTTACTGACTTGAGCGACTGGGTAATTGTGAGTTCTGATCACGGAACGGTTATGTAATAGGTGACTCTTATGTTGTTTATTTTAATACTTTTGTGTTGGACAACTGTGAACATATAAAATTGTTTTATATGAATGTAAATTTCATATTACATGTGAATGTGTTTTCTGTTTATTGACACCGATTATTAAAGTTGTGAGTAACTATTTGTCTTGTGTTTAATTATATCTCTCACTTTTGAAGACCTTTGAAGGCCTTTGACAGAGAAGATAGAAATTTGTTGTGGCGGGGATAGAAATATTAGAAGAACGGGGAAAGCCACAACAACTTTTAAGAACTATATAAGGCCCATATAATGGAACAAGAACAGCTGTCAAAAATAATTGTAGTATATCTAAACAAATATCTGACAGTAAAGGTGTTAGACAAAGGTGCAATATATCATCTACACTTTTTAACTTATATTGACGATCTGGTAAGGAAACGGACGCGTCTAGTGAACCTTGGTATTAAGTTATCACGAGAGACAGATATCTGAATGTGCTGTTGTTTGCTGACGACTTGTTTGGACTTTAAAATACAGAATCTGATTTGCAAAAATCTGTTTTTAAGCTTCAACAGATTTGCAAACAATACAGTATGGAAATGTCTACTATAAAAACAAAGATAATGGCATTCCGAGATAAGGAGAAAGTAAGATAAAAAAAAAAGATTAATGATCGGATTTTAGAACAGATGAGCCACTTTAATTATTAGGAAAATGATATTGGCTGTGATAGAAATTGTGATATTGATGTTAAGTTAGATAAGTTCCAGACGATCTGTGGAACAATCAACCGTATTTTTAGAAACAAGATACGTCGAGACACAAAATAAAAGTTCTACAAACTTATGGCAGTCTCTGTATTGTCCTATGGGTGTGAATTGTGGGCGACAACCAAAAAATAAGACAGTAAAATACAGTCCTCAGAAATGGCATTCTAAAGAGCAGTTAAAAGATATTCTAAACTTGACCATATAAGAAATGAGGCCATAAGAAAAGTTATAAACTTTGTTACTTGTAACTTTGTTACAAGTTTTAAACTTGAATGAAAAATTACAAGATTACAAACAACGGTGGAATGAACTCTTAGAAAAATGTCAAATTTTAGATTGGCCAAACAAGTATGGAAATAGAAACCTATAGGACACTGGTGTGTGGCTTGAACCAGGACGAGATGGCTGCAGGATTTTTGAAGGCGGAACAGGCAGCACCTTGACTATGCCGTGTTTTGAAGATGATGATGACTTTTGAAAACCGCGATCAATGCGACAGTCGTAACAATACTCTAGACTAGTACGCTCCCTGAGCTGCAGAAATCTCTCACTGTTATGAAAGAAGTTCATTTATTATAGGATATATTTTGATGTTACATAATTTGTTAATCATTGGAGTAATTACTCTACTATTTCTTTAGTGCTATAAAACTTTTAGCGTGTACAGTCCTACAATAAACACCAAAAAAATCCAGAACACTGGGATTTCATTTACGATTCCTTTCAGATTTTCACATTTGATTTTTACAAGACACTGCTAGATTTTCACAAATTTTCCAAATTTTTGGGTCCTGGGGAAATTTCCAAAAATTTTGAAATTTCTAAGACTTAACACTGCGTTTAGATGTTAGTTAAAATTCTCTTAAATCTGATAGCGTACACGAATTTTTGCGATTTTAATAAATATTTTCAACCATTTTTAAAGCTTTGATTTCTAAAATTTTTTTTTTTTCAGAAATAAGCCATATATTTAGAACTAATGTTCCCTTTAATTTGCTTCCACAATCTGGCTTTTACGATTTTTTCACATTTTAACACCTCCAATTTGGGTGGGGGGATCAATGTCACAAACAATAGGGTTCTCAAGGGGACAGTATGGATACACATGTCATGTTTTACAAATAATACGCTAATATACACAATATTTAAACAAAAAAAAATGTAAAGTACCGTTTACCAAATGGTAAAAGCTTAAGAGCATGATTATGTCTTTCAGCCGCCAGCTAAACGCAACATTATTATGGTTACTGACTGACTGATTGGTTACATACCTATCTACAGCTATGCAGTGTTGTTTGCTTGTTAGGTCTTTAATCTGCGACGGACGTTAGCACGTTAGCGGTCGCGGTTTTAGTTAACGATTCCCGGCTGGTAAATGATGACGTCATGCAGCGTGATGCGTTACAGAAATTTTCAAATGACCCCCAGCCATAAGACATTATCATGTCAAAATAAAATAACACAGACAGCACGGGTTTAGCAGTAGAAGCAAACAAAATCAGGTCACGGAAACAAGCACGTACGTGAGTTAAGTCTTGTGATGATAATTGTTTACTGAATTTATTGTTTGCTCCTACTGCTGCTGCTTCTTCTTCTCCTTCTTCTTCTTCTTTAGCGTACTAAGCTGTTTGTCTTACACAAGTAACATTTCGAGAACGTTATATTGGTCACGTATAGACGTTAAATACAATGTCATGTTTTTATTTATCAGAAAGAATACGCTTTATTGTTCCTGTTAGTAAAGCTATTTCCTCTAAACTGAAAGCTGGAGGGAGTAAAAATCTTTCAATTGTTTGGTGGATGGAATCAAAATGATGTCTCTGTACGTGTTGTCTCAATCATCAGAGGTCATGGAATTGTCGAATTAGTAAGATTTATAGAAAAAAGAAGCGATCGATAGAGTAAGAGAAGACACCCATCTCGGAGTAAACATACACGGGGAAAAAGTGGACATGCTTAATTTCGCAGATGGCATAGCGGTGACTGCAGAGAGCAACGAAGATCTGCAAAAGATTCTTGACACAATAGATTAAGTAAGAATAAATTCAACATGAAAATAAATGAAGAAAAGACTAAAGTCCTAGTATGTAGTCGGAAGGAAGAAGATGCAGTCATAATATCTCTTGGAAATAATGTTCTCCAGGCAGTTAAAGAATATAATTATCTAGGCAATAAAATCACAAGTGATGGACGTAGCAGTAAGTAAATTATAAGCAAGATTAACCAGGCTAAAATTGCTTTCAACAAAGACAAAAACCTCTTCACTTCAAACACTATCAGCCTAAGAATAAGGAAGAATTTAGTAAAGACATACGTGTGGAGTGTTGCCCTATACGGGAGTGAATCTTGGACAATTCGAGAAACTGACAAGAAAAGACTCCAAGCATTTGACACCTGGTGCTACAGAAGAATATTCAATATAAGCTGGAGGAAGAAGATAACGAATGAGGAAGTCTTTAGAAGAGCTCAGGAGGAGAAGAGCTTACTACGAAATTTAAAAGGCAGAAGAGCTAAGTTTATAGGGCATATACTACGTCACAATGGGTTGGTTAAGAGAATAATAGAAGGAACAATTGAAGGGAAGAATCACAGAGGACGACCCCGTTTAGACTACATGAAACAGCTTATGGTCGATATGAACTGCATGCACATCATATTGTGAGTCGAAAAGAAAATCAGGGAAGCGTGAAGAATGGCGAGCTGCTGCCAACCAGCCTATGGGTTGATAACGTAGAAGAGACATAATAAAAAGATATATAAACCACAAGAAATGTTGATGGCATGTGAGGGATTCGGATGATTCATGAACTCCATCAAATTATAGGACAACCAGACGTGGTGAGATATATTAAATTACTATGTATCGTATATAGGGACATGTTGCGCGGATAGATGAGAGTAGGATTGTAAAAATGACTTTTGTGTGAAACCCTGTGCAGAAAAGAATGAAGAGTTAAGCTAAGAAGAGATGGAGGGATGGCATGGAGACAGATCTGTAGAAAATTGGAGTATAAAACTAGAGGAGTGGCTAAGAAAAGGGCAAAATGGATGGGACAATAATCACAAGAGATTGTGACCGCCAATCGAAGAGGACGACGAAGAAGAAGAGTGTGTTGCTTCCTCTGGTGTTTAAATGTTCAAAGACTCAAAATATTGCTTTCCACATAACAATGTTTTCTAGCTGAGTTTCTAAATAATTGATATCCGTCCTGTACAGTTCCACTTTTTACGATGTAATAGATCAAAGAGACTTAACGAACACACACCGAAACATAATTTAAAAAATCAGACCTCACTGAATAACATAAAATCTAACTAAGTACGTCATTTAATTTCAACCAATTATGCTTATACTGATTTCACAACTAATTTAAAACCTTTACATATTTCCAATAAATACCAATACAAAAACCCTTTGGAGGAGTTCGAGATTTACAAAACTTAAAATAACATACACATTCGGGTTTTCATACTGAAAGATCATTAAGTCGAACCCGCTATACTATACCGCCTTGAACTTGCACAAACATTCATAGATAACTTCAGTATCCGATCGGTCTTCAAAGGGCGCGCACCCATACGAACGTAAAAAGTGTTTGTGATGTGATTTTAATAATTAACGACCTCGACTGGGCGATGTATATACCTGAAGATGGAGCATATGTTCCGCAGCGTTTCATTTTAACGCAAAAACAAAGTCACACGACGCATCTCAGGTGATTCTATTAATTTATAAATAATAAAAAAGTAATAGTAAGCTAACAAAATTTAGACGTACATATGTGGAACGATTCATAGGTACCTGAAAAGTAAAATACGGAAGGATACCCGAATGAAGTTTTATAAAAGCTATCCACACGTTCCTGTATGCTAGTGAGACGTGGACTCTTGGTAAAAGGGACGTGCAGAGGATTCAGGCAGCCAAAATGAAATAAGAGGGATGCAAGGTTGTTCTCTCTTGGATCGGAGACGGAACGAGGATATTAGACTCGATTTAAACATTGTATCATTGCACCAGAAGATTGAAGGCTTTAGAGGAAGATGGTGTGAACGCTTGAATCGCATGCTTGATATCCACCTAGGAGATGGGTTCCGGAAGAGATCTAAGGCCTAGTCCTTGGAGTAGCGGAGATGATGATAAAAAGGTAACTTGAACACCAATAACAATATGTATGTCAGATCATAAAGATTAAAACATAACAAACAATTATGTTCACTTACACGATAAAAACATAGTATTCAGAAGTGCACATTATGTGGTATTCAATTACGTGGTAAAAACACAGTATACAGAGTGAGACTGTTTGTTCTAATGATGACGAGGTCACCATGGCGACGACACTAGTCATTGGAGTAGTACTGTCTCGTTCGCATATGTGCGTAGCCTACATGACGTAACTGTAAAGCGCTACTGTAATCAGGGTAATCAGATCACCATGGAAACCACACACTCAGGTGACACACAACTGTCAGCCGAGCAATTGAACCGTAAATACATGTGGTTTCCGTTCTACCCTCATAGTATTATTATTTTTTTTTTTTGTTTACACGAACAGATCAGCTGTGGATCACGCGATATCATTTCGTTTCCTTCTCCTGCCAGAACGCCCTCATTCGCACAATATGCGCCGCCATCCTTTCCACTGGCCACCCCTTTCTCGTCTTCTTCTCACCGCAGAGAACCTCAAGATTTTGAATTTTGTTTCTGTATGTAGGCTGTTTATATCCACACAGTCATTCAAAGAGATACCCAGTTTCATCAGTTCCTCCTTGAGTTGTTTGGTGTATTCATTCAGATTTGAAAGTTGCCAAATATAGTTGAAAATTTGTTTATTTAGTCTGGACCGATCCAGCCGAACCATATGTCCAAGGAATCTCAGTCTTTTCCTTCGGAAAGCCGTCTCCAGATCTTCCAGATCCCTGTACAGCTCTTCTTTGGGTCTAAGCCTGTAGACATCCTTGGTTTTCTTGAAGCCATAAATTTTCCAAAGAATTCTTCATTCAATTTTAAGAAGAGGTTCTAAGTTTTGAAAGCACATTGTTCACACTTCATACATGATCACCGGCTTGATCACAGTGCTATAATGGCGGACTTTTGCACTTCTGGAAAGGTTTCTCTTTCAATAGAGTTCCTGGGTTAGAGTAAAAGCCTTTCCTAATTTGAGTTTCCTTATCTTAAAGAATTCTTTGTCTGAGGCGTTTTGGGATATGTTTTCCCCAAAATATTTCAAATTGTTAGTATATTTTATTTCTTCATACGTAGTCTCCAGTTACGTTTTCGAGAATTTAAATAGGGTGGTCATAATTTTCGTTTTAGCAAAGGAGATTTTAAGGCCAGTTTTCTCCGCTACCTCTTTTAGATCTTCTACTTGCTTTCTTGCTTCTTCTTCTGAGTGGGCGAAGATGGCAAGATCATCCGCGAAAGCTAAACAGGCTAATTTCTACGCGTTTGAAATTATTATTATTATTATTATTATTATTATTATTATTATTATTATTATTACTATTATTATATTAGTAAAATCATTATTATAGCGAGATTGCTGGACATTGAGCAGGTCCGGCCGTGGGCGGAGAGGAAGCAAGGCGAGACCCACTATTACCTCACCCAGTTTCTGAATGAACACGGGTATTTTCGATCTTATTTGAAGAATCTTGAAAAGGCCAAGTCACCAGAGTGCCTGTACTGCTCTCGGGAGCTGCGTACGATGCCAGCCATACATTCTTCGTCTTCGACAGATGGGAGCAACATAGAAGATCGTTGCAAGATGACATTAGGCAGGAGATCTCCTCGGATAACATCGTTGAAGGAGAGGACACTTGGAACTATGTGATGCGCTTCGCAGAAAAGAGATTCTTCGGACGAAGAGGATTGATTTGGACAATACAATACAGAAGGATAACAAGTGAGATGGTAGCCCCAGGGCTGAAGAACAACAGGCCTCGTCCGAAGTCGTGTGTCAGACGATTCCAGGTTAGTGTCCTAGAAGAGGAAAGGGAGGTGGTTTTTAGTGGTCGAGTTTAATACTCAAACCACAGCCCCCGGAAGTGTGCACCCTGACATTTGTAGATGTTTTATTAATTATTTTTGTAGCTCTTTGAGGCCTTGTGAAAGGCAAATGAACCGGTACAAAATCGCCAGACCGTGTCTAGCAAGTCAAGTTAAATTTCTATACAAAGTATCAAGCGTACTAAAATACCGTAACCATTTTCGTCGCCAGCTCTTGCTCTATATACGTTCAACCATAGATCTAGATTACTTGTTATGCAACATTAGTATTTTACTGCAATATGAATTTGACGGCTGACACGGTTAACACGATCGCGGTACAGCGTGTATGACGTGATCAAAGTGGCCGTGGAACACTTCACGAACACACGCAACGTGTTACAGCGCCAGCGTCTACTTTGTCGAGATTAATTAACAGGGAAGTGCAATACAGGAAGCCGTGGTTTTGTTAATCCTGGATGAAAACTTTACTGTTTTTTAGTACTGACAAGTGTAAAATTCAAATTTTATCTCTTATTTTATATTGTTGATTTTCCCATAATTTTTGCATATTAGAGCTCCTTCATTACTTAACTTTATTCCAGTTAAACACTTCCATATTTCGTTTTAATAATAGCTGTATTATGTTTTACCACCAAAAATCTTTTTAACATCAAAACTTTATAACTTTTTTCTTTGTTTTATTTTTCACTACCCTACCCTGCTTAACTAAGATTTTCACATTTGATCTTCGTAATATATATCCTAACCAGTCTTTAAGTTTTGCTCATGTCGAGTAAAAACAACATGAACAGTCTCCATTAACATGAACAGGTTCCAAGCAGATAGACTAGAGCTGCCTACTCCAACGCTTCTTCGGACGGCCCATACATGTCCGTCCTTTCGGATATGTATAACTGTTTGGGGATGCGTCAGTCATTCATTCCGTTAAGTTGGTCCCAACTAATGTAGCCTATATTCCGCAATAAAAAGCAGCAGTGTAGTGCAGTGTGAAAGTGAATAAGTGTTGCGCGTAACGAATATTGTGCGAAGATAATTAACAGGAAGCCAATTATAATGAAGAAATTTGTGTTAGTGGTTGAAATCACAATCAGAATGATCAATATTGCACACCACTATATAAAAATTATTCCGATTAGCGCTTTCAAGCTTCACAGCTCATCGTCAGATCAGGAATAGACAGAAAATATTTAATACCCAACCCTTCACCCCTCTCCACCACCCTGCTCACCCACAACAAACTAAGAATTAAAATTAAAATTAAAAAAAAACTAAAAAAATTAAAATTAAATTAAATTAAATTAAAATTAAAAAAAATTAAATTAAAACTAAAAAATTAAAAACGATAAAGGGAATTGTAAGGAATAATAATTACAGCACCAACATAGTGGATAAAGTTATGAAAAGGGTCAACATACAAAAAGCTAAAATAGAACCAGAACAAAAGAATTATGCAGGGTCATTGACATACATAGGTTCACATACTAGAAAAATTATAAAATGTTTTAATAAATATGGAGTAGATATAGCTATTAAAAAATGTGAAACGGTATTTGATAAGATAAGGAATAAGAATATAGAAAAAATTCCAGTACTACAGAAAAGCGGAATTTATAAATTAAAATGTAAAGACTGCAACAAAGTGTACCTAGGGGAGACAGGACGAAAATTCGCATGCAGGTTGTCTGACCACAAACGTGGAGAAGGTAATAGAACAACCAATTCGTTATATGCAAGACATTTCATAGAAGACAACCACAAGTTTGTTAATCCTTTGGAAGAATACGAAATTGTAAAAGTAGTAAATAACACAGTTGAAAGGAAGCTTAGAGAGGAGTTAGAAATATTGAAAGAAAGAGAAAAAGGGTTAGACAATTTAATTAATATTAAAATTAAATTTGATAATGAAGAAATATTTTATAACATGATTAAGAAGTAAATGAGAGAGGGCAGATAGATAAGATTAAGAATTATATTTCATAGTACTAATTGGTTGTTTTAAAATAAGGGTGTGTGACTGACCCACGTGTGTGGAGAGGAAGAGGGTAGTTAAAAGGATGCACACACACACACACACACACTGAAACACAAGGAATTTACTAGAAAAATATGTAACTGTACAGATGGTGAGACAGAGTTTAGGGGGTGGGGAAGGGTCATTAATTTTTAGTTTGTTGTGAGTGAGCAGGGTGGGGGAGAGGGGTGAAGGGTTGGGTATTAAATATTTTCTGTCTATTCCTGATCTGACGATGAGCTGTGAAGCTTGAAAGCGCTAATCGGAATAATTTTTATATAGTGGTGTGCAATATTGATCATTCTGATTAGGAAGCCAATTGACAGACACATTATAAGTCGTTTATATTATTGTACAAATTAGAATAACTATTAGTAACTAATTTTTGTTTGTATCAGCTATCTGAGGACCACATGTCAATTTCAATTCTTTATTCCTTGTTCTTTTCCTTTCCTCAAATATGCTTTCATCTTTTCACTATGTTTCTTCTTTCTGTTTTCAGTCCACTTTAAACCTGCGTTTTCCCCTTTCGTACCCTGGACTTCTTACATTTTTAACACTTTTGCCCGACAAACTTCTCTTTCAATTGCTTCCTCTGTGTTTATATTATTTTTTCTAAATCCTTTTTGACTTCTTTAATCCAATTTGATGTTGACTTCTTTCCCCTCAGATATCTGAAGATCTGTTTTGTTAACCTATTGTCGTACATTCTATATAAATGTCCGGAAAATACTAGTTTTCTTTTTCTCACTGTTTCTGTTATATTTTCTATACTTTGATATATTTCATCATTACTTCTTAATTTCCAGCCTTGTGAAATTTTTCGTGGGCCTAATACTTTCTTAATAACTCGTCCTTCCAATATTTCTGGTTTGTCTAAATTATAATTCAATGTTCATGAATTATAATTTATAATTATAATTGTAAATGACATTCACTAGCATATAATAGACATTCCGGCTTCACTACTGTACTGTAATGCCTTATTTTCGCATTGTTAGATATGCACTTTTTAATGTAAATCTCTTTAGATATACCATATGCTCTTTCCACTTTATGAATCCTTTTTTCTATAGTAGATTTTTTTAAACCATTCTTTTGAATTATTTCCCCTAGATACTTAAATTTTCTAACACTCTCTATTCGACCAATATCTGTTAGGAGAAATTATGACGACTTATTTATTTTATTATTAAATAAATTTTAATAGCATTTATTAACTGACAAAGTAATTAGCAATGCAAGCACATGCAGTTGAAAATACGTGGATTGGTAAGGTCTAGAAACCGGTAGTTCATGTCAACCAACACGTGGCCGTTTGCCGTACAATTAACAACTTTGTGGAACGTTTCAACAAGTAAAAATTACGTCATTTACGTTAATCTATAAAAAGCACGGGTGAGCCGTGCAGTCTCTCGCAGTCTGTGGGAAGTCGGAGTGTATCGTCGAGGGAGCTTCGAACATGTTACCTTGCAATACATGTAATTATATGATTAAAATCTTATCACAACGATATAAGACCTACAAACATTAGGAACGATATATAAGAATAAACTACGAAATAATGTAAAGTAAAATAAACCTTTCTTACCTGTGAATGGTGGTTGAAGGACCCTGTTGAAAGACCTAACAACGCTTAGACACCCGTCCATCCATCAGGACTGAGAGGATGTGCGTCTATTAAGACGTCCTCTAGGGGTAAATGTACAGAGCTACGGGGAGAAGATCCTACTATGTGGTCCGGTCCAGAATAGAATATTTTTGTTGGGGCCGTTTATAACGGCAAGCTCATACTGCTTGCTACCGGCCGTGGGTGTCAATTAGTTACCTAATTGAGGGTGAGTGTAGACCGAGGCCGGGTGCAAGATTCACTTAGCACAGATGGGTTGCGACCAGGGGCTCTAATCAGGTGATTGCCCTCAAAGTGGGCACAGTGAAGAGATAAAACTTTCGGGAAAGTGTCCGTATGGTGGCGTTCAGGGAACGAACAAGCTGGGAGTCTCTGATGGATTTGTTGGAAGTCTGGTAGTGGTCTTTACAATCCTCGGGGCAGAAGTGACTGATGCTATCGCTTACGGGTATTAGCCAAGTAGTTGACCATACAGAGATCGTGTAGGTAACCAGCGGTACCACAGAAGTGGTGCCGATGAGTTTTCCTAGGCGGTGGGTCATGGCGTTGCTGCAAAGCAGGGGACAGAGTTTATAAAGACGATTGGCAGTTTTGCTGGCTTCTTGCTCGGAGTGTGTCCGCCAGGTGACACGACGATCCATATGGAGCCCGAGGTACTTGACATTGTGAGACCAGGGCAAGGGAGTTTCGCCTACGTATAGTATGTCGGGAAGCCTTCTGCGTCTGGAGAGGACGTGGCCGTGTTGATAGCGACCCTCCATTTCTCTGGTCACTCAACGTAGGTCAAACTGATCCTGGAGCCAGATAGCGGCCGTCTCAACCCGACGATCGACAGCATAAACAATTCTACAACATAGACCTACATTGTTCTGTGTAAAAGTTAGATAGATAGATATAAAGAGAGAGAGAGAGAGAGAGAGAGAGAGAGAGAATGGAGTAGACAGACGGACAGGTACTCAGACAGACAGAAAGATTGCAATGAAGAAATACGTATATGGGACAACTTCTACAACCGTGGACTGGAAACGTTTACATAACGTGTATGTAAATTGGAGGAGGAGGGGTGTGCGCGCGCCCCTATGTCATCTAATAAAAATTCTGTTTCTATAAAAAGCGAGCACCAACAGCAGCATCTGTGCTGTTTTTCAATTTTGGTTTTGCGAGTTTCTTTCGTTTCGTAAAAACAAAAAGCGACGCCGGCAACGCAAAGGGTGATGAAACGAAACGGGCGGGGGCTGCATACGGTAGGCAGCGGGGCGGCACATTGCTTTGGCTGGCCTAACGCACGTACGCACCCTCACACACACGCGCGCACACGTACAGAGAAGCAAAGCCGTTTTACTTACTTTGCATTGCAAATTGGATAACTTGCATATGTTTTTTTAACAAAACACACAACTGCGCACAAGCACACGCATAAAAAATATAGATACTACTTCTTAATTCATTATTTTTCTTATTCACTGTCTTCATAGGATGCACTGTAGTGTGATGTTATACGCCCCCCTTAAAACGCCATCTGGTGACCGTACGAAGAAAAAAAAAAACTTGTAGGTACAAGTTTCTAAGGCTTTTACGGTTGTCGCTTGAGGCAGCCGGAGAAGTCTGCGGCGGCCAAGCATCGCGTTCTCTTTGAGGACACCCAGATCTTGGTCCTCGGAGAGTGCCTACTGCCCTCGGCTGCACATGGAGTCCGTAGAAATCTTCAAACACGGTTCCGCCGCTATGAGTGGAACGAAGGGGAGAAAGCCTCCTGTTGAATAGGATCTGGCACGCTGTGCTCCCAAGCTAATCAGATGGCACTTGAATGTGATTGGTTGCTACTGTTTTCCGGCTTAGATCTTTCCGGCATGAAAGTTTATATAAGTGGGCCTTCTTAGGCAAAACACACACCCATGAAGGGCGCCTCCATCTGCCTCTTCCTTCTCACACCTGGCTACCAACTACATAATACACACAATTACCCCAAAATACACTACTCTTCCATCTACGTGCCTCCACCTTCTCAACGACCGGTCTGCTGTTCTCCCCATACCATCTGTGGCTGAAGAGGGCTTGCTCAAGACCAGCCCGAGTCCTACCCAAATCGGACCGGACTAAAAAAAAAAAAAAAAAAAAAAAAAAAAAAGTCCCTCATCATTGGGGTGACTTGACAGACACCGTTCCAATTGCTTTCCAACACCAAAGAGATGGGCTCCGATGATGGGGACAAAACGTGTGTAAACAAAAACACAATAGACCACGGCCTAACAGACCAGTAAATAGTGTTTCCAACTTTGCAGGTTCAAATTCAGCAAAAGCAAGGTGAGAATGTAAGAGAGGAAGTCACTCAAACATCAAAGATTTTCCCTTTTTTCTAAAAGGTCGTTGTTTTCTTCGATAACTTTTAGGCCTACTTAATTTTCTATCGAGGGCAGCTCGACCTGCATAAGGTAGTTTTTGGGATAACAATCTGCAGAATAAGTACGGTATCTTCTGACGGTTAACCAACAACACATCAAAAGCTCAGAACTCTAGTTAAAAATAAAAGGCCTGGTACTTTTTTAAACAATTCTTTCGTGGCAACAATCCTTATCTTTATGTAGTGTGTCAGCATGGGCCTATTTATGGGGATGGGGACGAACGGGACCGGACTTCCTCAGAGGGTCCAAAAAATCGACGAATTTTGTAAATTTCTTAATTTTTAGGTTGTTTTATTATTTTTGCAGCTGTGTACGCTAATATACGTAGTAGAACTTTTTTTAAATATGCAAACAGGGTTTATTACACAGCATTAGCGTACACGTTTGAATTATGAAATATAGGAAAATTAATTCAGTTAATACGTGTCTTGTAAACAATCTTTCAATAACGCTTATTTTGATTGTATTATTACCGTTTACTTTAATAGGACTGGCAGGAGAAGGAAAGGAAATTGTATTCACGTGGTACACGGCTAGTCAGTTCGTGTTAAAAAAAAAAAATGAAACTAATATTTTCGTTTAGACTTTCTAAGTTTTAATCTGTTCTTTCGTGTTTCAAGATGGAAAAATCCACATTCGTAGGCCTATACACAAATACACGCACGCGCGTAAAACACACATACTTAACGTAAAGTGCTTGTCATGTGCACGCTTTTTGTTCTAAATTTAATTCAAGCCTCAGTCGGTTTGTGTATAAAAATTTTCAATTTTAATTTGAATATAAAGTAAATTGTATTGTATTAATTTCCCCTTCTGAAAGAGTTTAGCGGCTGGACATATAGAGACCTATTCAATAAAAAATTAATTCCTATTGGGTAAATAAAGCCTGCCCTCTACTTCGCCTGTATATCCTTTGCTTTTGAAACCAATTGAAAGTGTCATATACAAAAACAGTTCACAAAAAAAGAAAAGAAATTAATAAATGCGTAAAATTGGTTTTCCGTAGGTTATGTTGAATAAATAATTATTTATTTCTTGGTCATACACTAAACGAACATGTTGATGTTGACGAATATAACGTTATTTTAATTAAAAGGGACCACCGTTTGCGCCCTGCCAGTGGTTCGTAAATTTCCACAGGCAATGTAGATTTTGTGATAAAATGACGTTGAGGTCTTCAACAAATTTGTACTAAAAAAATAATATAAAATCTCTTGTTCTTTGTGAGGAACGTAGTGCTACGATCGCCGTGTTGTACAGCGGAAACAAAATACTCACGAGGCATTTAATTCTCATCCACATTTTGGTAATCAATTGAGCTTTGGTACTCAATTCCAATAAATTCCAATAAGGTTTCACATTATTTGGATGCTTTGGCTTAACTACAGTACTAAATCGACTTTCCAACCAATTGTAATAATTGTCTGGTTCAAAAAATTTTTCTTGTAAAATTAAAAGAAAATCTAGGAAGTGTTTCCGTTCAGGAATAAACTGGGGACCTTCTGCGTGTCAGACAGGTGTGATAACTGTTACTCCACGGAAAAAACAAATTCCAAAGAAACGTATTGTGGTCTATAAGAGTCAACACGATGCCTCTTATAAAAAGTTGTTATATACGTGCGTCAGCAAGAATTTTATGTGTGCGGACATGCACGTGGTGGGGGATGGGCACCTTATGGTGGCGAACGCGGCTCTGGAGACGCTGGAAGGTGTCCCCACCTACCAAGTGCCAGCGGCGTATTAGGAGGGCGGATGAGCGGGTAGAGGTTCAGGGTACTCTCTTGTCCTTTAAATGGAAAACTGTTCCTAAAGACGGATGAACCAGGGTGCCAACGGCATGGAATTGTGTACATTGACAGCAGGATGCGCATCTAGTGTGGAGGCGGAAGAGCTTCAAGTAGGCTAACGGCTGCACACATAGGCTGAATTAGATAGCCTACTGCGACCGGGCAGAGACCGCTCGTTAGCCAAGGAAAAGGCATTTCTCTAGGGGAAGAACAGCCCTAAATCAAAGTTCCTGGCTCTAATGGTTGGGGGGTTGGATTTAGGGTTAATGGTCGTATCCCGGAAAATGGTAACGTTGCAAAATCAAATGAAGAGGGAAGAGACGTAGCAAATGTAAAAAGGACTTGAGATTTAGATCATGATACCAGGCTGGTCATGGTTGAGATTTGGTTTTGTCATTGTACCAGCATGGATCTCTGAAAATGCTCCTGGAACTGTTGGATAGCTATGAATCTGATGTGGTCACCTTTATTAAATTATAAAAATTAAAATGGGCTGGACGCATTTTACGTGCTTATGAAAGCAGATTTATTAAGAAGATATTTAATGCAAAGCTAAAAGATAAAATGAATTGATGGAGGGACGGGGTGAGTCAGGACATCAGTAGACTACTCTTGAAATTAGGAACTGGGAGAATATGACTATGAATAGAGAAGAATGGTGAAATCTTCTAAAGAAGTGCAGGGCCCACAAAGGGCTGTCGAGCCAATGGTGATGATGATCATGAAGTTTGGAAGTAATATCTCTTTAATTGTTTGTGAGTCAAACGCTTTTTTAAACTTTTTAATAAAAACACGACAAAATTACAGCGAAGTTCGACACAACCTTTAACAACCAATTTGTATTTCCTCTTATACAGTTTACCCACTTAAAAAACGTTAATAAAAGTTAAATTTTAGAATTTCGGAGGAAGAGAAAACGAAGTTGACCTCGTTCTGTAATTTCACATTAAACTTTATGAATAAATATTTACTTCCTTCTTTTAACCCCTTTAAACTCACTTTTAATTCGTTCTACTTTATTGATCTTTTTATCTAACTCTACATATTATATGTTTCTGTTTTAACTTGACACATATTTGTATACAGATATAAGTAATGTGTAGTGTAGCTAGTCTATTTATTGTCTAGTTACTATGGTAACGTTTAATTAATTTTAAAAATGGTAACGAAATTTGACAAACTGTATTCTTTTCAGTATATTTCTGTACTGTGTTGATAAATTATTTACAATATATAAAGACTGTATGTATATTCTTTTTTTAGCTTAAATCCTATACAATTTTAAAATCTAAAGAATTTCGAAGAACAGTTTTCCATATAAACTGAATATTACTTCGCATATTTTAGTTTGTAAAATATTAAAATTCCAATTTTATAAAACAATTTAAACACTTTATTTAGGCATTTTACTCTTATAGCCTTATTTTCCTTTTTATGCAGGTTTTGCACAGTACAGAAAATAATAAATAAATGATAGAAAAAGGATTCTTTTAGAATTTTTAAGTTAATCAGTTTTGGTGAAGGACGATGTTGTATTCAACAGTCTACGCTCTGAACTTAGCAGACTACAAACACAACTAAAATGAAAATACGCGTATATCAATTTGTAGTGAAAGGGAAGGTCAAAGTACTTTTAATTTAAAGACAGATTATTGGGACATTATTTGTGTGTTTTCTTAATCAGTAATTGTAACAAATGTTTTTACTTATAGTGTACAGCCAGTATTGTAATAACAACACTGTTTTTAGTTTCAACACACATCCCTTCATTGCTCTCAACACCAAATGTTTCATCCATACTTCTTCTTATCTGGCATTACAGCCTTTGGTGGGCTTTGGCCTCCTCAACAATACTCTTTCATGCTTCCCTGTTCTCCGCCCTCTGATTTCCATGCTAGCAAGATCTTCTGTTACGCCATCCAACCATCTCATTCTTAGTCTGCCTCTACGTCTAGTAGTACATAATCTTCCCTTCAGCATTCTTTTAGGCATTCTTTCTTCAGACGTTCTTTCCAATTATTGTTCCAGCCAACCCAACCAATAATGATTTGATGACTTTCACTATGTCTCACCCATGCTTGTAGTTCATTGTTATTGCGTATTCTCCAACTGCCTTCTTCTTTTACTGGACCATATATTTTACGCAATATTTTGTGTTTAAATTTAAATTAAATTTAATTAATTTAATTAAAGTGTATCATTAATACGACCTTTACTTTTTACGGAAATATAACTCGAAAGATAAGGAAATTATATAAATATAGAAATTTTAAATATGCTATAAAACAGACAATATTGTTTTTAATAAAATAAAACCTAAAACTAAATCTAACGTTTACAATAAAAATGGAATATAAAAAATAGAACGTAAGGACTGCAATAAATTCTACGTAGGTCAGTCGAAGAAAAAGCTACTAGATTCATTCAACATCGCAATGCGTTTTTAAAACCCAATATTTACAAGTCTAATTTGCCCACAAACTGTTTAATTAATAAACATTACTTTCCAAACACTGGACGTTAAATGAATTAAAAACATACAAAAAGGTACCGAACTGAATGTCTGCGAAAATAACAATATTTACAAACACAATATTAATAATGCACTAATTAAAGAACTAAGTCAAAACAAAACAAAACAAGATAATCTATTTAAAATCATACACTTACTAAAATAATGAAAATAAAAACATGAAATTTTTTAATAAAACAGCTTACTGCGTAAACAAACATGACAGCTTATTACAATAATCAAAAATGTAAATAGAAGTAACATCGATTATTCGTTAACTCATAAAGAAATCTCTGAAGATACAGAATAATTCTTTGAAACGTGCATCAGGCGAAAACATAATAATATAATTTAATCCAATTTGCCTAAAGCAGTTTTGTCATTCCCTGTCAAAGTCCACACCTCAGATCCATACGCAACAGCTGATCAAACAAGAGAATGATATGTTACGCCATTACACGCAACGTTGTACGTGGTCCTCGGCTATTCCAGCGGAGCCCGGCTGTAATGTGTGTGTGTGCGTACATATTGCGTTTTATTCCAGTGAAGTTCGAAGTATTGTGGCGAAGTGTTATGCGTTTTCTAATTATGCGACACTATTAGTTGACATTATTATTGCGTGTGAACCATCTTTATTTGATTTGTTGTAAGAGACTATCTTGTTTATTACAAACAGTTTAATTGTGATAATTAAAGCTGATGATTAGTAACTTAATTGCTGTCTTGTATTTTGTTTCCCACTGTACCATACGAGACGATCAATGAGAGCGTCGTAATAATATATTTTAAGTTTTACCCATACTATATTGAGGCTCGACTGAGACAGAGCACAAAATCTTGACCCACTCCTATTTACACAGGAACTCTCAGTGTTACACACAAACCCGTAATTACAACAATGTATCCGCGTATTTATTTGTTGTATTTATTCAGTGTTGCTATTGTTAACGAACCCCATGAAACCCAGTACTGTGATTTAAATTATCAGCCCACTTTGCTGTTTTTCTCGTACTTGTTGAATATATCATTGCTGTCTCTTTAATAATAAACATACTGCAGATACGACTCCAATTGTTTTCAATTTACGAAAATTGTTATAGAATAGAATCGCAGACCGGCACACTGGCAACATTCGAGACTCACAATCTTAACGGCCGTGCTACGGTCGTGGGATCGAATCAAGGTAACAACGACTCGGTCTGCCTGCCAACCTCTGTTGTTGAGGACAAATTATTCAGCGGTATTGTCTGGCATGCCTGCGCTACGTATACTACGCGCGCGGGCAAACACTCACAGAGTTGCTTCTCGACAGTGCAGCTCGCTACCTCACGTGGTTACAAAATCGCTGATATTTCTCCGGACATGGTGGAATGTATGTTGTACCACGGCCAGCGGGCATAACAACGATCTGGGCTAATGCTTGAAGGGGAAAGAAGACCCAAGACAATATATAGCCTAGTAGATTTCATAGCCATTTACTTTAATTGTAACTAGCAAAAATGTTATTATATTTAAAAAACGAACCAGAGATGTTCCAGAAAAATCTCTTCTTTCTGCTTCTTCTCCTTCCCTTCGCGCCAACACTTCTCCCTCCCTGATCTTTCACGACCCACTCTTGGTACGCATCAACACTGATCTGATGATAGAACGGATAAGAAAACCTGAACTCTCGCGGAGGCAAATTATGTACATTACACGTATCATAAAGAATTACTATATTGTCCCAAAAAACGTATTTCCATAACTCTTTAGTAAAATAGGCATAATATTGAAGACACGGATTTATTGAATTAAAAATGTTTTTTTTTTCTGGATTAGAATATATCCATCGAGAAGTGCAAAAACTTTATTAAGCCAAAGATTATCGTTATGAGCAATGGTGAAAATTAAGTTGTTGAATATTACTGAAACATTAAAAAATAAAGTAGGAGGCTGAACTCTCTCACCCCCTGAATCTTACCACGAAGATCCAAATATCAACACGCCGTCTATCCTCTAGTCTATCTAGCCTAGCCTACTCTATCCTCATATACTACTTTCCTCCATTTTTCTCAAGCCCTCCCCTTCTTCATTTTCTTCTCTTCTTTCTGCCCCTCTTCCACATCCTCCTCCTCATTTTCTCATTATTACTAGTCACACTCCTTTATATTTATTATACTGTGTTCTTTTCTCTTTAACACTATCTTCTACCATGTTAACCACCTTATTTTGTTTTACTCTTTTTCTTTCTTCAATTCACTTCCCTCATCATTTTCTTTTTTCTCTTTTTATCTCTATCTCGTCTTATTTATGTAAAATTGAGTAATTAAAGATATAACATCAAATCAAAAACTAATGTGACTCTAACTGTTTGTAGAAAATAACAGGAGCTGCAACAGTGTCAAACGCGCGTGCGCACGCTCACACACACACACACACACACACACACACACACACACACACAATTATATAGCCTACATCGCTGAGAAAGTAATTTAAATCAAAAAGTATTTCACCATTGAATAATATCAAGCCGACGGCTAAGATTAAGAATATTTCTTCTTCTACTTCTTCTCCGGTACAAGGATTAGCTTATATAAACCTGTTCCGGCATCCACCTCATCCTCGGACAACTCACGTCTCTTCTACCAATGGCTTTACGGTTCAGTGCCGTTTTTCGGCAATCCGATCCTCTCGCATCCTTTCCAGATGATCCTATCATTGTCTTCTGTAAATTGAAATAATTTCATTGATGTCCTTTACTTCGAGTTCTGCTCTGATATCCTCATTGCTTATTCTATTTTTCAATATACAATTTAAAGTATTTCGAAGAAACTGCATTTCAGCACTCTGAATCTTGCCGCATTCCTTATTTGTCACAACCCACGCCTCACTCGCATAAATCAACGTGGGTATTGCAATTGTCTTATAAAATTTAATCCTTGTACTGCGTATTGTCTTACCTCTACGATGTCTAAGAATCGTACCACAAACATTCCTAAATTTTATTTCTCTTCTCTCTTATATTATCATATTCAGACTCATAGCTTACTGCACAGCCGATACAGATTAAGATTATTAAAATTGGAAAATATATGTAAAGAAATAAAGTAAACAGAACTTTGTGACGAATTATGGCAGAGTGAAAGAGTCTTCATGTGTCACTGATATTATTTATTATTAGTGTGGGTCCTACATCCCGCATTTCGATCGCCATTTTTCCCTACCTTTCCAGTCATCGTCTTCAATAGCTCGATCTCTCATGCTTTTCCTAACTCCTGTTCTCCATTGTGTTGTCAGTCTTCCTTTTCTTCTCCTGTTTTGTGATGTGTAAGTAAATTCTTTCTGTGGCCATCGCTTCTCCTTAATCCTCATTACGTGACCATACCATAGCAACTGTCTGGATTCTATTCTTTCTGCTGTTGTAAATATGCGCCCTGTTTTCCTTCTCATATCTTCGTTTCTAACATGTTCCATTCTAGAAATATTACACGCTTTTCTTAAGAAGTCCATTTCCACAGTTTCTATCATCTTTTTCTCTTTATCTGAAAGTTCCCAGCATTCACAGCCATAAGTTAAAATGGGCTCCACAATAGTTGTCAATGATATACGAAACTATGGGAATAATTTCATAGAATCAAACACACACATAGTCACGTGTTGCACGAATGTAACAGTGAGACAAGTTGCTAACGTAGTTTTGTCTGTACACAGTGTTTACATAACCACGTTTTCAAACGTTCTAGTGGTGTGGTTCATTTAATAAACGTATACTCTGTTTGTACACACCAAAATGCTGTATAATCAAATTAGTTACTTTTAATGAAGACATTTGTGTTAGTGGTTGAAATCTCAATCAGAATGATCACAGTTGCACACCACTATATAAAAATTATCCCGATTAGCGCTTTCAAGCCTCACAGCTCATCGTCAGATCGGAATAGGCAGAAATTATTTTAAAACAAACCCTTCACCCCTCTCCCCCACCCTGCTTACACACAACAAGCTATAATATAAATCACCCTTATCCACCCCCTAAACCCTGTCCCACCTTCTGACCATCTGTACAGTTACATATTTTTCTAGCAAATTCCTTGTGTTTCAGTGTTGTGTGTGTGTGTGTGTGTGTGTGTGTGTGTGTGTGTGTGTGTGTGTGTGTGTGTGTGTGTGTGTGTGTGTGTGTGTGTGTGTGTGTGTGTGTGTGTGTGTGTGTGTGTGTGTGTGTGTGTGTGTGTGTGTGTGTGTGTGTGTGTGTGTGTGTGTGTGCATCCTTTTAAACTTACCTCTTCCTCTCCACACACGTGGGTCAGTCACACACCCTTATTTTAAAACATCCAATTAGTACTATGCAATATAATTCTTAATCTTATCTATCTGTCCTCTATCATTTACTTCTTAATCATGTTATAAAATATTTCTTCATTATCAAATTTAATTTTAATATTAATTAAATTGTCTAACCCTTTTTCTCTTTCTTTCAATATTTCTAACTCCTCTCTAAGCTTCCTTTCAACTGTGTTATTTACTACTTTTACAATTTCGTATTCTTCCAAAGGATTAACAAACTTATGGTTGTCTTCTATGAAATGTCTTGCATATAACGAATTCGTTGTTCTATTACCTTCTCCACGTTTGTGGTCAGACAACCTGCATACGAATTTTCGTCCTGTCTCACCTAGGTACACTTTGTTGCAGTCTTTACATTTTAATTTATAAATTCCGCTTTTCTGTAATACTGGAATTTTTGCTATATTCTTATTCCTTATCTTATCAAATACCGTTTCACATTTTTTAATAGCTATATCTACTCCATATTTATTAAAACATTTTATAATTTTTCTAGTATGTGAACCTATGTATGTCAATGACCCTGCATAATTCTTTTGTTCTGGTTCTATTTTAGCTTTTTGTATCTTAACCCTTTTCATAACTTTATCCACTATGTTGGTGTTATAATTATTATTCCTTACAATTCCCTTTATCGTTTTTAACTCCCTATCTTTTGATTCGGTCTCTTTTAAACACTTCTGAGCTCTGTAACAGAATGAATTGATTGACGCCATTTTATATGCCGCCAAGAGAGTCTTACCACCCATATAGATATAAAATGGCGGCAATCAATACATTTTGTTACAGAGCTCAGAAGTGTTTAAAAGAGACCGAATCAAAAGATAGGGAATTAAAAACGATAAAGGGAATTGTAAGGAATAATAATTATAACACCAACATAGTGGATAAAGTTATGAAAAGGGTTAACATACAAAAAGCTAAAATAGAACCAGAACAAAAGAATTATGCAGGGTCATTGACATACATAGGTTCACATACTAGAAAAATTATAAAATGTTTTAATAAATATGGAGTAGATATAGCTATTAAAAAATGTGAAACGGTATTTGATAAGATAAGGAATAAGAATATAGAAAAAATTCCAGTATTACAGAAAAGCGGAATTTATAAATTAAAATGTAAAGACTGCAATAAAGTGTACCTAGGTGAGACAGGACGAAAATTCGTATGCAGGTTGTCTGACCACAAACGTGGAGAAGGTAATAGAACAACGAATTCGTTATATGCAAGACATTTCATAGAAGACAACCATAAGTTTGTTAATCCTTTGGAAGAATACGAAATTGTAAAAGTAGTAAATAACACAGTTGAAAGGAAGCTTAGAGAGGAGTTAGAAATATTGAAAGAAAGAGAAAAAGGGTTAGACAATTTAATTAATATTAAAATTAAATTTGATAATGAAGAAATATTTTATAACCTGATTAAGAAGTAAATGATAGAGGACAGATAGATAAGATTAAGAATTATATTGCATAGTACTAATTGGATGTTTTAAAATAAGGGTGTGTGACTGACCCACGTGTGTGGAGAGGAAGAGGGTAAGTTTAAAAGGATGCACACACACACACACACACACACACACACAACACTGAAACACAAGGAATTTGCTAGAAAAATATGTAACTGTACAGATGGTCAGAAGGTGGGACAGGTTTTAGGGGGTGGGGAAGGGTCATTTATATTATAGTTTGTTGTGTGTAAGCAGGGTGGGGGAGAAGGGTGAAGGGTTTGTTTTAAAATAATTTCTGCCTATTCCGATCTGACGATGGGCTATGAGGCATGAAAGCGCTAATCGAGATAATTTTTATATAGTGGTGTGCAACTGTGATCATTCTGATTGAAATTAGTTACTGTTGCTCACATATCTGGGTAATTCATATGGTTCTGTTAGGATGTTACAAGTATAACCGGATGATCCATTTAATAATGTGGTACCTTAGAAGAAAAACAAATTTGTTTTGCACTATTCCTTGATGTCGCACAAGCCTTTGACAAGGTGTGGCTTGAAGGATTAATTTACAAGTTAAATAAAATATTACTTAGAAAATATGTAGAAATCCTTAACTCGTACATATCTAATAGATTGTTTATAGTTAAACAAGAAGAAGTATATTTAGACCTAAAAGACGTGCGGGCGGGAGTACATACAGGGCAGTGTTCATTTATGTATTATTATACCAGTGACATACCAAACTTAGAACAAGCAAAATTGGCTACTTTTGCTGATGATACAGCTTTGCTTACAACAGGTCAACATGAGGTTATTTCAACCCGATTATTGCAGAAAGCTAGCAATACCATATACGAATGGACTAAAAAATGAAAAATTAAACTTACAGAAGCCAAATCGGTACACATTAATTTCACCAATAAAAGATTGAATAATCTTGCATCATTGGTCATAAATGGAACGGTAGCTCCTTATGAAAACAAAACCAAATACCTGAGTATGACATTGGATACCAAACTGAGATGAAAAGAGCATACAAAAAAGGAAAAAGAGGAACTTAACATAACATTCCGACAATATAAATGGCTCATAGGAAAATATTCCAACCTGTCCTTATACAGTAAAACTATGATCTATAATCAGATAATTAAACCCACCTGGCTGTATGGAATTCAACTCTGGGGGTACGCGAAAGATAGTAACATCAGGATAATACAAACATTCCTAAACAAAGTTTTGCGGACCATGGTGAATGCACTATGGTATGTTAGGAACGCCGATATCTAGATATTCCAATAATTAAAGAAGACATTAAAAGGTTTGCGAAGAAGCATGAAGAAAGGCTTTACATCTACGAAAATGCAGAAGTTCTTCAGCTGCTGGACAATCAACACGTGTTCGGAAGACTGAAAAGAACAAAGCCGTTTGAACTTGTGTAGTGTTTTGTGTTATAAAATCACTATGCGCGGGTGAGAGTGTTTAGTTAAGAACTAACTAAAGGATATCATTGGACTTAATTTGAGTGATATGTATTTAGTATTATGAGGTATTAGAGATAAGTTGATGGTTGGTCTTACAGACCAGTTTTAACATGTTAAATTCAATAATAACAAAAAATAATAATGTGGTAACCAAACAATTGGGAATGTTTGTAGTACAGTAGTGAAACGGCCATAACATCCTAATGTTGATCCTTTTCTCTATTACTAGATTGCTGACGTTCTAGTTGTTGGAAAAGACATAATAAAATCACAGATGTTGGGTTGGCTGGGACATGTGGAAAGAATGTCTGAGGAAAGAATGACTAAAAGAATGCTCAACTTAAGACTATATACTACTAGACGTAAAGGCAATGATTTATTGTCAAAATATATTGCACAATTCAACTACTGCCGTGTAAGAATAACTATGGCCACCATATACAGCTTTCATTCTCGTATAAATATTCATTGGCTGACGCCCTTCATCGGCCAAAAACTGAATAACGGCACGCAGATTATCTTTGGACGGATTTTCTATCATAGATGCCATTTTTTTAACCCAGTCACAACGCTTCGAAAAGAGCAAACTGCATATATTTTTGACAGACGCGTCACTAGTACTTAATCAAAAAATATAAACAAATGAATTCCGTTGCCATGGCGACGAAATCATGGCTGTGCAGATCAAACGTGTTTCTATTGAACAATCCTCGTGCTACTAGACGTAGAGGCAAACCGAGGATGAGATGGTTGGGCGGCGTAACAGAACAGGGAAGCATGGATAAGCATTGTTGAGGAGGCTGAAGCCCACCAAAGGCTGTAATGCCAGATAAGAAGACGAAGACGAAGAAGAAGAACGTTCTCGTTTTCTACCATTTGTAAACCTGATTCTCTCTTTCTTTCTCTTGCCTGTCATGCTAAAGTTAGACACTTTTCTGATTCACATATTCCGTGCTCGTTGACTGTCGCCAGAACACAACAATATCTTTTCCTATACACTGTAACTCCGATGCAGTACACGTGACATACGAAGAGCCTACTTGACGTTGTCATGTGCTGCGTAGAAACCAGGAGGACGCGCAGGGATGCCCAGCAAAGTCTAGCTGAGCCTGTTTGTTCTTGCCGTTTTCTATCTGGCGTACAGCCCATTGTTCAGAAACATTATTCCAGAAACGTTATCTTGTCTGATTATGAGTGTCCGTCCTGATAACAGCTGAGATTACAGTTGTGAGTTAAATAAGGCGAATTTATTGCACGTCTGGAACTTGTGTTGTAAAGCCATTTTTAATAACTTAGCTTTTTGCTTTCAGCTAAGATATTTACTCTCCGTAAACCGCCTTCAACGGTCACTTTTAGTCCTATCTGATATATACCAGTCGTTTGAAACCAGTTGCTTTAGAATATTTAAAAATTATAAATCCTAGTGTGTTAGCTGGTGTAACAGATTCAAGTTGCAAATAACAGGCCACCATAAAAAACCGATGGTGGTATATTTTTAGTGCCTAACTTTTAAAATGTTGTATTGGATAATAAGAGGAATAGAACAAGTGTCATATTTCCGATATTTTGACTGTAACGTCACTTACGATTTAAATTATGATGCTGATTAGAAGTTGTTCATAAGTTTCAGTCAATATGTA
Source organism: Magicicada septendecula (assembly GCA_034769895.1). Classification (NCBI taxonomy): domain Eukaryota; kingdom Metazoa; phylum Arthropoda; class Insecta; order Hemiptera; family Cicadidae; genus Magicicada; species Magicicada septendecula. The sequence goes on along the minus strand of CM068367.1, from coordinate 1,384,980,116 downwards.
GCACAATTCGTCGACTGCTGTCAAGAAAAACAACGAAAGAGAGTCGACTACAGTTGTATGAGGTAATGGCTGTGCAAGTGTTACTGCATGGTTCTAAAACTTTAGCTCCGGAGAAAAAAATCACCTGAGTATAATACAGCCATCGGAGGTGAGACTCTTGCGATCTGTTATAGGCTCCACACGAACGGATAGATTCTACAGTAAAGACATTAAGACCTGAACATTTTTAATATCCAAGATCGTATTCATCACAAAGTGTCGAAAAACGTAGGAAGGGATGGTGAAGTGTATGTATTCATTGTGACCGGAAAAGGTGATTCGCCTAGTCCCTTATAGGAGAAGAAGAACTTTCAAAATATTGACAGAGTAATAATAAATAGACTTGTTAGAAACTATAAATTAAGAAACTATAAAACGATAAGAAAAAATTAATTACTGTTATGTAATATTAATAATACTAAGCATTGTGTATGCTTTACTTTCTTTCCTTTCTTGTGCTCTTTCTTGTTGATTTAACGTAGCATTGTTTTCAACGTACATTACAATATACAGCCTAGCTGTAGGTAATGCAATATCTCTGTATTCTTGTTCACCTCTCAGGTACTCCAGTTACAAAGGATTCAACTTTATTAAGTCAAAACGCCTCTATAACGTTATCGCTTACCATCTCATACAGTACTCTCCACTTTCAGATTTTACTATCTTTCTCTATATACAATTTCTAGCTCCTTACCTTTTTTTATTATTCCCTCTCTATCCCGTACCTTCAAATGTGTATGCCTGTGGGATTGAGTATAACTTCAGTATAAAAGAGAGTTTTATTGTTGTAAGATCACTTCTCTTGTAGCGCTATTTTTTTTATATTACAAGTATACGAATACAAACAGACAAAGTACAATTTAAGTCTCAAAAATTAGGTACATGAGAGATGTTTAGCAAAGTCTTCATTCTTTAGAAAAACTTTTTAAGGTCAAAAAATACTTTTTCTTATGTAAGTATGATTTCCGATACACTTTTATTACATTCTGATCATATTCAAAATTTTGTAACCGATTCAAAATCTACCCTCCAAAAAAGTACAGCTAAATCAGAAAAGCTGAACTTCTGAATATACTCAAAACCATACAAAAAAACGGGCTGACAGGCTATGGTCGGTTGCTATATAACATCGACATCATCGATAGCGTGCGAATCTCACCCGGGGGGCAGTTCTTCAGGCAGCAAATACCGACAGAGTGTTGGAAAACAGTTACGGCGGATCTTGGCCGAATGATACCCGACAACCTTGGCCGTTTTTCGCCAAGATCCGCCGTAACAGTTTAATCAGCAAAAACCACACAGTACCGTCATCCAGGGGACATCACCTTGCCCATCCGGTAAAAATATCTTCATCGTCATCATCTTCACGGATTAAACCGAAAATGGTTTGTTCCGGTCTCAAATAGGCAAAGATTAGAGCTGGTCACTCCAGCGCTTCCTCGGACGTCCCACACCTCTCCGTCCCCTCGGCTTATAGTTCCATAGTTGTTTGGGGATGCGGAAGTCATCCATTCGCGAAAGATATTCCCACCAATTCAGCCGATACTGGGAGATACTGTCGAGTATACTCATATTATTCAGTTCCTGCCGCATAACTGTGTTTCTTCTATGATTTTGGAGAGTATACCCTGCCACGTGGCTGAGAAATCTCATTTCAACCGCTTGGATGCGACTGGCCTGGCCTTTCGTTGAAGTCTAATTCTCAGGCCCATTAAGAAGTGTGGGAAGAGCCGTCACCTTGTAGAATTTTAGGCGTGTTCCTTTACTTGCGGACTAAGGGTTCGCCCAATGGTCCCGCACATAAGGTTGAACTTATGCAACGTATTCACAACGTCGTTGCATGCACTATCAGACATACTGTAGGCAAGGTATTCAAAATTGCTAACTTGTTCCAGGACAGTACCATCTACAACAAATTTTGACCGTACGAGATCAGTTCTACGAAAAGTCATCACCTTAGACTTACGTGTGGATATTTGCAATCCAGAGTCTTTGCAGATTCGATTTAACAAATGTATCCCCATCTGCAATCTGTTTCCCATTATCATAAAAGGTATACAAAATTTCTATACCAATTCAATATCAAGAATGAAAATAGGACATAATTTGTCACCACGGTTTCAAGTAACCAAAGGTTTACGCCAGGAATGTTGTCCATCGCCCACGCTTTTTAAAATTTATTCGGTGAAAGCAATAAGGACTCGGAAAAAACTGTGCAGGAACATGAGAATTCCACTTGATGGTGATACAGTTTATTCATTACAGTTTGTTGATGACCAATTACTTTTGGCTCAATATTTTAAAAACATGACTAGAAAATTTATACAGGAATATCAGAAATGGGGACTAAAGGTAAATATGAATTAAAAAAAATACATGGCAACAGGTGACCTTCATCAAGACTTGATATTGGAGGAATACATGGTGAAGATTTCATATACAGAGGAATACAGGTATTTAGGGGTGAAAATTACGGCCAGTGGGAAGCAAGATAAAGAAATACAATTCAGAATTAACTTGGAAAAAATGGCTATATCTATATTAAAAGGAATCCTGTGGCATAAACAAATTACAGCAGAAACTAAAACCAAAATATTTAAGACCATTGTTAGCAGTATCATGACTTACGGCTCAGAAGTTTGGACTACTAATAAACACACACGAACAAAATTAATGATAGCAGAGATGGACTTTTGGAGACGTTCAACAAGAGTATCCAGACGTGAGAAAATTATAAATAAAGTCATTAAGTACAGAATGAATGTGAAAAATTCAATTGTTGACTTTATACCAAAAAATAAATAAATAAATACAGTGGTATGAACACACGAAAAGAATGGGACAGGAAAGATTGCCAAGGAGAGTTATGGAATGTACCCCACCAGAAAAAAGGAATAGAGGAAAACCACCTATCACCTGGATAGAAGAAATTCAGACTATATTGAGGGAACGAGAAATTTAAGATCTTTTGATGTCAAGCAGCAATGGTATATGAGAATTCGATCAGTTCTGTAATCTTTGCTTGGAAAATGTGTAAACATTGTACAGCCGGAATAATAAATAAAAAACTTTATTAATTTTATTGTTATTATTATTGCATATTATTAATATTATCATTTTCTAAATTATTATTTGCATATCATTATTATTTATTTGCATCCAAGCGGCTGAAATGAGATTTCGCAGGCACGTGGCAGGGTATACTCTCCATTATCATAGAAGAAACACAGATATACGGCAGGAACTGAATATTATGAATATACTCGACAAGATTGATCAGTATCGGCTGACTTGGTGGGAATATCTTTGCCGAGTGGATGACTGCCGCATCTCCAAACAACGATGGAACTATAAGCCGAGAGGACGGAGAGGTGTGGGAAGTCCGAGGAAGCGCTGGAGTGACCAGCTCTAATCTTTGCCTATTTGAGACCACAACACATTATCCTTACTTTAATAATTGCAGACAGTGATGATGATGATGTTGTTGTTGTTGTTGTTGTTGTTGTTGTTGTTGTTGTTGTTGATGATGATGATGATGATGATGATGATGATGATGATGATGATGATGATGATGATGATGATGATGATGATGATTATTGTTATTATTCTTATTATCGTCGTCGTCGTCGTCGTCGTCGTCGTCGTCGTCGTCGTCGTTGTTGTTGTTGTTGTTGTTGTTGTTGTTGTTGTTGTTGTTGTTGTTGTTGTTGTTGTTGTTATTATTATTATTATTATTATTATTAAAAGACGACTGGAAAGTCACCAGAAGTAATGAAAACTCCGCCTGTGGTAAATGAAAATGTGTGGATTGAGTAGCTCATTGGATACCACTGCCGGTCCCTAGCCCGGATGAAGGAGTAGAGTTGGTGGACAAGATCACCCACCTAACCTCTGGAAAAATATGGATGGCTTAAAGAAGCAACGGACAGCCTTGGAATTGGACGAATGATACAACAGGTTCAGTAATATCCTATGCATCAGAGAACAAGCCAAATACAGCAACAGCTCACAGAAAAGGACAAACTATAGTAATGACTATTTTAAGGAGGGCACTAAGAAAGTCAACGTATGATAAGTTGTCAAACAATAGTATAAGAGAAACGTGTAATGTAACAGATTTTAATTCTTGGATATGGAATGAACACATACAAGAATGGGTGACACACGACTAGTGGAAAAGGCAAAGAGATAGCCAACCGTTGTTAGGATAAATGGTAAGAAAAGCCAAATAAATCTTCTAATATTAAAAGGCTGTAAACTCCATAGAACATAAACAGTGGGTGACCCAAAAGGCGACCTTCTACTCTGTAAAATTATCACCAACAAATCTATAAAATGGAATTCCGAAAACAAGAAGATTATAAAAATGTTTGTTGAAAAGTCATTAAAGTTTGTACAGTTGGAGGTCATGTGCTGAGTAATACAATAGCAGTACGCAGGAAGTGAAATGCATTACATTACGATAACTAACATAACGTACAACGTAAGTAAAGAAAAGTTATATCCGATATAACGTGCAAGCTACGTAAGTAAACTATCGATCCTATCTATGTATCTATGTATCCATCTATGTATGAATATATCTATCTATCTATCTATGTATCTATCTATCTATCTCTATTTATCTATCTATCGTTATATCTGACATTGTCTCTCTCTTCTGCTTTCTATTGTTTACTTCTTCATGTATTTCGTATACATTACACAAGGAACTTGTGTACGACACAATTTGTTAAGACATCCAACCTTTTATGTCAATATGCTTCCGTTAAGAAATGTTATGGCTATATTATATTACCAGAATGTTGTCAGTAGTTGGTGTTTCGATTACTTGTTATTACAAAAAATCACTAGTCATTATTTTGCTTTTTTCTTTTTATTCTTCTTGAACTTTCCAATTTTTCCTCCTCTTTTCCTCCTCCTCTCTCTCCACCATTCCACAACCTATTCCTAATTTTCTTCCTCCTCCTCCTCCTCCTCCTCCTCCTCCTCCTCCTCCTCCTCCTCCTCCTCCTCCTCCTCACAACTCCAACCCCCTCCACAACCTATTCCTAATTTTCTTACTCCTTATGCTCCTTTTCCTCTCCTAATCCTAATTTCCTTTGTAAGTAGCTCGTTGAGTTTCCTGCAGGTCTCCTATGTAATATCTTCAAATATAGCCTACAATTCAAGTAGGTTTGTTTTCACCTGACGCACGTTTCACAGAAATTATTCTGTATCGAAACGTTCAAACTGTATTCTATTGTAGGTAAACTTTCAATTACAGTTCAAACAAACCTCTGAAGATACAGAATAATTTCTATGAAACGTGCGTCAGGTGAAAATAATCCTCCTAATTCCTAATCGTTTCTCTTTTCATATTCTTCATTTGTATTTTCATACCAATGGTACTATATTTCTTTGTTTGGCTTATTTTTTGACTGCTTCTCCAATGGTTATGAAATAATTGGACATTTATCCCACTGGTTGATAAGATGAGGTAATACATAAAGTGAAGTTGCTCCTGTACCGGAGTTTCCAAATCTGATATTATAACATTCAAATTATTGATAAAACTGTAGTAGTGTTACCTGCGGTAAAATTAAAAAATACGTCACATTGTCTTATGGAGATTGTCATTTGGTGGATTGATTACCAAAAGAATGCCAGATTCTTTCTTCTACATTTTGATACAGATAGCGAAGTAGCTGAGACACATTTCAACTGTGGATGGAAGTTGCTGTATGGCGAAACTATTTCCCGTAGCGTTTGGAAACTTAAGTGTCTCCTGTCAGACAACCTGATCACTTACGTTATACTGTTACGACATTACAGAACAATCTACGTGATTCTCGGATTTTCCTGTGGAACCGCCTGGAATGTTGTGTGCGTACGTGATTCTCAACGCGTTAGCTAGGCTGTTACAGAATCCGCGCGGTCGTGCCCACTGTGTCAAGGCTGCAATAAATTACGCTCTAATGTTTTCCTTTATTGCTGATGCGTAGTATGGATGTTTCTGGATTTTCGGCGGGGTATAAATACAAGTACTCAGTGACGCTCAGTTCAGTTTGAGTTGCGATTTATTGGAGTGCGGTTCGTAGTATTGTGGCGAAGTGTTATGTGTTTTATAATTGTGCGGGACAATTGTAATACAATTGTGTTTTACATCAGTTGACATTTTTATTCCGTGTGAACAATTTGTATTTGATTTGTTGTAAAAGACTATCTTGTAGATTATAAACTGTTTAATTGTGATAATTACAGCTGGTGATTAGTGATTTAATTGGTGTCTTGTATTTTGTTTTCCTCTGTACCATACGACGATCAGTCGACCGTCGTAACAATACGTCACTATATCCGCTTTCAAAGGGAAAATCTGTGATCATCGTCCAGTGGCGGCGTCTACGAACGGAGCTGAGACCTCCTTCCGCTTTGTAGGAGAGTAACTCACATCTTCCCAGTGTGTGTGTGTGTGTGTGTGTGTGTGTGTGTGTGTGTGTGTGTGTGTGTGTGTGTGTGTGTGTGTGTGTGTGTGTGTGTGTGTGTGTGTGTGTGTGTGTGTGTGTGTGTGTGTGTGTGTGTGTGTGTGTGTGTGTGTGTGTGTGTGTGTGTGTGTGTGTGTGTGTGTGTGTGTGTGTGTGTGTGTGTGTGTGTGTGTGTGTGTGTGTGTGTGTGTGTGTGTGTGTGTGTGTGTGTGTGTGTGTGTGTGTGTGTGTGTGTGTGTGTGTGTGTGTGTGTGTGTGTGTGTGTGTGTGTGTGTGTGTGTGTGTGTGTGTGTGTGTGTGTGTGTGTGTGTGTGTGTGTGTGTGTGTAAAAACATACACTCTCGTTGATACAAGACAATGACCTACCGGGCGGGACAAGCACAGTAAAATTCTTACCACTCTGTTGCGCGTGCCCGTAGCGCTACCCCTTACAGTGACGACCTACAGACTTCAGAAGGATTAAAAGCAAGCCAAGACCCACCGGTCTCATGTGTCCAGTTACCCAATTGTCCGTGGAATACATACTTTTATCAGAAACATCACTTCCGAGAGAAACAAATTTTTAGTATATGCTCGCTACTCGAAGAGGAAGAAAGCGCCTCTTGGGGGTTCGAGACAGAAAAATACGCAATATGCGCGATATGGGTTATTCTGTACCTCTTTAGCTTCAGTATCATGTACATCAAGTCCCACCTTGTACAAGGACACATCACATAGAATGGAGAGACTGGACAGTGGCTGATCCCAAACAACTGAAGACGCTTCCCAAACAGATCATCACGCTTCATTTGGAACATATAAAGAACAGCTAAGTACAGTGCGTGGGCAAAGACAGAATACATGCCACGTGACAATTTATTCTGAGTAGACTGTAATTATAAAAGTAAAAAATGATTTATTTGTTAATTATTACTTTTATTTAAGTATTTAATTATATCTAATGTTTTGTTTCTTCTTATCTTAAATTCATTATCTTTTTTTATATCGGCCATCTAAAGGCTACATGCTACTTTCAATTCTTTACTCTGTGTTCTTTTATTTTTCTCCAATATTCTTTCATCTTTTCACTGTGTCTCTTCTTCCTGTCTTCAGTCCACTTTGCACCTTTGTTTTTCTCTCAACAATAAAATTCTCTTTTATACTCAATCCCACGAGCATACAAATTTGAAGGTACCAGATAAAGAGATGATAATAAAAAAAAGGTAAGGAGTTAAAAATTGTATAGAGAAAAAGAGTAAATTCTGAAAGTGGAGAGAACTGTATGAGATGGTAAGCGATAACGTTATACAGGCGTTTTGCCTTAATAAAGCAGAATCCTTTGTAACTGGAGTACCTGAAGATGAACACAAACACAGAGATATTGCATTACCTACAGCTAGGCTGTATATTGCAGTGTACCTTAAAAACAATGCTACGTTAAAGCAACAAGAAAGAGCACAACAAAGGAAAGAAAGTAAAGCATACACAATGCTTAGTATTATTAATATTATATAACAGTAATGAATTTTTTTCTTCTCGTTTTATAGTTTCTTAATATATAGTTTCTAACAAGTCTACTTTTTTCGTATCGGCCATCTACGGACCACATGCCAATTTCAATTCTTTACTCTTTGTTCTTTTCTTTTTCTCTAATATTCTTTCATCTTCTCACCGTTTCTCTTCTTCCTGTCTTCAGTCCACTTTGAACTGCGTTTTTCTCTCTCCTACCCTAGACTCCTTCCATTTTTAACAATTTTGCCCGAAAAACGTCCCTTTCAATGGCTTCTTCTGCCTGTATGTTATTTTTTTCTAAATCCTTTTGGACTTCTTTAATCCAACTTGATGTTGATTTCTTCCCCCACAGATATTTGAAGATTTACTTTGTCAACCTATTGTCGTCCATTCTACAGTATATAAATGTCCAGAAAATAATAGAAATTTTCTCATTGTTTCTGTTATATTTTCTATATTTTGATATTTCATTTCATTTCCAACCTTCTGCAGTTTTTCGTAAGCCTAATATTTTCCTAATAATTCGTCTTTCCAATATTTCTAGTATAACGTAAAAATTGAATGCTACCCAATTTTACGCTGGTTTTATATAGAAAACATGATTATTAAATGTATATTAGAATAAGAAATGCAAGTAATGTGACTCAATGTACTGTTGTAAACCAGCGTGGCGGTGTTTTTCAAAAGCACACACCCTAGTCAAGGCGACAGTCTGTCGGTGCGAAAGTTATTCGGACGCGTGCACTCGGAAGTTGCGGAACGTGGGAGTGTATTCGGGACGAAGTATTCATATTGCGAGCACTCAGTTTAATCACATAGTTACTAAGGTGTCAAAATTAATTAGTATACACTAGTTACATGCTGAATCAGTGAGTAGGTGTGAACAGTGGTAATTAAAGTGAAACGGAAGTAACCGAGTGTTAGTGTCATCGAGTGTCATCAACAGGATCATCCGAATCGCCGACAACGCAATCTCCAGGATCGCAGACTCCGAGGGAAGGATACACCAACCAAAAGGAATTCAACTTAACAAGTAAACCAAATTGAACATTAAACTCAGATTAATTCATGTCTTTTTGTAACTCTATTACTACTGGCAATTCAATTGGTCTATGAACCTACTTTCAATGATAATTGATGAGAATTATAAATTTAATAATTGTTAATCATGAAGATTGTATGCAAATTGTAATATGTTAATGAAGATGTTCATTAAAATTAGCAGTCATTCAAGTTAACTGTGTTAGTAATCATTTCTTGGATACCCTGAGATAATTTTAAGAGTCGCCATCAAGCAGAGTTAAGAGTTCAGTATTAGTAAACTACACATATCTTTTCTAGCTCTAAACTGCGAGGGTGGTACTAGTTTGTCTAAATTATAATTCAAAGCTAGACATTCACTTGCATATAGGCATTCTGGCTTCACTACTGTACTTTAATGCCTTATTTTCGATTTTTAGATATGCACTGTTTATTGTAAATATCTTTAGTTACACCATATGCCCTTTCCATCTTATAAATCCTTTCCTTATGAAGATATCTTATGATATCTTCTATTTCATTATCTTTATTTCTTATCGTTTTCAACTAGCCATGGTTTTCTCTTCTCCTAAGATTGAGTATTACTGATGTATGGAACACATAGTGACAAATAGTTGTCAAAATGTTACTTCATTTTTACTTTTATATGGGGAAAAGTTATCAACTTGGCATCTAACAAGGCGCTTGAATTTAAAAGAAAAACTACACTTAAGGTTAGTGTTATGAAGATGGGAAAAAGACTGTTCAGTTGAGATCTTATATCCCCCGTTAAGAATTATTTTGTTATATTTTTATGTATATTTGTTCAGCTTTGCTGTATACAGCGAAAGCACCTAGGTTGAACAATAGTGAAATTATGAACTTGGAGCTTTTGAACTCATGTTTTAGACCTAAAAAAGATTGCTAACTATAACACGAATACGCAGAATGTTTAACGCTAAAGACGACTTTTTATTACTACGTTTGTCTTGTTTCGTACTTTCACTAATTGTAACTGGAATACTATGTCAATTATAATAAATTCATGTAACGTTAACAAATAAAATTAATGAATTCCAGAAATGGTCACAGGAACGACTAGTCAAAATTGTCAAAGAAAACAATGACTTATTGAGCTAAGGCGATACCAGCATTTATGCTTTATGCTTAAATGACTTAACATTTAAAGATGAGAAGGTAATACCGTAAGGAGAACTGACTACCAGTTCGTAGGAGTATACTTCAATGCATCAAAGAGGACCACAGTAAGAAACCAGACGCTGATATAAAACAAATTCGAAGACAACCAATGTTGTAGGTCATCTCCTGATCATCTAAAGGCCGTGCCTTGTCGAGTTAGCCATTTCTTTCTCACTATTATTGTTTCTTTAAGTCGCAGTACGATAGGAAGTTCATCTCCTTTCCCATGTCTTTGAAGAACGCTGGTCTTGGTCGTCCTCTTGGTTCATCTTTTCTTTAAAAATGTTACTTAAGAATTGGTTGTGTCCTAACACGTGCCCGATCAATTTTGCCCTTCTTCTTCTAATCTTTTTAAAAGTGACTATCTTCGTTCACTTCTGCGAGGACTTGCTCATCCTTCTCCATCCAACTCGTCCTCGTCGTTCTCTTCTGGACCCACATTTCCTTTGCTTCCAGCTTCCTCCTTTCTATTTTGCCGAGGAGTGTCTCACACCCATAAGTTAAGACACTCCACACAAATGTGTTTGCGAACTTTTTCTTTACCTCCATACATAAAGTGATTATTTGAAAGTAAATTCATTTTGTTCTAAAACGCCTGCTTTGCTAGAGTTAATATTCTCTTAATGATGTAGGTAGTAGAAGAAAATAAAAATAATGAGGCTAAATGACGGAGAAAGAAAGGGCACCCAGAGAAATTTTGAATTAAAGACACTGAGGTAAGACAGTCGTTGGTAGTCCTCAACACGAAGGCAGTTGCAGATGGGGAACGTACAGAACCGGAAGAATTTTTAGCCTCAGTCTGGAAGGTGGAAAAACCAAATTTGTATATTCACTGTATACAGCGTGTGTGTGTGGGGAGAGAGAGAGAGAGAGCGTTTACTGTTGAGGACTTATTATGCAAATGAGGTGAAGCAAACTTTATCTGCACAGCATAAACAGTTTCACATTTACATAGTGGTGTATCAACGTTGTTTCGCTTCAAAAAAATCTTCTGAGACGACGAAATTAAGTAGTCAGGGTTGAAAATGTCAGCCAAAAATTTTTTATACCGACACAATTAGCCTTTTATATACTGTAATACAAAACATTGTTTCTACCGGGTGAATGTAAAAGAAAGTTAATCTTAAAATTCATCTTAAAAATCAAATCAATCTGAAATTTTAGTTTATTTTTTTAGGGTATAAATTTGTTAAATCGAATCTGCAAAGACTCTGGATTACAAATACCCACATTTAAGACCAAGGTGGTCGCTCTTCGTGGAACTCATTCCGTACGGGCAAAAATTGTTATAGATGTTACTGTCCTGGAACAAGCCAGCAATTTTGAGTACCTGGGCTACAGTGTGTCTAATAAATACAAGCAACGACGTTGTGGATGAGTGATGGCCCTTAACTGAGCATTAGACTTCAACGAAAGGTCAGGCCAGTCGCATCCAAGCGGCTGAAATGATATTGCTCAGGCACGTGGGAGGGTATACTCTCCATGATCATAGAAGAAACACAGATATACGGCAGGAATTGCATATTATGAGTATACTCGACAGGATCGCCCAGTATCGACTGAATTGGTGGGAACATCTTTGCCGAATGGATGACTGGCGCATCTCCAAACAACTATGGAAATATAAGGCGAGGGGACGGAGAGGTCTGGGACATCCGAGGAAGCGCTGGAGTGACCAGCTCTAGACTCTTGAATGTTTGGGACCGGAACAAATCAAATCATTCTTGGTTAAATCCTTGCAGATGATGATGATGATGACGACGACTTTAATTTTTGTAGATAAACAATAATTTTGCCTACCAGCCGTCATAACGTATACACAGAATGATTTTCAATGACTCTGTTGGTTTGTCTTTTGACTACAAGGTTTGAATGCCTTATAATCTCAAGTATAATAGTGAAGGCATGTAATGTGATTAATATTTCAAATATTTTTTTTTTGAATTTTTGGGTATTGCGAGGGAAGTACACCAGCAATTAGAGCCCGTCAGAAGTGACGCATGTTAGCTTTGTTCGAGGGTGGGCGACGAAAAGGAACAAACCTTTCCTTTCCATTAAGACGTCGTAAAAACTATTCACGAACAATGAGCTGTACGGTACATGTTGCAGCGAACTGGACCATGCGTGGGAATACTTGACTCCACAATTAGGACAAAAGAAGACTACCCTAACATCTGTCCTGTAGCGAGAAAAACACAGAACCAACGGCGAGAGTATTGTTCAAAACCATGTGTGCGACTTCTCAAAGACAATGGTTTATGCATGGACAATGGGACAGGCGACTAAGTGACGCTTGTGGAGAGCACAGATGTTATGCCACCCGTAAGTCGACGAAGGAAGTCGTCAGCGTACCAACAATAAGGGAATTCGACACGCTACACCAAAAGTAGCAGATGTGATTTTGAAACGAGGCCTTAGCACTAATTCCAAGAACAGGGAAACGGACGTAAGACAGCGACTCATCCAGTCCACGTGGACTACGTCAAATTCAAGTTGAGAAAGCCAACCAGCCAATGAGGAACGAGAATTTCGAAGGGAACTTCTGTAGGGGATGGTTCAGAGAGAAGCTTGAGACCAGAGAGCGAATCTCGTGTATGAACGTCCCTCTCCAAACGGCACTGGGTGGAGAATTCGTTGGAAATACAGACTGGAGACGAGAGGACACAGGGAGGTCCATGGAATAAACCTATCAAAAATGATTTGGTGGGAAGCTGAAGCGTTCATCAGAATCACAAGAGTGGGAACATGAGAAGGAATAAAAACTGTTTACACAAGGGGACGCGCCCTCTGTTTACTACAAATTTTCTCCTCAGTTCATTCAAATTTTAGCCTCAGTTTAGTAAGATTTTTGGCTCAGTTTATTAAGAATTTTTCTCTCAGTTTAATAAAATTCTTAACTCAGTTTATTCAGAGTTTCGATCAGTCTAAATAAACTTGTATTTCAGTTTCATAATAGTTCAATTATAAGAACTTAATGCAGTGTATAAGTTATAACGTATTTCGGTAGAGACGATTAAGACATTATTACGACTAAATGGAAGTGCGCGAATAAGACTCAGAACGAAAAACGGAACAGTAGTTTTCGCGATGAAGCGCGAGTAACAATCTTTATAAATTCCATGTAATACACCGTCATAAAGATACTGGCATTTTGCAGTGACATTCTTGAACCATTACAAAAAAGTTACAATGTTCCGTAATTAACTCAAGTAAATAGAATTGTGAACAAGTGCCTAATGAACTTGAAAACAATCTAGGCGCCGAAAAGGGTGGTCGTGCGATATGGAAAACTATTAGAAGCATACGGTATCGAACTGTGAACCGCGTAATTAGATCCTCGTGGATAAACGTAGCCGACCGATTACAAGTGCAATGCCACGACTTGTATTATAATAATCTCAAAAGCTCAAAGTGACTGTCGCGGTGTGCGGAAGTGTGTTCGCGAACGAGTGCTATATGGATTAACCTCACTCATCAACGCAGGGATACATCATGGGAGCGACACATCACGGCAGAACGAGTAAAGTACAAAACTAATCTCTTCTTATAATTAGTAATTTATCAAATACCACTGACCTGACACTTACAACCAAACCACCTGAGAAAATTATATAAATATGAGTCAGATAGATACGAATCCATAGGTAGGGAATATTATGTTCTAGAATATTATACATGTCTTCTTGGTAATATATTTTGTAACTATGTATGTATTTTGATGTGTCTGTTGCAGGAACAGGATTTTAGCTATGTATATGATTGATATGTGTATTGTTAATAATGATTATTTCATGCATATAAATGTTTAGTGTGTTTTAACATAAAATATTTAATACAAAGTATGAGCATACCACATTGTTAGTTAGTAACGTCATTACGGACGGAGAAGCGTCTTCATTTGATTGTTCACTTAATTATTTAAATTTGTTCATTTAATTATTTAAATGTGGCATAGAATTTTATTGTTTTGTTGATGATTTGTAAATGCTCTTAAATTAATGTTATGACATGAATAAGAATGAAATATGATTTTAATAAACGTAAGTTAGAATGGATTCGTTAGTATTCTATTGATTTATGTAAAAACCTGACTCACAACTTAACCTTTCACTGAACAGTATCTATAATTTATAATTCAATTTAACGATTATCAAATAATTTACTCAGAAAGATACACAGAATAGAAGTTTGGAAGGCAGTTAAAGACAGAAGTAATTTCATCTGTAACAAGTTTGAGTGTGAATAATTAACTAACTCTAATTCAATTCATACAATTATTTATTATTTAAAGGAATGAATTTGTTAACATTGTGTATGGCAGTTCAACACATGGCATTAACTATATCGTACATGATTACACAAACTCGGAGTTAAATACACTTGATCACGACTCTATTAAAGAGATAAGTCAATTAATTTACGCAATAAAAGTACTACACTAAAATAACAATGGATATATGAAAACAATAAAATCAACACATCATTAACTCTAAAAGATTCAACATAGTTCGTACAGATATCACCTTTATAAACACAAATAAATTTATAATTGGATTAATTAATTTACGCAATAAATTAGGCAGATAATATCATTGTATATGGCGTCCAACTACGGGGCTAGATACATGTAAGTACGACAAAGTTCGTACCGGCAACACTTTCATAAATACAGATCAATTTTTATATAATTAATGAATTAATTAATTTACGCAATAAATTTGCATAAATATTATCATTGTAGTCATGTGTCGTCATAATGAATGGATGCTTCCACACCGGTCTCCTAGTATACGATGACAGTGTATACGTTATTGCTAAAACTTAACTGTATAAGTTGCTGAAATTTAACTCTACGGCGAAACTAAAGCTAAGACACAAATTCGGTATATACAGAAAACCCACTACAACTAACATACTAATACACAACTCGTCCAATCACCCAATAGAGGCTAGCGACAGTTCAATCTAATTTTTCGTATAGTGAGTTCCCAATCCAAAGCTCTCTTACATAGCGTAGGAGGTGCTGAGAGCTCGCTTGTACCACGAGCAGTAGTAGCGACAGTAGTAGTAATTCGCTTAATATGCGAATCAATTATTGGTCCAACAACACGATGACTTTCAAAAATCTCGTTATTTAAAACACGAAAACATTCTCTCAACAAATCCTTAAAAATACTTAAATTATTTATGGAGTTCAATGAACCATTGAACCTCATGGACGAGCCACCACTGTCCTGTTGATAATATCAAGTGTAGGCCTAATAGTGGCGGCATGTGTCCGGTCTCCTGCTTTACGATTGTAGTATACAAGTTATCGCTAAAACTACAGTAGTGCTAACAACATACAACCTAGCTTTACGGAACAACTACAGTCTGCGAGACTTGCGCTTTGCCTGCCACAGATTGCTAATAGAGAGAATGCTATTGCTAGCAAGAGAGATTATTTTATAACCGAACACAGCAGGCACTCGATTTCAGGTTTAATCAAACATACTTTTACCTCTTTCTCCACCTCACTCTACTTTTGTTTTCTCTTTTCACTGTCTACGCAATGCGTATATATTCCAGCAGTCCGTATTTATGAACTGAAAATTAAAAGTGTAAAGGACACATACTGGTTTAGTGTTCGGCTTTTATTTCTAGTGCGGTTCAGTATCTATATAAGTGGTGCAGATAAATACGCCAACAGACGGCGCAGCCAAAAAATAAATAAAAGCGACTACGACATAAAGTAAGGGTGAACTTACTTTGGAAGAGTGAAGGTCAACGAAAGTCAATCGTCCAGTAGGGTATCAGACGAGAGTGTTTTTTTCCGAGACAAATTGAATTTTGATGCGAGTCTTGATAACATAGAATGCCGTCTTCGCTGACTTTGTTATCACTTCCCAATTTGCTTCTTTCTCAGTGTCATCACGATAACGTGAATATTACTTAGGTCAGACAGTCGTAGGATAAACATGGGAGCCCGTGCGCGCGCTCAAACACACGCACATACATTCACAAACAACCCTGATTCATACTACCTATATAAATTAGTTTGTTCATTCTGGAACGCTTGTACTAAATTGATACTATTGAGCATTTTGTGTTCAGAATTCAACTTGACAAGTCGCATCCAAGCGGCTGAAATGAGATTTCTCAGCCACGTGGCAGGGTATACTCTCCATGATCATAGAAGAAACACAGATATACGGCAGGAATTGAATATTATGAGTATACTCGACAGGATCGCCCAGTATCGACTGAATTGGTGGGAACATCTTTGCCGAATGGATGACTGGCGCATCTCCAAACAACTATGGAAATATAAGGCGAGGGGACGGAGAGGTCTGGGACATCCGAGGAAGCGCTGGAGTGACCAGCTCTAGACTCTTGAATGTTTGGGACCGGAACAAATCAAATCATTCTTGGTTTAATCCTTGCAGATAATGATGATGATGATGATGATGATGATGATGATGATGATGATGATGATGATGACGACGACGACGACGACTTTAGTTTTTTGCAGATAAACAATAATTTTGCCTACCAGCCGCCATAACGTATGCACAGAATGATTTTCAATGACTCTGTTGGTTTGTCTTTTGACTGCAATGTTTGAATCCCTTATAAGATATAAGATACTATAACATCGCCAAACAACTCTGGAACTATAAGCCGAGGGGACGGAGCGGTGTGGGACGTCCGAGGAAGCGCTGGAGTGGCCAGCTATAATCTTTGCTTATTTGAGACCGGAACAAACCATCCTTGGTTTAATACTTGAAGATGATGATGACTACAATTAGCCTACTAAAAACTCAGATATTTATGATTAGACTTAAACAAACTTGTTGAAGGTGACTGAAGAGATTTCAAAAATACATAATTAGGCAGTTGCCAATGTACGAGTGAAGGGAATCACCACGCTCACTCCCAAGTGGCATTTCAGACGAATTTGATTTTATCGTCTTGTGATTTTATCGTCTTGATTGGTTTTGTGAGTGTAAATATGATACAACATTCATGTCATGTTATGTAGGTTCATTTTATTGACTTACTCTAAATTAATTTAAATTGCAATTGTACCTTTCCACCGTGTTAACTTTTGTTTGATACATAACTTAAATGAGCAGTGTGTATTTTAAAGTGCCAGTGAACATTATTATAATAACAATGAACCGACAAGCACACATATGAATTTATACTTGTACGTCAATAAACTTATTGTGTTGATTTACTCATCCCTACCATTTATGCTTTAGACCACCAAAGAACGATTCACATTTTCATACCCCCCCCAAAAGTAAAATCTTTCTCCTCATCAAAATTGCTTGCTTGATCCGCCACTGTAATTATGTAAGATCAAAAGAAGCAAAATATTTGTTTCTGGCCAGGATCGAACTGGCGACCTCCCGCGTGTGAGGCGGACGTGATAACCACTACACCACGGAAACATGTTTGAACTGTTAAATATACATGTTATTTAGATATCCCTGATTTTACACAGAGGACACCATGCGAGTTATAGTGCGCGTTTTGTTATATAAATGTATACAGCTATGTATAAATGTAACCACACACACACACACACACACATGCTGCGTTTGCATTTTCATAGAAAACTTAGCCGTTTCTACTTGATTGTTTCACAATAGATTATGTTCTAATAATTACGGTCGTTAATAATTTTATCTCTGGAATATGGTTGAAGCAAATAATTACCTACATTCTTAAAGACCGTTGGACGTATAAGCAGAAGTTATATTTTTGGAAAATAAAATCAAAATAAACAAAGCTTATTAAATATTTACATAATACTTTTCTAAATAATACTTTACTAATCTTTACTGAATATCAAATGATTCATGAACCTTTTGTAGTATTAATCAGATTACTGAATCACTAAGTTACTAAATTGCTAATAATTTTATTACATCAGAAAATTATAGTAAATATTTAAAATGCAAAATTCCATTTTACCCATGCCTTCATCGCGTGTGTAAACCCTCCTTACAAAGAAAACTCACCATTTTTTAATAGCCCTATATATCACTGTTTCCTAGCTTTTACATAAATTAAAAAAGAATATCTGTAATTCTCTAATTTTTCTATTTTGATATTATCTTATTCCCGATCAGCACTTAATTTTCAACCTTTTCCATAACTGGTTTGTAAATTAAAATTGTTAAAATATATATATACATATATACATATATGTATCGGTTTATAGCGTCTATCGTCGCTGTCCGATTTCCAGACTTTCTCTCCAATATTTTTTGTCCTGACAATGTTCTTCTGTCAGATTCCTCACACTTAGAGCTTTCTGGATACTCTCTTCCCATGAGCGTCTGGGTCTTCCCTCTTCCTCTTCTCCGGGGGTAACCATTCCATTATCCTTTTTGGCAACCTTTCTCCTCCCATCCATTTAATATGTCCAAACCAAATTAACTGTCTTCATTCTATTTCGTCTACTACTACATGTTTTATATTTATCATTTCTCTAATCTGTTCATTTCATATTTTCTCTCGCCTGGATACTCTGCATGATCTCCTTAGTGCATCCATCTCTAAAGCTAGTATTTTCCTTTTGTCCGCATCTGTCATTCTCCAACTCTGAGCACCATACAACAGAATACTCTTTACGATAGCATTGTATATCTGTACTTTCCTGCCTCCAGTTATCTGATCATGCCACCATATACTATTTAGCCTTTTCATATCCCTCCGTCCCATGCCTACTCTCTCCTTTATTTCATCTGTATCTCTGCCATCCTGCTTTATCTGTATTCTTAAATACTTATATGCCTGGCAATTTTCAATATCTTCATTATTTTCCAATTGCAAGTTGGTTTCAGTACCTCTCATCCATAAATACTTGGTCTTTTCTAGACTTATTGACAGTCCCCAGCTCTCGTATTTGTCTTTGATCTTCCGAGTCATATACTCCAAGTCCTCTTTGTCTTGTGCTACTAAGACCTGGTCATCCGCGAATTGTAATGAGAAAATATGGGTTCCAAATTGTTAAACTAAGAAAACAATAAATAAAGCAATGTTGCATTGATTAAATTAAATTAATAAATTAAATTAAATATTGCATTTTCTTTACGAAAAAACTATTTAGAATAATTTTTTTTCAAATTGATAAAACTTTATAAAGCCTGTAACACTCTAGTTATTTACAGGGATCGTATGTGATGAGAAACAATTATATAATTAATTATTAATTAACAAATTGTTTTGATTTCCAGGAACACGTTTTGGACGCTAAAAGACACGTTTCTTAAAAAACGCTCCTCTTGCTTTTGTAATTCTAATTTTTACATTACTGGAGCATGTCTCATCTGATGTAATGCAGTTCCAAAGTACTAGAAGCTATCAATGTGCAATAGCTTTCTACCGTAAAAAACCTCTACTTTCTTTTTGACTTTCTGAAACATTTCATGACTTTTTCATGAATACGTCTTTGTATTTTTTCCAACAGTATATTCATCATTCAAACTGAACGCCACTGTAGTGTAGCTAAACAGTGCCTCCGATGTAAACCTCAGGATAAGAAATACATACGCCGACCTAGAAGAAGGCACTTGAAACCGAATTGGAAACTGGTCAGACGCTTGATCAATAAAGTTGTGGATGACAATACGGATTCGATTGAAAACGAGATAAAGAAAATTTAAATTTTAAATCAGAAGAAATGATTGCCTGATCGATAGGGTGAAGCGGTAAATTTGTATGTCGTTGATTTTTCCTTCAGTTGCAAGGAAAAAACAATAGTTGATAACAATAGTGTTCAGATATGGCAATGGCATTGAAGATTTCCAAAATAGGTAGTTAGCCAAGAGCAAAAACAAGTAAAACATTTGTTTCTGGCCAGGATCGAACTGGCGACCTCCCGCGTGTTTGGCGGATGTGATAACCACTACACCACGGAAACACATTTGAATTTTGTGAAATAGAAATGCTATTTAGATCTCCCTGTTTGTAGACACAGAACACCAAAACCGAGTATTTGAGCTTGCGTTGTTACAGAAATGTTTAGAATTATATATACATATAACCACACATGTGCTCCAACACACACGCGCGCGCGAAAGTTTTGTATTTACATTGATTCAGTATCCGACGAATCAATCATTTTTATCCGTGTAACATGAGGAAAATAGAATTTAAAAACATGTTGCAAGTCAGCAATATAAATCGTTAAAAATAAAAACTTAATTGTTATTTTTCCATTTGTTTTATTGACATTTGATATATGTAGTAAAATGAGGAAAAATGAGATTTGAAATTATATTAAAATATTTAAATTGTCAGTCATTATTACAAGTATAAATTAATTTAAAATACACTACCGTGTTTTTACCTTGAATTTCTTTCATATCTAAATGTATGACTGTTGCTTGCGAGTTTACTGTTATTGCTACGACAATTCGTAACGATCTGGAAAAGAGACTTGGTTCGTAAGCGCGTTGCTCTACACGCTTCTCTGTGTGGTGCTTGTATCAAGGCCGTCCAGTCACTCCAGACTGTTCCAGTACTTGTAACTACACAAATTCTGTCAGCACGCCGCCAAAAGAATGGAAAATTATTCTAGACTTCTGCCAGCTAAGGCCCGATGCACATATCAGGTTTTTTACCGTGCGGTGTCACTGCGTGCACGTTGCCGCAACGCAAAACGCAGGCTCGATGCACACACGCGTCACCTAGCCGCAGTCGGCAGCCAGGTTTAGCTACATACAGCCATACAGGGGAGTGATATCATAGAAAACGTGTAATGTTCTCTTATTTAGTGTACAGACGTTTTATTTGGATAGGAGACGGTTTTGGGTGCGCCCATTTACTGATTCAAGACTTATTAGAGATAGATTTCTTATGGCTTTTGGTGATTTAAGGGAACATTCGGATAAATTTTCCAGTTACTTTCGAATAGTTCATTCATTTGATGAGCTTGAAGGGAAAATAAGCGACAAGATAATATAATGAGATACGTGGATGAGACTGTCTGTATCTCCACAGGAAATGTTAGCTATAACTCTTTATGATAGCTGAGGATATTTTTTATTTCACAAATGAACAGCTCTGTGTCCAAAAGATCTTCAGAATTTGATCCGCCCAATAACTACGATTACGTCAGAGTACCGGATCTGTGCACTGCTCAAAAGACAACAACGTACTGGGGGTCGGAGTAGTGTGTTCGGTACCGCTGCGGTAAGGAGGGGAACTGTGGCGAAGAATGCACGGACAGTGGACGTGCGGTGCCGCAGCGTCGCCGCAATGTCGCCGGAGGTATGTGTGTAGTCACTCATATGCCTTCCAGTACTCGACGCCGCACTTGCGGGCACGCAGCGGTACCGCACGGTAAAAAACCTGTTGTGTGCATCGAGCCTTACCAGCAGCGGCTGGCTAGTCAGTTAATTACACCTGGCGATATTATAGACTGGGAATCAAGTGATTTTTGCGGATTAGTGGAAAGTGATTATTGTGTTATTGTCGGCGCGGAACTCTATAATAGTTGACAATTATTATTGCGTGTGGACAAATGTAACTTTAATTATTGTATGAGAGTACCTTGTTCATTTCAAATGGTTAACTGTGACTAATTAAAGCTGCTAATTAGGACTTCATTGGTGTTTGTATTATGTTTCCACTGAACAACAACGATCCTTGACACCGTCGCAATAATATTCCACAGGGCTGTCGGAATGTGTCTATTTGTTTCAAGCAAATTCCAGAGATCAAATTATTAATGTCTCACATAACTAATACGTAATCCATCCTTAAACGGTCACATAAGGAACGGCTGGTTATAGACGGCCTATGGACACTATGTAAAAGTCGTGAAATATAAAATAATTATATATCTGACTCGTGAAGTATTAGATAGATAGATAGATAGTGGCGCTTTAATGCAGTTCTTTGATTGCAGCAAGTCAATTTATCGTAAAAGAAAGTATTTTATTCTTTTGTTTCTGAATTTTTGCAGATAAAATCTCTAATAGAAGAAACTTAGCTTATAGATTCATATGTAATGCAGTGGAAAATCAAGAGTTACACATATTACTTTCTTCTTCTTCTTCAGCACTACAGCCCAACGTGGGCCCTGACTTCCAACGTCAGTCTTTTCTAAAGTCACCTGTCCATTGCCGTCTCACTGTAACCCATCTCATCCATCCTTCTGAGATCCTCCAGCACATCATTCAACCATCTTACCCCAGGTCGGCCCCTTTTTCTGCTCTCATAGACCGGCGTCCTCCGAATTTTCTTTGGCATACGCTGATCATCCGTCTGCTCTAGGTGACCTAACCATTGTATCGCTGAAGCTTTATGAATCTTCTGTCCGCTGCCATCTCAGTGTAACCCCTCATGTCCATTCTTCTGAGGTCTTCTAGCATATCATCCAATCATCGTTTTTATAGACTTCCGCAGAGACTTTCTTTATAGATTTTCTTTGGCATACACTGATCATCATCCATATGCTCTAAATGACCTAGCCATTGTATTCGTTGAGCCTTTATGAATCTTACAATGTCTTCACGATTCAATAGGTCATTTATCTCCTGGCTATTTTTTTATTCTCCATTCGTCATCTTCTTTAACCGCGCCATAAACACGCCTTACAACTTTTCTTTCAAACTTTCTTAGTGTAACTTGTTCTTTTTTGTCAGTGTGCATGTCTCACCTCCATAACTAATAACTAGTCTGATAAGTGTATCTAATAACGTAACACTTAATGCTTTTTTTCATAGATCAAGTAGAGAATTTGTTTTTAAACGATATTTGTTCCAAGAGTGTTTCCATCGTACAAACCGAATGGCACTGCAGTGTAGCAAAACTTTGCTTCCAGTATAAACTTCAAGATAGCAAATATGTATGCTGCTGGCCTTGAAGAAGTCAACTAAAGGCGAACTAGAGACTGGTGATAGCGATGCTGTCGCCGACAATACAGAGTCACTTAATAATGTTTTTAAGAAAAGTTTTAATTATTAAATAAAAAATTGTCGCCTAAACAATAGTGTGAAGCCGTAAACTTTGTGTCGTTGAATTTTCCTTCAGTTACACGGAATTTGAGTAGCTAGCCAAGAGCAAAAACATTTGTTTCTGGCCAGGATCGAACTGGCGACCTCCCGCGTGTTAGGCGGACGTGATAACCACTACACCACGGAAACATATTTGAATTGTGAAATAGAAATGTTATTTAAATCTACATGGTTCTACACATAGAACAAGTGTTTGAGCTCGAGTTGTTACAGAAATATTTAGAATTATATATAAATGTAACCACACACACACGCACCCTCGCTGGTTATTGTTCCTTGGTATATATATTTATGTGATCTTCTTTTCATCGTACATTATAACACACGACCTACCTTTGGTTAAACCTAATATCTCTGTAGTCGTGTTCACCTCTCAGGTATTCGGTTACAAACGATGGTGTTTTATCAAGACAAACGCCTCTCTATAACATTATCGCTTACCATCTTACACACTTCTCTCTACTTTCACGCTTTACTCTTTCTTTTACATTCTCTCTCTCTCTCTCTCTCTCTCTCTCTCTCTCTCTCTCTCTCTCTCTCTCTCTCTCTCTCTCTCTCTCTTTCTCTTTTACCTATTGATATTCCCTTTACAAAGGGTTCTCAGTTTTCATGTATCGTTTACGCAATATCTCACTTCTTCTGTTACCTTTTCTTATTTTTGTTAGTATCCTGCCTAATCAGGTGTAGACGACTCCCAATTCAACAATGCTTTTTATTTTTTTCTTGGTCTTGTGCACAGTGAAATAGTTCTTCACTACGGTGCGACCACTGTAGCAAAGGTCACTCGGTCAAGATAGTTTTTCCGGCCAATCCATTTTTCACTTATTTTTTAATTTCCATTTATAACGAGTCCGTTTGCGTTTGCGAATGTCTTTATCATTATATCCGTTTCCGAGGTTACTGTTGGAATTGTGAGTTGTTGATTGAGATCACCGTATAGGGCAACCAACCCTACGCCGGCTGGATTTTTTGTCGACCTTCTCTGGTCTAAATCCGTCGTGTACTGTTATAGGACCACCTCGAAAAGGGTGTGGATCTGCACCACGCACGATATCGTATAAGAAATGAGGAGATAAGAAGTGACTTACATGTATTTTGCAGTTAATGAAAAGATTAAAGAATACAGAAGAAATGGTTTCGACACATAGATAGAATGGAATAAAGTAGAATACCAAATATGCCGAAAGATTACAACTCTAGAGGCAGAAGAAAAGTTGGTGAACTTAAGAAAAAGTAGACTCTGGATTAGGAACAGGCTGCTAAAGCGTAAAACCGTTAAGAAGACGATGACGAACGAGTCTTAGTAGAGTAGATCGTAGTCCCATTTGTATGCGTATGCAAATTTGACAGTCGCAAGTAACTGGGACTCATGTACCACTCTCTTAAGTACGGTGCCATTTCAAGTGCGGCCTGCACCAAAAAACCTTAGTCTATTTGTACGAAGGCCTTCAGGAAATCAATTAAAGCCGGACTAAAGAGGGGTGTTGGTCTCTCTAAGGGATGCCGCCGTCGGCAATGGGGACTTAACCAACAAGTGTTATAAAACAAGCAAAAGTGGTCCATAAGATTAAGCAGAAAACGTACATGTCGTTGAAAGCTTCTTAATGTATTAAAAATTTGCTAATCGCGGTATTCAGATATACCAATTTCAGTTAATATTTCAAAAATACAAAGTCTGGGAAAAGCATACAAGAAAAACAGTTGTTTCTGGCCAGGATCGAACTGGCGACCTCCCGCGTGTTAGGCGGACGTGATAACCACTACACCACGGAAACACATTTGTACTGGGAAATAGAAATGTTATTTAGATCTCCCTGGTTCTACACACAGAACATCATGCGCGAGTCACAGTGCGCGAGGTGTTATACAAATGTTTATAACTATATAAAATATGATCCCCCCCCACACACACACACACACACACACACACTAGAATGCCATTTCCATTGGTTTGAGACTCTCACTTGCTTGTTCCGTAGTTTCCGACACTTCAGTTACACGCATTACTTTATTTTCCACAATCATATACAGTAATTTATTTAGAGTTAACTTTTGTCTAAAGCTTGCGCGGTCGGTGTCAATATTTTGAAAATTATTTTAAAAAACCTGGCTGTCAGGCTGTGGTCGGTTGCTGTGAATCGACGTCTTATCGGCAACGTTTCGATTCACCGCCTCGTGCATCTTCTTCAGGCCACCAAAAAGCGACAGTGCGTACAGTAGAGGCAGATGATCGCCGATCAATACCCCGATAATTGTCTCAGGTAGAAGAAACCTGTCTATGTACACACACACACAAATGGAATTCAAGCGAGAGAGAGCGGGTGTGCGTGTGTGTGTGTGTGTGTGTGTGTGTGTCTCATTTTTTATAAATAAGTATAACTAACTGTACAGCCTATATCTTTTTGTTGTTCTTCTTCACCTGAACCCACCCGCGGATCCAATTCACAATGGAGATGGAGAGGGACCAACAGTTGGCGTTTCTCGATGTGCTGGTCCTTCGCAGGGCCAATGGCAGTCTGGGCCACAAAGTTTACAGGGTTGCTTCTACCTGAGACAGGTATCGCGTATTGATCGGCGATCATCTGCCGCTACTGTTATCGTACTCTCTGTCGCTTTTTGCCGGCCTGAAGAAGGCCCACGTGACGGGGGGAATCGAAGCGTTGACGACAACACAGCCTAACAGCCAGGTTTTCAGAAATAATTTTAAAAATATTTATTTGGAGTGTCATTAAAAAAGGAGACAACATATAACTGACGAACTTGAAACCAAATGACTGATAGCGACAATTGAAGATAATAAAAAGTAAGTGGAATGAACAGCTAGAAATTACACAGAAGACGAAAGTAATTAGATTTTAGACTAATCATGGAAAGACACGTTTGTGGAAATGTCTCTCTGCCAGGCCGTGCAAAAGCTGGAAATGACAGAATGGAGGAAAAGTTGAACCAACATAGGCTTAATGGTGGAAGGAGAAGAAAATGAGGGAGAAGAAGAAATAAAGAATGACTAAGAACGGAAGAGGCCGTCATACGCATCTGTAAAACCGCATCCCAGAAGAATGAACTTTCACAAAAAATATCTTATATTTCTTAAGACATATTAACATTAATGAGAAAAAGGTTATTATTCTAAAGAAACGTTAACTAAAACGTACAGGAGTATTTACGTGTTGGGGGTAAGCACAGTCAGCACAGTTATGTATCGTTTACAATTCAGATAATAGAGACCTCTTAACGACAAACGTTTGAGACCAAAATACTTTTAGACTTGGTGCTGCCTGTTAATATAGAGAATTTTGTGGAAAGAAGTTTTGAGTAATAATATGTGTTTCAGGGAGTTTTAAGAAATTATATATATACACACACACACATATTCGGGTTAAAACGTCCTGCGACGTTGTCCGATGCCTAATTGCCAATATGTCCTGTCGCTGCAGTTTCCTTCGGTTAGACCTCGTACATTCATTGATCTTCTTACACCCTGTATCCATGTTACTCTTGGCCTTCCCCTTTTTCTGTTTTCCTGTGGTATCCATTTCGTCACTCTCTTTGGCAACCTCTCTTTCAAGAAATTAGTATATGGAAAATGTTTGTTTCAAGGAACCACATATGGCCAGGGGGTTTTATTGAAGTTGTGTCGTAAATGAAACACACACACACACACACACACACACTCATATGCAATTCCAGTGAGCACGCGCGTGTGTTTTATTTTTAGCTATAACTATAAATAACGTTATAGTTATAAAGTTATAGTTATAACCTTCTTGTTGTTATTTTCCTGCTGAACTCAAAGGTATACAATCACCATATACCTTCTTCCTCGTTTTATATAATACAAAAACTCCTCTTTGGGTCGTCCCCACCCACTTACTGCATAGAGAGGCACCCCCCCCCCAGTTAACAGTTAACATGTGCTTCCACTATCAGTCTCTAATCTAATACTTTCATTCTCATCACTCTCTACGAGTAGTTCCCATTTATTTGTATTTTCTTCTATTATCTCTATCACTGATTATGTTTCGAATTCATCTCTTATATCTTCCCTTCTTTGTATAACACCAGTGGTTCCAAAACTTATCAGTCCGCGGACCCCCTCCAAATAATTTAAAAATTCACGGAACCCGTCTGAGTTCTGAAATAAAACAAACAGTAAATATGATTGAAACCTCTCATATAATGTGATAAAATAAATATCATATTTTAATTAAAATGTATTAAAATCAAAATTGTCTTTATTTGCAATATTATAATAATAATGATATCAAAGATAGTTTAATGTGAACAATAGAGCTGTTTTTGCACAATTAGCTCTTTAATATTGGGTTTCATGTATGATAATTTCAATATTAAGTAACTCTCAACATTAAGTTTATTTGTTAACTTTGACTTTAAGTACGTGAGCAGGGAGACTCAGATTTAACACAAATAAGTAGAGGAAAACACAGTTAAACACTTCAAAGCTCTTTTTCTGACTCAAGGATAGTCAGTCGTTACATATAACCAGAAGTCAGTTAACTGTAATTGCGAAAACTGTAATTTTAAAGAACTGTCAGTTGAAAGTTATGCCAATGAATCCTCTTTTTGTACTGTAAGAAAGAGGTCCAGCCTGTTCGGCGGACAAACAGATCTGCTACACGGAATGATTTAAAGACATTATTAAAGCCTTTAGTTTAAAATTACTTTTACAATTACAATTAGTTTGAACCAAAGAAAAAAGTACTGGATTCTTCTATGCTAATTGTTTTAAAATTCTAAAATTTAGATTTAGATTTAAAAGCATGAAATTCAGAGAAAATTACGGTACATTCTATTTTTCCTTAAAAGTGTCTGCGGACCCCCTGAAACATTGTCGCGGACCCCACTTTGAGAACCACTGCTCTAACTAATTCGTATTCCAATCTCTGATAACCAACTTCACAGACGTTTTAAACGTTCCCATGTGATTATTTTTATTCTACAATTATTGTTTTTTAAACACGTTTTGCTACAGTCTATTTCTTGATGCATAGGCTACATAATTTATTTAATATTTATAAATTCTTTACCTCAAGATGTTTTATTCCCTTATTTGTTACATGTTTCTTTTTTTTTTACATGAGGATTAGAACAATACGCTTCCCGAAACATGTACCAAATAAGGGAATAAAACATTTTGATGTAAATAATTTATAAATATTAAATAAATTATTGTTGTATAGATCACGTCTCAGTTTTTGTGTTAGTAGTTTGTTCACTTCTGCCAGTCAAGTTTATAATGTTTATTCTTTCGTTTTTCTTTTATCGGGAACGAATAAGCCCCAACCTTAATGCAGAGGAATCAAGGATAAGCCTAAGACAGTTATTCAGAAATAATTTGGAAGTGATGGAAGAAAACAACTCATTGTCAGAACAACGAATCTTCTTTTGGTTCATCTGATGACCAGAAACTAATCTTACATGACGTTTGTGCTTAATCGTTTTTAATCGTTTGAAAGTGATGATACGCAACAGGCAAGCCAGGATACAGAATTCTTCTTTTGCGGTGTATTGTGTTCTGTGCATTTATATACAGTATATGTATACTCAATTGTAAAACAATCCGTCCGCAAACACTCGTGCATGGTGTTGTGTGTGTTGCACCAGGGAGACCTAAATAACATTTCTATTTCACAGTTCAAACGTGTTTCCGTGGTGTAGTGGTTATCACGCCCGCCCCACACGCGGGAGGTCGCCAGTTCGATCCTGGCCAGAAACATGCGTTTTACTTGTTTTTTCTCTTACCTAACAACGTACTCTTTAAATCTTCACTCATATTACCGTATCTGAACACTATGAACACTACAGTTGTAAAATTTTCAATAAATGAAGCAAAATACAACAACATATAAGTTTATTGCATTATACTATGTATAAGGTGACCATTTGTTCTCATTTAATACGTAAAAGTTGTCTTGAAAACATTTTTAATTGATTCCCTATTATCGGTGACAGCTTTCCCCATCGTGCCTGTGACCAGTCACTAGTCTGTCTACAATTCACTCCTTCAAGGGCGGTGTAAATATTTACTGGTTTTAGGTTTATATCTGAAGCAGAGTTTACAGTGTCATTGAGTTTGTATTGTTACAACAGTCTGACTGATCGTCGTATGGTACAGTGGAAACAAAATACATGACACCAATGAAGTCACTAATTACCACCTTTAATGAATCACAAATAACAATTTGTAATCAACGAGTTATTCAAGAAGATTATACCCGTACAATAATTCAAGATAAATTTGTTCACACGAAATAACAATGTCAAGTAATAGAGTTCCAAACTAATTATAACAAAGTAAACACTGCCCGCTAAATCTACAACCATCACTCGATCCGCATTAAGGAAATCGCTCGACAGTGTAGAAACAGGTCGAAGGCGCTCTCAACTTTTTAAGATGATTCCATCGTTACACTATGATGGAAACACTTGCAGTGAATATAATTTGGAGCAAAACTCTTCCTGAAACACACATAAATGTCAATTAATTCTACGACTATTCTTCTTTGTACAGAAATTCCCCATTAACGCTTTCAAGCTTCACAGCTCATCATCAGATCGGATATACATGACAGTGGTGTTTTCGGGAATTTTCTTCTCTAGTGGTGTGCAACAGTGTTATTTCTGTCTGTGATTACAACCACTAACACCGCTTTAATAATTAAATAATCTTCTTTATGCAATACTCATGTAAATGACTATAGAATTTTAAGGTTTATAATTTTTTATCAAAATGTTTAGCTTAAGTATTCTAAACAGATTTTTCTTTGTCCAGAAAATGCAATAATATTATTTATTACTTCAATTTTGTCTTTTTTATTGATTTCAATTAACAAACCAGTCCAGAAAAAAATAAAGATAAATAAAAATAAAAATAAATAAAATGAATTCACTATATGCAAGTGAATTTCTACCATTGAACTATAATTTAGACAAACTAGAAATATTGGAAAGACGAATTATAATTATTGTAAAATAATTATTGAGAAAATATTAGACCCACAAAAAACTTCAGAAGGTTGAAAATTCAGAAATAATGATGAAATATATCAAAGTATAGAAAATATAACAGAAACGATGCGAAAAAGAAGACTATTATTTTTTGGACATTTATATAGAATTGTTGACAATAGATTAACAAAACAGATCTTCAAATATCTGTGGGGAAAGATGTCAACATCAAGTTGGATTACAGAAGTCCAAAAAGATTTAGAAAAAAATAATAGACACGCAGAAAAAGCAACTGAAAGAGAAGTTTTTCAGGCAAAAGTGTTAAAAATGGAAAGAGTTAGGGTAGGAGAGAGAAAAACGCATGTTCTAAAGTGGACTGAAGTCAGGAAGAAGAGACATAGTGAAAAGATGAAAGAATATTGGAGAAAAAGAAAAGAACAAGGAATAAAGAATAGAAGTTGGCATGTGGTCCTCAGATGGCCATACAAATAGACAAAAACTAAAGAAAAGCTGGCTTTTTTAATAATTTTTGAAAAAACCATAGTATAATATTTTGTATTAAAGCATACCAAAGTTTCCTTAAAAGGAGGGTTCACAAACGTCCTGAAGGAATAGCTATAACAAGGAATTTAGCGTTGTTGGTAAATTTTCAATAATTAATTTGTTCACATGTAAAAACATTTCATATATCACTTTATATTTAGTAACTTGTGAGAAAATATTGCTTACCAAGTATATTATATTATTAAAAACATCAGTTGTTATTAGAAGTATAAATTGTTTTAAATATGCTGCCATTTGCTTTAATTAATTAAATTGTCATTTTAGCTTTAATTTATTTGTTCATAATGTAACAGTTGGTTATTTTTTCAATGGGTTTTCGGAATGTACCTATTTATTTCTGTCACGTTCTAGAGATCAAATCATTAGTGATTATAATTACTGAAATATAACTCATTCTGGAACAGTTAAATAGAAACAGTTAGACATATATAAAAACATATATATATATATATATATATATATATATATATATACCAAAAAAACCGGGCTGTCGCGCTTGTGGGTAGTTATATTATACATAGTTTTAAATGATATTAATAATACAACGTTTTAGAAAACATATTTTTATTACTTTATCTATTTATTTATATATTAATAAAAATACATTAAATGTTTATTTAAAATAATATATTCTTGTAAAATGTTGTATTATTAATATAATTTAAAATATATAACAAGAACAATTGACCATTTATGAATATAATTATACATAGTTATAGGCCTACATATTTTTATGTAAATGCGCGCGCGTAAACACTCGTGCATGAGTTCTGTGTGTAGTACCAGGGAGGTCTAAATAACATTTCTCTTCCACAGTTCAAATATGTTTCCGTGGTGTAGTGGTTATCACGTCCGCCTAACACGCGGGAGGTCGCTAGTTCGATCCTGGCCAGAAACAAGTGTTTTATTTGTTTTTTCAGATACCTATCTACTAATTTTTAAAATCTTCACTAGGATCCCCATATCTTCACTAGGATCCCCATATCTGAACGTTACGTTCACCATACTTTCAATAAATTAAGGGAAATCGAAGGACATAAGTTCACCGCTTTATCCTATTGATGGGGCGATAGTTTGTTCCTATTATAAGATCCACTATTTTTAAACAAGTTCTTTGTTGAATTCCCATTTTCGTCCACAGCTTTAGTGATATAGGGTAAGACCAGTTTCTAATCCGGATTCAGTTATCTTTTTCTTGGCCGGTGTACATATTTGCTATTTTGAGGTTTATATCGGAAGCAAAGTTTAGCTACACTGCAGTATCTTTCTGTTTGCACGGTGAAGTCACTCTTATAGAAAATACAAAGATGAATTTGTGACATTATTGAAATGAAATGGAAAACAGAAGGCTGAGATATTTATACAGCTATTGCAAATTATTTTTCTTCTGATAGTTCCTATACGTTTCGGATGTTGGATATCATACATACTATTTTAACTTTCTGTACTGCTACACGGAATAAGTCGGTTGTATTCATGCCAAACCAGGTCCTTCAATTTCTCAGACATGAAATTCTCGGTAGCCCAACTCCTCTGTTTCCAAGTAATTTTCCCTGTAGTATGGACTGCAATAAGTAAAATCTCTGTTCAATTTCTCATGACATGTCACAGATACTGAAGCTTTCTTATCTTCACTGTGTTAATAATTTTTCTTTCTTTCTTCATATTTCTAAGAACTTCAACATTAATTATATGTGCTGTCCATGAAATGCTCAGTATTCTACGGTAAAGCCACATTTCGAAAGATTCCAACGTTTTAGTTGTGGCTTCAGTGAGAGTCCAAGATTCTACACCGTAGAAGAGGACCGAGAATAAGTAGCAGCGTAAAACTTGCCTTTTCAACTCTGCTCTTTATTTCTTGAGAGTGGTCCCATTGTTCATTGACTATAGTACCAAGATATGTAAATTTGCTTACACGTTCAACTGACCTTTGGTTTATTATTGCAAATTGATATCTTAAAATAGTCTTACTTTGGAACTGAATTGACTCCAGTGATGTTAATAGTAGAATAGGACAAGGAAGAAAAGCATTTTTAAAAAATCATCTCTTCTGGCTTTTTTTCTGAAGTTATTTTCCGGTTTCAGAAACGTGTACCTGAAAACCAGGAAGAAATTCGTAAAGTTTCATTTGGAATATGTGTACGTATATCACACAAACCTGTGTTCTGAAGAAATTAGAGAAAAGCTACAAATACCGATGGACACAAATACTTCCTGCTGATGGGATTTGAAGAGAGTGAACGAAAGGAGAACGGTGACTGAAACCTTTTAGTCTGAAGCTCGCACTTCCGGTGTCAATAAATTCAAAATTACTACTAAAAACCGGGC
The DNA here is from genome assembly GCA_034769895.1 of Magicicada septendecula. NCBI lineage: Eukaryota > Metazoa > Arthropoda > Insecta > Hemiptera > Cicadidae > Magicicada > Magicicada septendecula. Next base: position 1,384,947,022 of record CM068367.1, on the reverse strand, counting down.
TGTTAAGCTGTTAGGCCGCGGTCGGTTGCTATTAAACGTCACCACGTGGGCAACGTTTCGATTCCCCGTCGGGCCGCTAAGAAGCGACAGAGAGTAAAAACACAATAGCGGCAGATGTACGCCGAACACTACCAGATACCTGTATTAGGTAAAAGCATCGCCTCAACGCAAATGGTTTGCTGACTGAAACCACTGCGTAAAGAAAAAGTAATGTGGTTGGGCCCCTACTCAGTCATCCAAACTGTGGTTTGGTTGGGCCCCTACTCAGTCATTCAAACTGTAGTGTGGTTGGGCACCTACTCAGTCATTCAAACTGTAGTGTGGTTGGGTACCTACTCAGTCATTCAAACTGTAGTGTGGTTGGGTACCTACTCAGTCATTCAAACTGTAGCATGGTTGGGCACCTACTCAGTCATTCAAACTGTAGTGTGTTTGGGCACCTACTCAGTCATTCAAACTGGTCGAGGGGTGTAATCGGAGGGGAACACAACAACTACTACACTGAGGAAAAAAAGAAGTTGTATAGCAAATTTATAGTTATATAATTCATGTACACAGACATGTACACACACCGTCACACCGTTGCCTTCCAGTGTATGTGTTTTCATATTTATCACAGAGATTATAATTAACATATCGTAGTCACAAATTTCCTATTCCCGATTAAAACTCCCTACTACCCGTATCTGTTTGCTGCAAACAAGAATTTTCCCTATACTTATTTTCTTATTTCTTAATGTACTTATTTTCACTATGAATATCTTCGTATTGGCTGAAACACTTCATTATTACTAAAACGTTCTTTCCAAAAAATGCTCTACATTATCCGACATCGTCAAGGCTAATAGTCTTTTCAGTCTGTAACATTCGTCTGTAAGAGACCTCTGTCATCTCAACTGTAAATAATTCACATTCCTACAGAACTACTCCCAGAACGTAATGCCTTCTGTCTGTTACTTCTTTTAATCAACGTTCATTCAGGTAAAAACTCTTTTCACTTCATAAACGTACCGTACATTACTGGAATTATAAGATATCCTTTGTTGGTTTTCATTTTCTGAGACTCAGTTGCCCAGGTATATGATAGTTTCTTCTGTTCTTAGATAGCCTTCTTCTTTACCGTCTAGCATGAAGCCTGGGTCGTTTCTACGTATCGTCCTATGTCTCTGTCACCTCCAGTTTTCTACTGCCTATCAGAGAGGCATTTCCGCAACCAGTCTACAATCAAATACTTTCTTCCGCCTTACTTTCTACCAGTTGTTCCCGTTTATTTTTATTTTGTTCTATTATCTCTATCACTTATTTGATTTTCAATGCATCTCTTATATATTTCCTTGTTTGAATTACGCTCCAAATAAATTGTAGCCTACTCCAACTAGACAAACGTCTGAAAATTCACACGTGACTTTTTCCTTCTACCAGGAATATATATATATATATATATATATATATATATATATATATATATTACATTTAATATTTATAAATAAATTTACTTCAAGATATACCTTTTTTTCCTTATTAGGAACATGTTTCGGGTACTATCTTGTACCCATCCTCAGCCTTCCGGTTTTTTTTTTTTGTATATATATATAATTTGTGATGTTTTCAATTTGTTTCTTCTGCAAGTAGTATAATTTTGTATATTCTTTTCAACACCTGACGCACGTTTCACTGAAAAATATCAGTATCATCAGAGGTTTCTAAGTAAATTAATAGCAATCAAAATAATTCTATTAATATAAAATTAACGAATAATCGAATTTGTTCGATTTTAATGTAAAATAAAATAACTGATAATCGATTTAGGTCGATTAGTTAACGATTGTTTTAATGTTTATTTTTTCCAGCTGTTTTCTCGGTTATATTTGAAGTTTTGTTGTTTATATTTTATTCATTTTTATTTTTTAGTAAATTTATAATTTTAAATAGATCGTCTTGTTTTGTTTTTATTTGGGTTTGTTCTTTAATTAATAAATTATTGTTATTGTGTTTGTAGATGTTAAGATTTTCCCAAATATTCATTTTTTGTCCTTTTTGTATGTTTTTAATTAATTTTATATTTTCAATGTTTGGAAACTGGTGGTTATTATTTAGACAATGTGTGGCTAAATTAGATTTATAAATATTTGGTTTTAAATATGCATTGCGGTGTTGAACGAATCTATCTCGTAGTTTTTTCTACGTCTGGCCCACGTAAAATTTATTGTAATCTGGACATTCTATTTTATATATTCCATTTTTATTGTGAGTATTGGATTTAGTTTTAGGTTTTATTTTATTAAAAATTATATTATCTGTATTATAAGATATTTTAATAGGACCGCACCAAATTATAAAATATCAAAATTACTAACTCAAATCTTAAAACATAAAATTGAACTTCCAGCAAAACACAATCAGAATGATCACTGTTGCACACCACTATATAAAAATTATTCCAATTAGCGCTTTCAAGCTTCACAGCCCATCGTCAGATCGAAATAGACAGGAAATATGTAAAAACAAACCCTTCACCCCTCTCCCCCACCCTGCTCACACACAACAAGCTATAAATTTATGACCCTTCCTCACCCCCTAAACCCTGAGTGTGTGATCAGGATGGGGGAGAGGGGTGAACCACTAACACAAATTTCTTCATTAAATTCCAGCAAAACACAATATAAAAAATAGTATCGAACTCACGGAACAACTAATAAACGTAGAAGTAAACAGAAATACAAAATTATATTCATTCGACATATCAAACATGTATACAAACATTCCCATTGAAGAAACTATAAATATTATAATAAATAATCTGAAAACAAATAACGAAAGTAACACATACATTAAACAGTTAACTAATACTCCAAAAATAATTTTAAATCAAAATTATTTTCAATACAACAACAAATTGTACTATCAAACAGATGGCCTTGCTATGGGAGCCCCAACCTCCGCTATCATATCAGAAATCTTCCTACAAAAACTCGACGAACAAATAATAAATATAATAAAATTAAACGACCCATTAGGATGTTATTTTAGATACGTTGATGACACTCTGTACATTTCCCAAAACAATGGTATAAATATAAATAAAATATTCAACTCCATAAATAATTTACATTCCAAAATAAAATTCACGTTAGAAGAAGAATCTAATAATAAATTAAATTATATAGATCTAACAATAAAGAAAAATGAAACAAATTTTGAATATTCAATATACAGGGAACCTTCTCAAACTGACTTAGTAATACCAAATACTTCTAATCATCCTCCCCAACACAAAATGGCAGTATTTAATTCCATGATTTACCGAATGCTTAGGATCCCATTAAATAACACAGAAAGAAACAAAGAAAGAAAAATTATCCAACAAATAGCAGTTAATAATGGATACAAAATAATAACTATTAATAAATTAGAAAATAAAATTAAACATAAAATCACTAATAAAATTCCTAAGAACACTACATTTAAAAATTCACCTATTAATAATAATATAAAATATACAACCTTCACTTATTACGGAAATATTAAACATTCCGGTTTAGAAAAGTTTAGTTTTTAAAAATATGTTTAAAACTCAGCGAACAAGTAATTATATTCTACGAGACCTTATTTATTTTGTCAAAATTAGCTGAATTCTAAATCTTCAACTCAAAAACTAAATAAAATATTTAAAGATACTAATTTAAAAATATCTTATAATACAGATAATATAATTTTTAATAAAATAAAACCTAAAACTAAATCCAGTACTCACAATAAAAATGGAATATATAAAATAGAATGTCCAGATTGCAATAAATTTTACGTGGGCCAGACGAAGAAAAAACTACGAGATAGATTCGTTCAACACCGCAATGCATATTTAAAACCAAATATTTATAAATCTAATTTAGCCACACATTGTCTAAATAATAACCACCAGTTTCCAAACATTGAAAATATAAAATTAATTAAAAACATACAAAAAGGACAATAAATGAATATTTGGGAAATCTTAACATTTACAAACACAATAACAATAATTTATTAATTAAAGAACAAACCCAAATAAAAACAAAACAAGACGATCTATTTAAAATTGTAAATTTACTAAAAAATAAAAATGAATAAAATATAAACAACAAAACTTCAAATATAACCGAGAAAACAGCTGGAAAAAATAAACATTAAAACAATCGTTAACTAATCGACCTAAATCGATTATCAGTTATTTTATTTTACATTAAAATCGAACAAATTCGATTATTCGTTAATTTTATATTAATAGAATTATTTTGACTGCTATTAATTTACTTAGAAACCTCTGATGATACTGATATTTTTCAGTGAAACGTGCGTCAGGTGTTGAAAAGAATATACAAAATTATACTACTTGCAGAAGAAACAAATTGAAAACATCACAAATTATATAATTACTGCAAGAAACATCGAGTTACTTATATAGAATATATATATATATATATATATATATCTTGTTTTATAGATCACTTCTCTGTTCTAGTGTTACAAGTTTTTTACCTCTGCCACTAAAGTTTGTAACGTTTATTCCATCGTGTTCCTTTCATCAGGAACGGATGAGCCTCAGCCTTTATGCAGTGGAGTCCACGAAAATACGAGAACAGTTGCTCACAAAATCATTTGGAAGTGATAGCCTAAGCTCTTCAAATATTAGCGTTAAAATGAGGCCAAAATCAAAATTAAGAATTCTTTGCCGGAACAACGAATCTTTCCTTGGTTCATCAGATGAGAACAAACAAAGCTAACATGATAGTGCTGATTCTCCTTTATCATTGTCAGTAGTGACGATAAGCAACCGGCAACCCAAGGTACAGAATACTTTTTGTTGCAGTTTGGTTTTTCTGTGTGTAGAACCAGGGAAATCTAAATAACATTTCTATTTCACAGTACAAATATGTTTCCGTGGTGTAGTGGTTATCACCTCCGCCTAACACGCGGGAGGTCGCCAGTTCGATCCTGGCCAGAAACAAGCATTTTGTTTGTTTTTGTTTCAATTTAGCAACGTAATTTTAAGTTTTCACTGAGATTACCGTATCTGAACGTAACCATTATAAAATTTTAATGAAATACCAAAAGTCACTGTTATAAAAGTATATAGACAAGGAGAAGATAAGCAAGCGCGCATGCGTGTCCGCATGAGTGTGTGTGTGGTTATACTTATACACAGTTATATATATATATATATATATATATATATTGCAATATATCTATCTATGCAATGATACACACAGGTTGCACAGATAAATTAACGAAATCAATTATTTTGGAAGTTAATTTTTATTGAAAATTTCTAAACTAAATTCTTTTATACTGTCTGTAATAATCTTACATAAATCAAGTTAAATGAAATTGTCTTTGACACACAGAAAGTATAATTAAATCATTTATAACTGATTTATAATTAGTATACAGATATAAACAGATTTCTGTTTATAATTTAAACAGAAAGTAAAATTAAAGTGTTTGTAACTGATTTATTAACATCAGATATTATGACCAACCAAGGTGTCAAACATGGATGCACTTTATCGCCTACACTGTTCAATATATATATACATATAGATGACCTCGTGCGAGAATGGAAACAAAGTGCTCCTCTAGGTATACAGAGTAGCCGATACGAGTTCCTAAACACTATGCTGTTTCCCGATGATCAATTTGTAATCCAAGATACTGAGGATAAATTACAACTGGCTATCCACAAACTAAATCTGTTATCAAAAGGTTATAATTTGAACAGTACAATAGAAAAAACTAAGACCATGGCACTCCTAGGAAAAGATTCGATTCGGACAAAAATTTTAATTGAAAATAAAATTTTAGAACAAGTATCACATTTCAATTACCTAGGATGTGATATTACATATGGAGAAGACATATACGGGTCCGAATCATGGGCACCAAGAAAGAAAGATTATAGACAGATGAAAACGTCTGAAATGAAATATCTTAGACCTGTGAAAGGTTGTATAAGATTAGGTCACATAAAGGACGAAGATATAAGACAGGAATTAAAAGTGCAACCAGTAACGGAACTAGCGAAAAACTATAAAAAAAGATGGAAACAGCACGTTATGCGCATGTCTCCAGAAAGAATCCCAAGAAAAATCTTGAATTATAAGCCAACCGGAAGAAGAAATGTTGGCAGACCGAGACGGAGATGGTGAAGCCGGAACAGGCAACCTGCCTAATCCTGGACAGATAGATGATGATGATGATGATGATGATGATGATGATGATGATAACTGATTTATAAATGTTTACAACTGGTGGATTGTTACTTGACGGATGAATTCCACGTTTATTAGCTCCTTATACTTGAGTGCGCTGATTCCGGGTGCGACGTTTCGCTGTGGGTTCACTTAACTTCGCACACCTATCCGTTAGATCTGATAATTGTTTAGCTAATAATATTACAACTCCGTCCGCTTGTGGTAAATGAAAATGTGTGGATTGAGTAGCACATTGGATACCACTGCCGGTCCCAAGTCCGGATAAAGGAGGAGGGTTGGTGCAGATGGTTAGCCGCTGGAAAAATACGGATGGCTCAAGAAGCAACGGACAGCCTCGGAATTGGACAGATAAATTATGTAAATTATGGTAATGACCATAGCGAGAAATAGGACAATGAAATGGATTGCAAAATGGAAAAAGATGAACTGTCTAAAGCCGGCTACGCACTAACCATCCCCGCTGGACGTCATGACTGACAGCAAGTCAAAAACGACAGTGCGTAGCTTTGACATCCATCCGCACGTCGTGTGTCTTTGAAGATGTGCACGATGTCCAGCAAGACCATCAGCTCAAGCCGCACGACGTGCGGATGGATCGTGTGTAGTGTTGACGGATGTCAAGGAATCGTGCATCGTGCATGTTTGATCATGCGTACGCTTGCTGTCTATCAAATCGTCATTTTCGAGCAAGTAAAGTACATGTTTTTAGAGCACATTCGTTTAATAAATATTTACTGTTTAATTTTACGTTACATTCATTGTTTAGTTTATATTTAATATGTAACGATTCAGATAAAATTTCAGTTTAATATTTAGTTTAGTTTATTCTTGGTTTACATAAGACATTCAAATATCATTAGCAGTTATTATTTTAAATATTGTTATTATTAATTTGTTTTAATTACAATTCATAATGGACCGTGAAATAACATCAAAATTTATCGAAAAATATAAATTAAATAGATGTCTGTGGGACGTATCCTCTGCAGATTGAATGCAATAATAAAACAACACCCATTTTTTGATATCTTGATAAAACAGGTGGCATGACTTTCAACAAATTTAATTATCAGAACAATTTTTTAATTTTAATACAGAAAAAATCAATAAAATGATTTTTACAAAACACAACGAGAACTAAAGAACGTCTGGCACGCTGGACGAGTTGCACGACAGTGTGGTGCCCACATCCATCACCGACGTCGGGCACGCTGGACAGCGGCGATGTACAGTGCGTAGCCGGCTTAAGAATTGGTACATGGAACATAGGGTACTAGGAAAGACAAAGTACGATAGGCTGTCAAACAATAGTATAAGAGAAACGTGTAATTTAACAGACTGCGGAAAGAAGACGGATATGGAATTAACACATATCAAGAAAGGATGACGCAAGGCTAGTGAAAAGGGCAAGAGATAGACATCCGAACACTAAGAGGAACATTTGTCGGCCAAGGAAGAGGTAGAGTGACAGCATGTAGGACAGTTGTTATACAACAGGACAGAGTCCTAACAAAGAAGAAGAATAAGAAGACGACCACGACGAAGAAGACTAAGAATACTATAACTTCAGTGTTCGTTTATACAGGTTTATTAACTTAATTACTCAAGTGCGCTGGACTTAGTCTTACGTCGCCATCTTGAAGTGTTTTCGCGTATTGAGGTGTAACTCCGGATGAGGTATAACTTACTTAATCTGACATCTTCCAATCACACAGACAGGACACTGGCCCGTATTATTTTATATTATTATTATCCCAATAATCTTCTCTTCTTATGTCTTCAATACTAAGACTGTTTTGCAGAAGTCTTACATTGTGATCGATCTTATGCTTTCCTCTTCATTTCCTCACAAGTTTCACAATTTACATAATCCATAATTTGCTTTATATACTGCAGCTTTGGTCTTCCCGTATATCCTTTACCTTCTATTGTTCATCCCATCACAAATTTTAGTAGTCCTTCATGCCGCAGTGTATGCCCAATAAGTTCTACTCTCCTTCCAATTATGACATTTCAACAAACACCTCTCATTGGCTAATCTGTTCAGCACTACTTCATTTGTAATTTTGCCAGACCACTTTATTTTTAGCATCTTGCGATAACACCATATCTCAAAGCTGTCCAGTTTCCTCTTTTCCTTCATACCTATTGTCCAAGACTCGCAACCATACATGACAATGCTCTACATAAAACTCATTAGGAAACGTTTCCTTGTTTTAGGGAAGTTGCTACTTGTTGTTAGTATTTTCCATTTTTTGTTAAAAACAATCTTAGCCTTGTTTATCTTGATAATAATATCTCTTTACCCTCCCAATAATAATATCTGGTTTAACCCCTCAATAACATAAGATTAAAAATTGTCTGTTAATCTCAGATTGGTATTTGAAAATTATTAGAATGGATTGAGTTCCACGTGACAGTGAATCATGTTATACTATGTAAGGGAATCTTGAACAGATGGTACCGCTGCCCTTGTCGACACTTTGTAACGAACTCCCTCACCTCACCACAGAAATTCACAATAGAAAGTTCTGATTGATTCAAATTGCTTTCTCGTCATAAATAAAGAATTAAAATCTCTGGTCATACACAAAACCTCTAAATCATGTCCGATTCTTATCTATAAATTTTACGACCTAATTAAAATATTCCATATATAAAACTATTTAATAAATGTATTACAACATGTTGGATCGTTCATGCTATACTAGAAAACTACCGTAGCGTTGAACTCGATTTATAATATGCTGAAGTTTCATTTCCATAGGTTAACAAGTAACGGAGTTATTCACTGTAATTACAATTATTCCAACACAAACTCACTCACTCATTAGGGGATACACATATATGGATACAGGGAAATAATTCTAAACAATATGATTTGTTTCAATTCATCATCCTAAATATAATACAACAATTTTGCCTAATTAACAAAATTGAACAAACGTATTGCCTATACCTGCTTATACGCTAGGAAAAGGCTCTACAATATTTCTATCTCAACGTTCTGCAATGCTTCGTTGAAATATATAAACTCTTGAGTACGCATTCCCACGTGTTGTTCTGTACGTGACTTAAACGTAAATAAGATTTCTATGTCACATTTCAAACATGTTTCCGTGGTGTAGTGGTTATCACGTCTGCTTCACACGCAGAAGGTCCCCGGTTCGATCCTGGGCAGAAACAAATGTTTCTTTATGTTTCTAATTTTTAAGTATCTATAAATTTTTTACCATACTATTTTTTTAGTTGCAATGAGTTTGTCTTATCTAAAAATTACGATAATCAAATTGTATAATCTGCGGCAATTGTCCTTCCCTATAAAGCTATTTCCAAAAAAAACAAAAATTATTCGTGATTTGTTAAACATTTAGAAGTTTCTTGCTGCATAGAAAAAATAATTTACCAAAACTGATAAAAAATGTATTCACAAATTTTAAGTAAGTAATTCATAAATATGCTGCTATGCGACTTTGTTATAGACAAATACAATATGAGACAAGAATGGTTTTAATAGGAACAAAGCAGCACCATTCGCTGACACAAACGCACTGGTAAAATGAGTTATATTATAGTAGACGATTCACAGGACACATTAAAATATATAATAGTTTTAAGGAGATCTCGGTTAAAACTGTTAAAACGCTCCGACGGAGCCTTCCAATAACATATTTCTTTCAACACGAAGCATTATCCTCAATCACTTTCTTTTACTGTATTCTCCATGTATTTCGATACATTTTAAATCACTCCTTTTCCATAAAAAATTAACTATGGCTAAAATAATATTTAAAACATATTATAATAGAAGTTTGTTTAATCCAATTTTCTTTAATATCTACATTGAGAACATCTTTGTAAAGGCTACCATAATACAAGACATAGTAAACAATAACTTTTTCAAACCACCTCATTGAAGCAAACCACACATACAAAAACATCGACAATAACGTGGACATTCTACGCGTACACACAAAAGGCCGAAAACTAGGCAGTCTAAAGCAATTGGAAATATACAAACACACGAAAACACATAAAAACGACATCCTAAACGAACAGACACAATTCAAATCACACGCATTATTCGAACATATCACATCCCACACACACACACATCGTTCTTTCAAAAGTCGATACCGTCGCCAAGAACAAGACAGACAGTGCTCCCAACGGCAACCTCTGAAGAAACCTTTTTAAAAGCGAAAACCGTTTCAGGCTATAAGGTAAAACTTTTAGGTTTTCGCCTATAAAAACTTAGTGTTCCGAGTCGGTAGTGAATTAATTATATTTAGTTAAGTAGCGGACACGTCATCGACAACGAACTCCAAGAAAGTAAAATAAAAGATAATTATTAACATCCGTTATGCGGCACTACAGAATCCATCCAAGACTTCCAACAAATTATGGACGCTCTTAATTCATAAAGTCCGAAATGGGGATTGAGAATTACCGTTAATGAAATTAAATTTTTGGTTATAAGAAAACGAAGTAGTACGGACAGTTAAACTTTACCCTAGACAAAGCAGCTTTACCTGTAGAAATAGTAAACCACTTTCAATATCTTGGCTGCTGGATTAACCAGTTCATAAATTCCCTTGAGAAGATCAAAGCAAGAATCAAAATTCCTCGGTTTGCGTTTCTCAAACTAAATTCTAAGTTGGACAAGCCAAGGAAGTGACACTGTACTTAAGAGAATGGAAGTTACCTTACTTACATTCAATTTGTTGCAAGTATCAAAAGAAAATTTGCGTACTTTGAACGTGTGTACAAAGAGGACGACAATCTACCCTACTAATGCTCATTCTAAACGCAAAAAAAAGTTAAAAACTAATTGAGCGGATAAACTATCTTGATTACGTATCCTCCGGCTGTGGTCAGGTCTAACTGCTGGAGAACTGATGGTACTCTGCGCAAGTTAGAGAAAAATATAAAGACATAATTGAAATGGGAGTTGTCAATACCTGATTAGCCAGCATAGTAAAAAAAAAATATGATTACAGAAGTGAAATATTGCGAGAGCGATACATAAAAAATGAGAGCCCTTTGTAAAGAGAATATGTTACGACGGTCTAGTGATCGTCGTATGGTACAGTGGAAAACAAAATACAACACACCAATTATGTCACTAATCACCAGCTTTAATTATCACAATTACATAGTTTGTAATCAACAAGATAGCCTCTTACAACAAATCAAATAAAAATTGTTCACACGCAATAAAATTGTCTAATAATATAAAACACAATTGTATTACAATTGTCCCGCACGATTATAAAACACATAAAACTTCACCACAATATTACGATCCGTACACGAATATATCGCAAACTCAAACTGAAACTGAACGCGTCGCTGAGTACTTGTATTTATATCCCGCCGAAATACCAGAATATTCCATACTGCGCGTCAAGAACGCTGCTAGAAAACACTAGAACGTAATTGGTTGCGACCTTGTCACAGTGCGCGAGGCCGGCGAATTCTGGCACAGTCTAGCTAACGCGTTGAGAATCACAGAATCACGTACGCACACACATTGCAGCCGGAGTCTACTGGAACATTCGAGAAACACGTAGATTGTTCTGTAATGTTGTAACAATATCAATAGTGTAGCTACGAGAGAGAGAGAGAGAGAGAGAGAGAGAGAGAGAGAGAGAGAGAGAGAGAGAGAATGCAAAAGAAAGAGTAAAGTGTGAAAGTAAAGAGAAGTGTGTAAGATGCTAAGCGATAACGTTATAGAGACGTTTTATCTTCATAAAACAGCATCGTTTATAACCGGAGTACCTGAGAGGTAAACACGAGTACAAAGATATTAGGTTATACAAAGGTAGGCCGTGTGTTACAATGCGCGATAAAGAAAACATCACATTATATACCAAACAACAATAACCTCTGTGTGTGTGTGTGCGCGCGCGCGTGGATATATTGTCACAGGACAAATGGCGCCAATCGTACACACTATAGTTTTTTAGGCCCTTAAAAGGACCGTTTGTCGGGTACGCTAAATCATTTGCGTACGCTGCCCGAGCCGCGCTGTGATGTTCGGCGGCTGCGTCCGCTGTTCCGGGCGTGCTGCGGTTCTCTTCTTTCGGCAGCGGTATGTAGAGCCCGCTGCTGTCCCAGTCGATGTCCATCACTGCTTCTCCTGCGTTCTCCATTCTTCCTTCTTCCTTTTCTTCCAGCTGGCTTGACGACGTCCAATGGAGTGCGCCAAAAATTTTTAGCGGCGCTGTTTTTATGCCCTGACAGGTCGTATGCCACGAACCTATCAGAGTGCCGCTGGTCCCTGGTTGGCTCGCCTCGAGCACGTTAGATGGTCACGTTGAGGCCAATCAAGCTGCTGCCGATCCTTGATTGGGTCGCCTCGCCTTCTCGTGTCACGTCTCGGCTGGCGCCGAGAGCAGATCTTCGCCTCGCTGTCACAACTCCCCCGGGTCTTGAATGCTCTCCGGTGGCCAGCCCATTGTTCTTCTCCGGCGGGTTTGAGCCGTTGGCGGTGAACCTTGTATGGACGTCCGTCCTTCTCCACCGTGTAAATCTGCCCGCCGAGGGTTGCGGTAACGCTAAAGGGACCTTCCCAGGCTGGCTCCCATCCAGGGTACCTCCGTCCTTTGGCTGGTCCGGCGTGGCTCTTGACGTACACCAGCTGCCCTACGGCCAGTGTAGGGTCCTGTGTCCTCCGTTCCGGATACCGCCGCCGCTGATACTGCGTCTGGTGTGACCTGGCCGCCTCTTCTCGTTCCTCAATTGGCCGGACGTCCTGTTCTGCGTGTGGCCGACTCCAGTCGCCGGGTCGGTGTAGGTCTCTGCCCAGCAGAAGCTCGCTCGGTGTCACTCCAGTGGCGGCGTTTGCACGATTCCGCAGCGAGAACAGAATCGTCGGCAAACGCTTGTCCCAGTCGCCATGGTCCTTGCAGTCATGGAGCTGGATCCGCAGCGCCTTCTTGATCTCGCCGTTGCGCCGCTCGGTCGGGTTCGCCCTGGGATGGTAGTTGGCTGTAGTCCACGGTCGTATGTGCAGCTTGTCGCACATCTGCTTCCACTTGTGGCCCGTGAGCGGCTTTCCGTTGTCGGTGAGCAACGCCTCTGGGTATCCCCAACGAGGGAACACTTCTTCCTCCAGGTAGCGGATAATGGTGTCGGCGTCCGCCTTGCGCACGGCCTTTGCTTCCACCCATCTCGACATCATATCCGTGACCACTACGATGTACCGGTTGCCAGCTCGAGTCAGCGGATATGGTCCCATGACGTCCAGGGCGACAGTATTCCAACATCTCCTGGGTCGGTGAGGTCGCTGTTGGTCCTGTTCGGGATTTGCGCCGCGCTTGTGTAGGGCGCATATTCTGCAACTCCGGACGTATCTGCGGACATCAATGGTTAGGCCGGTCCAGACGAAGTCCTTGCCGATGGCCCGAAACGTTTCTTCGGCCCCCGGATGACCGGCTTCAGGGAAGTCGTGGAAGTGCCTGATGACCTCCATGCGGACACTCGGCGGCACGTACAATCCTGGTTCCTGGTTGCGTCTGTCCTTCCAAACCAGGCCGTTGTCCACCCGGTATCCTCTCGCTGTAGCCGCCGCAGGGTCGTTTCTCCACGCTTGGCACTCCTGGTCGCCTTCTTGCGCCTCCTGCACTGCCTGATGGATGCCGACAGCTGTGATTTCTTGTAGTCGGGGTGCAGCTGCCGCAACACTGCGAAGTGGCCTCTCTTCAGGCTGCATCCGTGGTTCTTCTTGGACGCCGGCAGTATCTTCAAGCCCAGGTTCCCTCGAGAGGAAGTCCGGCAACTCGTTCTCCTTGCCCGGGCAGTGGACGACGGTGAATTTGAAGCTCTGTATCAGTAGAGCCCAGCGAGCGTACTTCGTCTTCTGCCCCGTCGCCTGCTTCAGCCAAGTTAGCGCCTTGTTGTCGGTCCTTAGGGTGAAATGTCGATCCTCCAAGTATGGCCGGTATTTCTTGATGGCCCAGACGACTGCCAAACACTCCAGTTCGTTGGAGTGGTAGTTCTTCTCCGCCTCGTGGAGCTTGGCACTGGCGTACGAGATGATACGCCTCTCTCCGGCTTCGGTGCATTGATAAAGCACCGCTCCAAGTCCCTTTTGGCTGGCGTCGGTCTGCAGAAACATCGGCAAGTCTCGATCCGGTCGTGAGAGTTTTAACGGCTGCCGGAAAGCGGCCTTAACCTCTTCGAAGGCTCGCTGAGTTGTGTCGTCCCAATGCCACTTTCTTGTCCGCAGCAGGTCCGTTAACGGTTCCGAAATCATGGCGAAGCAGGGGATGTACTCTCGCAGCCAGTTGCAGGTTCCCAGGAAGCGTTGCAGCTCTTTCTTGTTGCTGGGGGCCGGCTGGTCTTCAATCGCTCTGAGATGTTGCTGCTGCGGGAGGTTGCCGTCCGGAGTAATCTCGTGGCCCAGAAAGGCGACTTTTTCCCGGCCGAAGTGACACTTGTTGAGCGAGCAGGTCAGCTGGTGCATCTGCAGCCTTTCCAAGACTTGATCCAGGTGTCGCAGGTGCGTTTCCCAGTCGGGGGAGTAGACAATGATGTCGTCCAGATAGACGAGGCAGCACTCCCGTAATAGTCCCGTGAGAACATCCTGCATCAGCCGTTGGAAGGTGCTGGGCGCGTTCTTCAGCCCAAAGCACATCACCCGGAACTGGTAGCGACCTCCGTCGGGCACCGAGAATGCTGTGTACTTCTTTGCTTCTTCCTCCAGCGGGATTTGCCAGTAGCCGCTCTTGAGATCTAGGGTCGAGAAGACTTGGGCCCCGCTGAGGTCCTTGATTGTTTCGTATATCAGCGGCAGTGGTGAGTCCACATCCTCGGTCTGATCGTTCAGCCTCCGGAAGTCTACGCAGAACCGGGGTGTGCTGTCCTTCTTTTTCACAATCACCACCGGAGAGCTGTATGGCGAGGTGGCCGGTTCAATGATACGCTGCCTCAGCATCTCTTCTACCTGTTCCCGGATGGTGCGTTTCTTCTCGTCGGAGTACCGGTACATTGGGAGCCGGAATGGCTGGCTACCTTCTATCAGCCGGATCTCGTGCTTGGCCGCAGATGTAGTGCGGAGCGGGCCACGGGAGAACAAACTGCGATGACGGTGTAACATTTCCAGAAGCCGTTTATGGTGTTGGCCACCTGCTGACGTTTGAAGGCTAGCTTCGTCAATGTCCTCTTCCTCGGGCTCCGCGCGGTCATTCCAGAAGACCGTCTGTCGGTTCTCGCTGCCAATGTGAAGGCAGCCCCGTCGGTAGTCCACAACTGCTTGGTTGGCCGTGAGCCAGTGGTGGCCCAATAAAACTTCTTCTTGCAGTCCGGGCACTTCTAGCAGACTGGTGGTGGTCGCGAGACTTCCAATTATAATGTCTGCGACGACGGTGGCCGTTGAGTGACATTGCTGACCGTGTAGCGCTAGCTGGACAACTCGGGGCTCCGTCTTCCTTCCTCCGGGCAGCAGACCGGCTCGTACGAAGTCGTAGTTTGCGGCGGAGTCCAAGGCTGCGGTCAGTTTTCGGCCGGCGATCTCTATTGGAATGCGCGGTATGTCCGCACCTAGTTGGTTCACGCGCCCCGGTGGGCTATTTACCGGGGCGCTTGGTCGTTTCCCTGCCGGTTCTTCACAGGGCAGTCCCGATGGAAGTGTCTTCCCGGGCAGTAGCGGCACTTGGGCGTTAGGCTGTTCAATCTTTGTTCCTCTTTCGTGCTTGAGGCCGATCGACACTGCTTCGACCCCCCTACTCGATCCAGGGAGTTTTCAGCAGAGTCATCCCGACCTCGCGCACGACTATCTTGATCCAAGTCCGCCTCGATGCTCATTGCCCGTTGTAAAAGTTCCTCTAAAGTCATAGGCGGCGGGAACCTCAGCGCAGGTCGAAGGCGTGGCTGCAGCTGTTGTGTAAGCATGGCTATGCTCGTCCTCTCGTCACCTCCGGGGTACAGACGGCGAAACAGCTTGATTTTTCTCAGGATGAAGATTTCCGCCGATTCCTGCCGCTGCGTTTGTCCGTACAGCTCGGCCAGCAGCTCTGCGTCTCGTTGCATCCCGCAGAAGTGATGCCGGAAGCGGTCGCAGAACTCGGGCCAATTTATCTGCAGTCCCGTGTATCTCTCTGCCCACGTGGCAGCTTCTCCTCGGAGCTGCCGCACTGCGTAATCTGCCCACTGTTCAGGTGGGACTCTGTAGTCCCGCAGCTGTCGCTCTAGCTGTTGAAGATATCGTTCTGGATCCTCGTACTTGAGGCCATGGTATGTAGCGGTGATCACCGGTGGCAACGTGCACCTCAGAGCTGCGGCGAATTGCGCAAAGCCTTGCTCTATTTCGAACCCGGTGTCCCGCTGGGTGTAGCTGTTGGGCGCCATGTTGTTTTGTGTGCCGGCTGGTAGTTCTCTGGCGTGGCTGGATCCTGCATCCGCAAGATGATCGTCGCCCCACGTTGGGCGCCACTTGTCACAGGACAAATGGCGCCAATCGTACACACTATAGTTTTTTAGGCCCTTAAAAGGACCGTTTGTCGGGTACGCTAAATCATTTGCGTACGCTGCCCGAGCCGCGCTGTGATGTTCGGCGGCTGCGTCCGCTGTTCCGGGCGTGCTGCGGTTCTCTTCTTTCGGCAGCGGTATGTAGAGCCCGCTGCTGTCCCAGTCGATGTCCATCACTGCTTCTCCTGCGTTCTCCATTCTTCCTTCTTCCTTTTCTTCCAGCTGGCTTGACGACGTCCAATGGAGTGCGCCAAAAATTTTTTTTTTTTTTTTTTTTTTTTTTTTTTTTTTTTTTTTTTTTTTTCGCTCTGGGCTTTGCGGTTGTGCGTCGCAGAGACGAACCGCACGGGAAACTGAGTTCCGAGCTACCTTCTGGAGCTCCTGCCTCGTGGCCCTGCCCAAGTAGGGCGCGTGCTCTATAGCAGGCCGATTCTCGGCTGTTGTGCTAGCCTACGCTAGCGCAGTATGCACCGAGGGCGTTTCCACGAATCACCTGGGCGTATACGGTACCTTCCCAGCCCAGTCACTAGAGGATTGCCTGGGAACCTCGCCGCACGTGCATAAAATTTGCGTGCAAGCCGCCTGAAAGTGTCGTCTAAGGAGCGGACGCCAAGTCCTCTCCTTAGAAGGCGAGATGAGAAGCGACGGGGGACTTTGGCCGCTAGCCGAAGCCCCCTGTCGAGGACGCTCTGCAACTTCTTTTTATGCATTGCGGCGAGGTAACCCCAGACCGGGCAGGCGTAGGTAATGACCGGCAGCAGATACGCGCCGACGATCATCCTACCCAATTTCCTGGTCATGGCTGAGCTGATCAGGAGTGGAAACAGTGCGCACAGGCGAGTGGATGCTCGCTTTAGAACTGCCTGTGCGTGGGTACGCCAGGTGAGCCGACGGTCGAGGTGTAAGCCGAGGTACTTGACCTCGTTGGACCAGCGCAAGTACGTTCTGCCGATACGTAGTTGCCTAACGGGGTTCTTCCGTCGCTTGGAGAATTCGACGGCTACGCTCTTGGTGGCGTTGAGTTGCACTCTCCAATTCTCAGTCCAGTCCACGAGCGTGTCGAGCTGGCGCTGCAGTCGTAGGACGGCCCTTTCCTCATGACGATCGGCCGTAAATACGGCCGTGTCGTCAGCGAAGAGGGCCACCTGGACTCCAGGCTGTCTCGGCACGTCGTTGACGTAGATCGAGAACAGAAGGGGGCCTAGAACACTACCTTGAGGGACGCCGGCTGTGATTCGTCTCTCGGAAGAGACAGAATCGCCAACTCTCACGCAGAAGGTCCTCTCCGTCAGAAAGCTAGCAACCAGATGGAGGTAGCAGTCCGGGAGCTGGACTTCCCTAAGTTTGAATAAAAGGCCATCATGCCATACGCTGTCGAAGGCTTTCTCAACATCTAAGAAACAGCCAACGGTCCGTTCTCTCCGACACCCGGCTTCCGTGATGCTTTCCACCAGTCTCATCAGTTGATGAGTGGTCGAATGCCCCACACGAAAGCCGAACTGTTCGGGGACCAGCACGTCAAAGTTGGTTAGATGCTCTCGTACACGACGCTGCACGAGGCGCTCAAAAACCTTGGACGTAGCGGAAAGTAGGCTGATAGGCCGGAGGTTTTCCGAGCGGGTGGTATCCTTTCCCTGCTTCGGGATCACGATAACCGTCGCCTTTCTCCATTTCTTGGGAAAGTAGGCCAGTCTAAGACACGCGTTGAACAAATCGGTCAAGAATTGAACTCCAGGCTCGGGAAGAAGTCGTAGAGCGGTGTTAGTAACACCGTCCGGGCCTGGAGCCTTTCTTGGCTGAAGTTCAGCGAGCCGATCTGAGACCTCTTCCAAAGAGATGGGTTCGGGCTCCGCCGTGATCGGAAGAGACAGAAAGTCTTCCACAGCCATCTCGACTTGTTCGTCGAAGTCCCAGTCCATGGGCGGGTTGGGAGCGAACTGACGCTCGAAACACAAGCCCAAGTACTCGGCCTTCTCCTCCGGGCGACCCAGGAGTCGACCGAACGGTCCAACAATGGCGGGAAGTGGAGGTCGGCGCCTCCGTCCCGTCAATGCGGTAGGTATTCTGTACGGGTGAGATTGCGGGTCCGCATCCCCCGTTCGGGCCACGTCGAGTTCCCAACAGCTACGTCGGAACGCCTTCAGACTGCCTCGCAGTCGTCCGGTGAGCCGATTGTATGCTGCCTTATCGGCCGGATCACGGGTCCTCTGCCAACGTTTCCGGAAGTAATTCCTCTCGCGAGCGAGAAGAGAGACTTCCTCAGGGATGCGTTGGTAGTCAGGCGTGAAGCCAGCTCGCGTACGTGAAGACACGCCTATAGCCGAGATGATTGCCTCTTCGATTCCCGCAACTGCTTCGTCTAGGAGGCGAACGGAATCGAGTGGGGCCGCTGGCGGCAATCTACGGCACAAGGCCGGGCCGTAGCGATCCCAATCGATGACCTTCTGCTTGTCAGAACGTGCATAGGCGTGCTGGGTAGCGACGTGGACCAAGATAGGGTTGTGGTCGGATGTCAGCTCCGTAAGTGAGAATACCTCGACCGGACAGACAATTCCTTGGGTCACCGCGATGTCCAGAACATCGGGAGCCGCGTTAGGCAGTGACGGAAAGAACGTGGGTTGCGCTGGACCAAACACCATCGCCCGGCGCGATTCAACAAAACTGAGCAAGCGCCTCCCGTTCGGAGTAGTCAGGCGACTATTCCAAACGCGATGCTTGCAATTCAGATCGCCGGCCAAAATTACCCTTCGATGGGAATCGAAGATGACGTCCAGGTCGCTGACAAGGAGTTCAGCTTGTGGGGGCTTGTAAGCTGAGACCACGAGGACGCCGCCAAGAGCTCCGTGGACCTCAATGGCGGTGGCCTCTAGGTTGGTAAGCTGCGGCAAAGCGACACGATGATGACCTATGGAGGTCCTCACCGCGATCGCCGTGCCGCCTCCTCGTCGGCCAACTCGGTCATCCCGATAAACCACGTAATTTGGTAATCGAAACCGGTTCGCCGGGGTCAGGTGGGTTTCCCCGAGGAGAAGTACGTCGGGTTTGAACCGAGCCAGGAATTCAAGAAGGTCGGAATGCTTGGTACCGATGTTATTAGCATTCCAGGCTACGAGCGAGAGATCTCGTCTAAGGGCTCGGTTCATAGAAGACCTATGACTTCGCAGGCTTCCACCAAGAGCATGAATCTCTCAGTTGGGTCAGCAGTTTCCAGGCGGGCTCGGATGGACCTGAAGAGAGATGCGACTTTCGGGAGGTCGTAGCTAGACAGAAAGCCGCGGACGAACTGTGCGTCATTGGAACTGACGGACTGGGTGGTTTGCCTGGAAACTGAGGCCGCAGAAGAGCGACCAGGTGTTACGGCAGATCGGGTCATGGTGGAAGCCATAGGACCAGGGCCAGACGGTTTTGGATCAGCGGCAGGAAAAGTACGCTGTTGCGCTTCGTCGGACTTGTTGTACCGGGAAGCAGGACTTTTCTTGGGCTGTGGGCAGGCAGGAGCTCGGGGCCGAGCATCCGGTGTGGGTATCCCTTTGTTCCTGGGTTTGATGCCTGCTCGCGGAAATCGCGGAGGTGGCAGGGGCGGCGAGGCTACCTCTGGTTCAGAGGCGGGAGTAGGAGGTTCCGCGGAGGTGGAGGGTTCATTCTCCGGCTCCAAAACCGAGATAACAGCTACTGGGCGTGTCTCTGCTGTGGAAGGAGACGCGGTACGTTTAGTTGCCTTTGTAGGGGCTGGAGGTGGAGCCGGAGAGGGCGCGCGCCGTGCCGGTTGTGCCTGAGGTTTAGGCCTAGCCTGCATTTTAGGCTGTCTAGGTTGGGGCTGCA
This sequence comes from Magicicada septendecula, assembly GCA_034769895.1. Lineage (NCBI taxonomy): Eukaryota > Metazoa > Arthropoda > Insecta > Hemiptera > Cicadidae > Magicicada > Magicicada septendecula. The sequence continues at coordinate 1,384,926,476 of CM068367.1, read as the reverse complement.
TAACTGGCTGCCGTGGCTTCGGGAGGGGCCCCTGCGGCTTTTGCTTCCGCAGGAGCTCCGCCTTATAGACCGGGCAGTTTACGTTAGACGCTGCGTGGCCTTGACCACAATTTATGCAGCGAAATTTGGTTTTGTCTGCCACAGTGCAGGCCTGTGTTGAATGTCCCAGAGAACATCGGAGACAGGCCGGGGCATTGCGGCAGACGTCGGTGTGGTGGCCGAACCTCTGGCACCGGTGGCACTGCGCGAGCTTGCCCTGGGGACGACTGGTTTCCACCCTGACGCGGAAGCCAAACAGCCGCGTCAGGTGGAAAATTTTGTCTGCAGCCTCGCCCTTCTCGAGCTGGAGACGGACGAGCGGGAGAGGGACTCGGGTCTCTGAGTGAGTGAACAGGCGGAAAATTGCCTGCACCGGGTACCCGAGGTCGCGGAGTTCCATAAGGATCTCCTGAGGATCAGTGTGCGCGTCAAGCCCTCGCAAAATGACAGACAAGGGCTTGACTCGCTTAGGAGTGAAGGTATGATATTGGAGGTTATGTGCTTGGAGGAAGGCCTCGACCAAGCGATGGTCCTCGAGCTGGCGGACGACAATCCTGACCGTATCACCGCCAAGCAGCTTCAGGTCAAGCTTGTCGGCCGACAGGCCGTGGGCCGCGATCAGCCGTCTGTATAAGGCGGCGACATTGGATACGCTATGGACGTACAGGGGCGGCGCACGACCAACAGCGGCAGCAGCCGGAGCTGCTGTCGAAGTAGTCGGAACCGCGACCTGTGGGCCCTGAGAAGGTCCAATGTCCATGGCCGAGGTCTGTGAGGAAGTGGATCCAGGTGCGTGGGTCCTCTTGGGCTTCTTAGCCGGGCGATTTCGCCGACCAACGGTCGCGAACTCGCCCGACTCGTCTGCCGGCAGAGGGGGAAGCGGGTTGGGGAGAGGATCGTCCGTCTCCATCGCCCGAGGCGAATCGGGCGAGTCGCCCAGATGGGGTAGCAAGGCGGGGCCGAGCGACTCGGCACTTGGGCCGTTGCCTGTAGAAGGCATGCTGGCCAGGTGCGACGGCTGCCGGGCAGAGACTGCTAGGCAGTCACTGCCAGACGCCAGGGATCTCGGGTCCGGCCGAAGCCGGATTACCCGCGCGTCTTCCTTGTTCACGACGATGCGGGAGGAGCTGGGCTAACGACCAGCTTCGTTGAATACCAGTCCTTACCAAGACTGGTGTCCACTGGCCCCTTTACCCCGGCGATATCCTAGCTCGCTTACCACTGGTGGGGGCTTGCAAGGATCGTCCGGGGCAGCGCTACCTAACGGTCGTGAACAAGTTAGGAATTACACACTGGAAATGCGGCACTCACCAGGTGAGCCCAGAGCAATCTTCTTTCCTGTCCGGCAGATGTTGTTCCGGCGCAGGTGGTCCTTAGCAGGGCAACTTCGGCTAGCTGCTTCTTCTACCGGCTACTAAGTTCACCGGCAGCAGCTGGCTTGGTTCCCACGAAGAGAAGAGTTATTCCTCGTCGAAAGGCGAGGTGGCCGGAGGCAGCAAAGCCGTAGATGGTCCAGCGAAGAGAGCTGAAGAAGAGCAGTCCAATGAGAGCGTCCTTTCAGATCAGAAGCTGGAGCAGAAGTGATTCTGCCATTCTCCGCCAAAAATTTTTAGCGGCGCTGTTTTTATGCCCTGACAGGTCGTATGCCACGAACCTATCAGAGTGCCGCTGGTCCCTGGTTGGCTCGCCTCGAGCACGTTAGATGGTCACGTTGAGGCCAATCAAGCTGCTGCCGATCCTTGATTGGGTCGCCTCGCCTTCTCGTGTCACGTCTCGGCTGGCGCCGAGAGCAGATCTTCGCCTCGCTGTCACAATATTTATATATAATTTTGAACATTTCTATAACATTCGCAAGCTAACACACTCGGTTTTGGTGTTCTGTGTCTACAAACAGGGAGATTTAAATTAATAACTAATAATTCACTAATATTTTCAGAAACAATCTTTACTGTTCATGCAGCCCTCTCCGGTATATGTTTGTTTACAACGCGTAAGATACGGAACTATTGTAGTCTGTTGCAATCTAAATAAGATTTCTATATCACAGTTTAAACGTGTTTCCGTGGTGTAGTGGTTATCACGTCCGCCTCACACGCGGGAGGTCGCCAGTTCGATCCTGGCCAGAAACAAATGTTTTACTTGTTTTTGCTCTTGGCTAACTACGTATTTTGGAAACCTTCATTGCGGTTGACATGTCGTCAGAACATTATTGTTACCGAATTCTGTACAATTTAAGGACACTTCAACGACACATAAATTTAGGACTTCACCCTATGGTTTTAGGTGACAGTTTCTTCTTATTTAATACTTACAACTTTTCTTTACCACATTTTCAATCGACTCCCCATTGTTGGCGACAGCATCCCTTATCGAGCCTAACACCAGTCTCTAGTTCGGATTCAATTAACTTCTTCAAGGCCAGCAGCATATGTATTTGCTATCTTCAAGTTTATATTGGAAGAACACTTTAGCTACACTGCAGTGTCATTCATTTTGTATGACGGAGATTCTCTTGGAGCAAATATCGTTTAAAGATAAATTCTCTACATAATCTATGATAAAAGCATTAACTGTATCAGATACACTTATCAGAGCGGTTGTTATTTACGGAAGCTAGACATGGACATTGACAAAAAAAGGAACAAGTAACACTAAGAAGGTTTGAAAGAAAGATGGCCCGGTTAAAGAAGATGAGGAATGGAAAATAAGAAAGACCCAGAAGATAGATGAGCTACTGAATCATGAGGACATTCATTGGATTCATAAAGGTTCAATGAATGCAATGGCTAGGTCACCTAGAGCGGATGGATGATCAGCGTATGCCTAAGAACATCTTGAGGATGCATTCTGTATAAGCAGAAAGGGAGAGCCGGCCTAGGATAAGATGGTTGGGTGATGTGCTGGAAGATCTCAGAAGAATGGATGTGAGGAGTTACACTGAGACGGCAATGGTCAGGAGACTTTAGAGAAAATCGGTGTTGGAAGCCAGTGCTCATGTTGGTGCTGAAGAAGAAGTGATGTTATCAGGTATTACCTCTGTCTGTTGTGTCTCTGATCTCTCCATTTGCTTACTGCCTGACATCTTAAAAAAAGTTCCACTATGTTAAATACACTTAATGCCCCAGACCTGTGTCTTAAATAAGTACGCATTTCCTTCGTGTAAAGTATTTTCAAAGGCATAAAGAAATAGTAATTGAAGGTATACGATAGGCCTAATCATTATCACAGTGTCTAAGAAAATTTTTAAGTTAAAACTTAAACAGAAAATCTACAAGATATTCGCTATTTTCAGCTGTAATGTAGTGGTGTAATTGTGAAAATTTGTTTACTTTTTGTGTGTTTATAATAATTACATTTGAAAGTCACTGTGTGCTATGTAATGTTAAAATGTTAAAACATAATTCAGCAAATATAGTTTGCAGTCCATTCAGGCTTCTCTAAGATGTGTTTGTTGTTTATAGCTCGTAACATATGGCATTGATATACTCGCTTGTGTGTACGTGGTTATAATTATACAAATAGTTATAGAAATTGGTAAAACGCGAGGGCAGACACTCGCTTGTGGTGTTCTGTGTCTACACCCAGGGAGCTCTAAATAACATTTATATTTCACAGTACAAATATGTTTCCGTGGTGTAGTGGTTATCACGTCCGCCTAACACGCGGGAGGTCGCCAGTTCGATCCTGGCCAGAAACAAATGTTTTGTTTGTTTTTGCTCTTAGATAACTACGTATTTTTAAAGTCTTCACTGGAATTGCCGTATCTGAACAATACGTTATTAAATTTCCAAGAAATTAAGAAACATTCAACAACATAAAAGTCTAACGCTTTACCCTGTAGATGAAACGACTATTTCTTTTCACTTAAAACTTAAATTTTATTTCACAGGTCTTTAATTGAATTCACATTGTCGACCACAGCTTTATCGGTCCAGTGTATGTCCAGTTTCCAATCCGGATTAAACGGATTATGCTGGCTTCTTCTAGGACGGCGTACATATCTGCCATCTTACATAATTCTGGTTCAGTAAACATAAAATGTATTCGTAAAACACGCAAAAATAATGTTTTTAGGCTTTTGAAACGTATAATGTGGATTACGTTTGGTGGATTACGTAAATCATTTCCAAACCACAGACGATCACAAACAGAGCATGTAAAACCAAATTTATTCTCATTAAAACGTTTGCTAAACTCAATGTCAGCAGCGATTATTTCTGTCTTGATGCGTTTACATATCAAATTTCTAGACTGTGGGGAATCGAAAGTGTGAAATCGAAACTCTATCTGATTAGGTTTCAAAGAAAAATGTACCTAAATGCCGGCAATTTAACGCTGCCAGCATATGGCCTATTAAAATACTCCCCTTAATCAGACCACAGTGTATAGCAAAAGCTACAATTAGGAAGTAGTAATTTCAAAAGAAAGTATACTCCTCTTCCTCTTCTTCTTCTTCTTCTTCTTTAACTTCCTAGTTAGGACTCTGTCCTGTCCTATAACAACGGTCCTACATGCTGTCACTCCACCTCTTCCTTGGCAGACCAATGCTCCTCTTCGAGTTTGGCTGGCTATCTCTAGCCTTTTCCACTAGCCTTGTGTCATCTATAAAAGAAAGTATACAGTGGGTCTAATCATTATTTATATTAGACTCATTGAAAGAAAGAATACAATAACCCAGTGTATGTCCAGTTTCCAATCCGGATTAAATTGGTTTCTTCTAGGACGGCGTACATATATCTGCTATCTTGAGGTTTACATGGGAAGTGTAGTTTAGGTACACTGCAGTGTCTTTTTGTTTGTTTGATGAAGTCACGTGCAAAGGAAATACACAGATAGATTCCTGAAAAATTTATAAAATGTTACAGACATGGAAAACAGAAAGCTGAGATATTTCTGTATCAAATTGACGCCTTCAAATATTTTGGAACTGCTTCTGTAATCACCAGAGGATTATCCCGACAACGCTTCTAACTTTTGAGATGGTGATGACAACAATGACAACGAGGCGACAAAGATGATGGTAACGGTTATTAGTAATCACAAAACATACACTGCTTTTTGAAATGGAAAAAATCATTACACGTGAAACAAGATTATTCTATGAAATTCGCTTTAAAAAAAAGTTTTATAAAGATTCTCAAGTTTTCGTTTTTCTGAAATTGTGCGCTACCAGATTTTCTCTTGCATTATTAATGGTTTTATATCATCAAAGCTAAAGAAAGAGCGGAGTAAACAAATTGCTGTTTAGCAAACGAAAACCTGCAGCATAAGCCACAAGTAGGAAGTAGTAATTTCAAAATAAATTATACGATGGGTATTTTTAAAGAGAAAATGTCAAAGCCTTCACCACAGTACTGTGGGCCTGACGTTCGACACCCCGCGTTGGGTAGACTCTTATTCCACTGAAGGTGGCAGCCAGTGGTGGTGCTGAAACGTTTGGTTTGTTTGTAAAGCTTGGACCACGGCCAAGCAGCCCGGTAAATACTTCAAATATAACTGACACCGGCCGTGAAATCCTTAGAAGAAAACGCTAAAACTTTATAAGAAAATTCTATCAGGTATTCGCTATTTCAGCCATCATATATTGTTCTATAATTGTGAGAATGTGTTTAGTTTTTCGTGTTTATAAGAGATACATTTCGAACTAATAATTCACTAATGTTTACTGGTCATGCAGCTCTCTCCGGGATATGTTAGTTTACAGCGCGTAAGTTATCGAACTGATGTACTCGTTTGCGATCTAAATAATATTTTTATTTCAAAGTATAAATATGTTTCCGTGGTGTAGTGGTTATCACGTCCGCCTAACACGCGGGAGGTCGCCAGTTCGATCCTGGCCAGAAACAAATGTTTTACTTGTTTTTACTCTTATCTAAGTACGTATTTCTTTTGAAATATTCACTAAAATTCACATATCTGATCATTACGAATTTCATATTTTCAAGAAATTAAGAAACATTAAACGACATAAAAGTTTACCGCTTAATCTTATGAATTAGATGACCATTTCTTCTCATTTCATCATCGTCATCATCTTCATCTGGAAGGATTACACCAAGGATCAATCAGGCAAAGTCTAGAGCTGTCTAGAGGTGTTCACTTCAGCGTTTCTTCGGACGACCGCTAAGTCCCTTCGGCTTATAGTTCCATAGTTGTTTGGGGATTCGGCAAAACGTTTCCTATCAATTCAGCCGATACTGGGCGATCCTGTCGCGTATACTCATAATATTCAGTTCCTGCCGTATTTGTGTTTCTTCTATGATCATGGAGAGTATACGCCAGCACGTGCCTGAGAAATCTCATTTCAGCCGCTCATAACACGCCTAACAATCTACAATGGCCCTTCCGACACTTCTTTATGGGTCTGAGAATTGGACTCGTATCGTATTGGAATCGCATCTGAGGCCAGGCCAGTCGTATCGTAGCGACTGCAGTGAGATTTCTTCTCATTTAATGCTTAAATTTTTGAAACATATTTTTAATTGATTTCCTATTATCTCCCATAACTTTACTGTTCATAATTTCAGGTGTTGATATTGTCAAAAGTGAACAAATTCAAGTTAATAGATAACAGATAATTTATTATTAAGCAGGTAACAATATGTAGCATAGGCCGCAAGCACGAAGTAGTAATTACAAAAGAAAGTTATACGATGGTCTAATTATTATTACATTTTTTAACAGGATTTGTAACTTACAATTTAATAAGAAATTCTATAAGATATTCGCTATTTTTATCTGTCATATAGTGTTTTATAATTGTAAAAATTTGTTTAATTTTTCATGTTTATAAGAAAAACATTTAAACTGATAATGTAAGTATTGTTAAAAGATATTTCAACACATGAAGTTTACTGTTCATGTAGGCCTCTGCGGGATATGTTTGTTTAGAGCGCGGAAGACACGAAACTGTGTGTGGGTGTATGTGTGTGTGTGTGTGTAAAAGAAAGCGGGCAACATAAGGGAGGCCGGCCGCCCTATCGTGCCTCCCTATTCCTACAAATTATCAGCTTCCACCATCAAAATCCAATTTGTAGTACAAACATATTTTCGATATTGGTTTTCTCGATGTGGGTAAGTAGTGGTGGGTCCCCTTGTTCCTGGCGCCAACAGATGCAAAATACAGACTACCACTGTGCAGTCAATACATAGTAGTGAAAACAATGGTGTGTGTGTGTGTGTGTGTGTGTGTGTGTGTGTGTGTGTGTGTGTGTGTGTGTGTGTGTGTGTGTGTGTGTGTGTGTGTGTGTGTGTGTGTGTGTGTGTGTGTGTGTGTGTGTGTGTGTGTGTGTGTGTGTGTGTGTGTGTGTGTGTGTGTGTGTGTGTGTGTGTGTGTGTGTGTGTGTGTGTGTGTGTGTGTGTGTGTGTGTGAGGGGGTGCTCTCGCGCTGGGCGTGAATATATGAGTGTCTTTATTTCATTTCAACTCTCCCTGTAATTTCAAGAGATCATTAATCTCATATTGTTTGACTCCTAATCCACAGTAATCTGTTAACTTAATACATATTCTTTCCAGTGCGGTAGAATAGAAATATTCTACAAATTTTCAAAACTGTTTCCCAGTCTTGAAAACAAATTTATTGTGAGCCCTGTCTGGCGCGAACTATTGTAGACAAAATAACTCAGGACAGAACCTATTCTCTGCATATTGTAAGAAAAATATATTTTCCAATTTTCTTTTGCTTTTTCTTGAGTTCATTAACTCAAAATTATGTCTTAATGTTAAACTTACTAATTTTATATTACCATATACTAAAAGACTTGGAGCCGCGTTCCAAATATGAATCAACTAATTATTGTCAACTATAGCGGGTAACAGATAGCTCTAACAACTAACCACAAGAATCCTGTTGCAGTACTCTGATTAAAACAAGGAAACCAATTGTGGGAAGTCTTACGTGTGCAAATATTCGCTGCATCCACACTCTTGTAGTTTACTTACAGGATGTTGCTTTGCAAGTTCATCACCGCGTCTTAATCGTTCCGTACTTGTGTCAATGGCGGCTGGTGTTATGGTTGCAGCGTTGCACAACCACCAGTATAAAATAACTAAACTATAAAATAATATACGAAAACATTAAGCTTAAAGTATCATAAATTTCAACCGAAAGCGTATTAGATCCTACGCGGAAATCTTTGCATACAATTCAAATGTGGCGCTCAGGTTGGTGGTTGTAGGCCGTTTGCAACTTCAACAGTATATGGCAGAGCTTACTACACAAACATATGAGAGGACGTGCGCTACTCTTCACAACTGCCCTATGTTCCCAATGTTAGCTAGGCGGTTGCAAAGTTTCTGCAACGTTCCTCTAGTAGCGCTGTAGCGCAACTTTGTGTATGAAATCAGCACAGCCTTCTTGATTTATAAGTTATGTCAGGTTTAGTGTTTACGTTGATTCAAGGTAAACGTTATCCTTTGTTTGAGGTTATAAAACTATAGTAACCATTTTGTATAACTGTGATTAAGATAGTTTAATATCATTTAACCGATCTCCCATCGACTCAACCAACTACTGCAACCACCAAAATTTGGAACTACCACCCGCCACTGACTTGTGTACGCGATAAAAGAGACTCCCAAATAAACACAAGAGGTACGATCCTAAACACAAGTATACAGCTCTTAGCATACGCAAACGATATTGATCTAATTTCCAGGACAAAACGAGATCTCATTGGTGCCTTTACAGTATTAGAGGAAGCCTCAAGTAAAATTGGACTGCAGATAAACTTGGAGAAAACAAAATATATGTATGTTGCCAACAAACTACCATTAAACCCAACCCTTCAAAACCTTGAAATAGGCACAAAAATATAGAGGCTGTAAAAGAGTTCATATATCTTGGCTCCCAGATAAACAGCACTAACGACATCAACACTGAAATAAGAAGAAGAATATGTCTCGCAAATAAAACATATTATGGATTAAAAAACCACCTGACATCTAGCTTCATCTCAAGAAGCACGAAATACAAAATCTGCAAAACACTTATCAGGCCAGTGCTGACATATGCTTCAGAAAACTGGACAATGACAAAAAATAGCGAGAGACTTCCAGGTTGCTGTGAAAGACGGATTCTAAGAACAATATTTAGAGGAGTACAAGAAAATGGAATGTGGTGCAGGCGCTATAATTATGAACTATACCATCTTTACAAAGAGCCGGATATTGTCAGGATAATCAAAATACACAGGCTACTAAGGTGGGTTGGACAAATAGAGAGAATGAGGAAGGACAGCCTATGAAACAAATTTTCTACCAGAAACCAATGGGTAGTAGAAAAAGGAGGAAACCCCGAAGTAGGTTTAAAGACCACATAGAGGAGGACCTCGGAAAGCTGAACATAAGAAATTGGACAACCAAGGAAAGCCTATTCCATCCAATAGGGGGAATGGAATCGACTCTTGGAGCAAGCCAAAACCCACCAAGGGTTGTAGAGCCACGGTTCATTTTGACTTGTGTACGAAAACTCTCCCTATTAGAAACGTTTCTTCATTTCGACTTAGCGCTGCCATTAATTTGAATATAGGTATGTGCCGTCTTAACTTCTTCTTCTTCTTCATCTCCTCAACACAAAGAGTGGTGAGCTTGCAATTTCTTCCCTTCCAAGACAGTCTTTCAGTCACTGCATACTGTTTCTCTCCTTTTTTTTATCCATGTACTTCTGTCTGTGCCCTTTCCTCCCACTACGCCCCTCAATCATTCCCTCGATCAGGATACCGAATCAGTCTGACGTAATGGGTGATCAACATACTGCTTCTCCTTTTCAAAATGATTTTGATAAGAACCTATATTTCATTCACCCTCTTCAGTACTTCATCAATAGTCAGTTTTTCTGTTCACAGTATTTTTAAGGCCCTCCTCCAGCACCATGTCTCACAAGTTTTAAGGTAACTCCTTTCAGATTTCCTCCGGTTCCAGGTCTCTGAGCCGAGTGTGCTGTATGTGTTCCAAATAAAACTTTGTATGAATTCCATTTTAACTCCTTAGCTAAAATTTTTGAGAATAAAAACCCCATTTATTTGGGGTCTCCGAACTGCGAAACTAGATTAGATAGACGAGAAGATGGAAGATGATACCTTCTGTCGTGGGAGATCATGTAATATCCAGGCAATACACGGGAAACGGTTTACTAAAAGCATCTGGATAGACCAAATATTTATGAAGACAAAGCAACTGCTCTTTCAAGCAAAAAATTAAAGAAGAAATTTATGAAAAAATAATCACTATAAGGACTACGATTTATATACAGTACTTTTAATAAACAGTGGCTTAGAACTGGGTACTTAGATTCTTGTATTAATGGGCCGGGAAATGAAACGGACAGACTAGAGCTAAATAGTTGTGAGGTGCACGTGCTACCACGGATGAGATAACACATGAGTGAAATTGATAAGCGCTAAGAGAAGCCCGGATTTAACAGAGACAAGACTGTTGGCATCAAGTTAAAATGAGAAGAGAGAAATTGACCATAGGATACAGTTACTGCATTGGCTTAAGTGGAAAAAATCCTAGTAGGAATAATATAACAACCAAATGTTAAAAACCTACCTGTGATTTATAGCATCTAGATTTGTGAGTTTGCCGTATACTGTTAGGTTTATATAATAGGAATAAAAATTGTACAAAACAAAGTTCAGTGTAACGTAAAAATACTCTCTTTGCCCATAATAATGTCATTCAACGATACTTTGAGATCAATTACATTGCTACGACGACCAAACGTTTTGCTTCTAGATAAGAACACACCACCAACATGTCAAAGTTGCGATGATTCAACCTGAATTGAAAATTTATGAAAACAAACTTTGAATCGTTTTAATGGCAGTAGTGAGGTATATACGATGTGTGTTCAAAAAAATATCGGTATGGAGAACCATACATGACTTCCATATTCTAAGATTTATATTTCAAATCATTTTCAGCCAAACAGCCAGGGAAGGAATTTTAACAAAAAAATATTTCTTTCTTGCCAATAACGTAGTACACATATAAAAAATATTATCCCCTCCCCCTTCAACTATAATTTTGATTTATAGAAAATTACCCCCGGCCCGTTCAACTAGCCTCTTCATTTATAGATATTTCATCTACGTTTCTACAGTGAATTATTAAGATCTTATCAGGATACTTTATCAAAATTAAGTACTTTACTCATGTTACAACAAAAAATGTTTCAGGTAAACTGCCCTTTCCCCGTAACCGATCTTCACCAAAATCAACAGACATTGAGTTCTCTATAGCTCAGGCACATATGTAAAAAATTATTTGATTCTGTTTGAATTTACGGCAGTTATGGTTCGTCATATAAAAAATTACCCATGTTAAAACATAAAACATGAGATTTATAAAACATATCTAAGATTTATATTTAAAATCATTTTTGAAATAAAATATTTTCATAGAACCTACTAACGCTGGGGAAATCTGAGGAGCCAATCAGAGTTGGGCCTACCTGTCACTCTGCTGAATTTGGTGGAAAGACCTGTCACTGTCGTCAAAGTATCACCCTTGACAGGGTCCTCTTTTTCTGCAAAATGGGAGAGGAGGCTTGAGATGGAGTGTGACATGGTCCCCACCTCAATGAAGAACCCATTGTTTTATAAAAATATATTTAAATTTTGAAAACTGAAAATTCTTTTCTTGTTGTAAATATTTATATTTTATAATCAAAATGACTTTATCAAAAAACAAACATTATTTTTTTATAATAAGTACTTACATATGTTTCTTAAATTGCTTACTTTTTCTTCAATGTTGATGATCATTTCCAAACATTTTGACAAAATTGTATCTACAGAACAGTAAACATTCCCCAGGTTTCCATTTCTGCTAATTTCTCATTACACCTTCCACTGACGTATTATTAACCATTTCATAAACTATCGTATAATCTTTTCAGATTTTGTGGTACAAAATCTGAAATTTTCAGATTGCCTGGCAACAAAATTATTTTATTTCCAACAATTACCATTGTTTGAAAAAGTTTAAATGAATTTTCAAGTACTTTACTCTTGTTAAAACGTAAAAGGTTGCAGGTAAACTACCCCTTCCCCTTAACCGATCTTCACCAAAATCTAAAGGCCTTGAGTCCTCTACAATTCACTGATGTATGCAAAAAATTATTTGATTCTGTTGGAATTTGCGGCAGTTATCGTTTGCCATAGAAAATACGCTTGATAAAAAACGTTCCAGGTAAACTACCCCTTCCCCTCAACCGATCTTCACCAAAAACAATAGGTCTTGAGTACTCTACAAATCAGAGCTGTATGCAGACAACTATTTGATTCTGTTTGAATTTGCGGCTGTTATCGTTTGCCAACAAAAAAAATTTCCCTTGATAAAAAAAAACCGTTGCAGGTAAACTACCCCTTTCCCTCAACCGATCTTCACCAAAAACAATAGGTCGCGAGTCCTCTACAAATCAGGGCTGTATGCAAAAAATTATTTGATTCTGTTTGAATTTGCGGCAGTTATCGTTTGCCATAGAAAAAAAATCTACAGACAGACACACACACAGACAGACACACAGACACACACACAGACACTTTTCGGAAAACGACTTTTTTTCATGTTTTGAGTGTAGTAGAATCAGAATCTGCAATAATCTCGAACACGATTTTTTTTGCCATCACCATACTTCCATTCCTTAAGGAATATGGAAGTAATATCGGTATGGAGAACCATACATGACTTCCATATTCTAAGATTTATATTTAAAATCATTTTCAGCCAAACAGCCAGGCTGTGTCTTACCTGCCTTTTTATTGCTGTATTAAATGAAAAATATTATATTACATTAAAAGGAAAAAATTATAATTTTATTGCCTGGCAACAAAATTATTTTATTTTTAACAATTACCATTGTTTCAAAAAGTTTAAATAAATTTTCAAGTACTTTACTCTTGTTAAAACGTAAAAGGTTGCAGGTAAACTACCCCTTCCCCTTAACCGATCTTCACCAAAATTGAAAGTCATTGAGAGCTCTACAATTCAGGGAAGTACGCAAAAAATTATTTGATTCTGTTTGAATTTGCGGCTGTTATCGTTTGCCATAGAAAATACGCTTGATAAAAAAACGTTGCAGGTAAACTACCCCTTCCCCTTAACCGATCTTCACCAAAAACAATAGGTCTTGAGTACTCTACAAATCAGGGCTGTATGCAAAACATTATTTGATTCTGTTTGAATTTGCGGCTGTTATCGTTTGCCATAGAAAATACCCTTGTTAAAAAAAAATTGCAGGTAAACTACCCCTTTCCCTCAACCGATCTTCACCAAAAACAATAGGTCTTGAGAACTCTACAATTCAGGGCTGTATGCGAAACATTATTTGATTCTGTTTGAATTTGCGGCTGTTATCGTTTGCCAAAAAAAAAATTTCCCTTGATAAAAAAAACCGTTGCAGGTAAACTACCCCTTCCCCTCAACCGATCTTCACCAAAAACAATAGGTCGCGAGTACTCTTCAAATCAGGACTGTATGCAAAAAATTATTTGATTCTGTTTGAATTTGCGGCAGTTATCGTTTGCCATAAAAAATACGCTTGATAAAAAACGTTGCAGGTAAACTACCCCTTTCCCTCAACCGATCTTTACCAAAAACAATAGGTCTTAAGTACTCTACAAATCAGGGCTGTATACAGAAAATTATTTGATTCTGTTTGAATTTGCGGCTGTTATCGTTTGGCATAGAAAATACCCTTGTTAAAAAAACGTTGTAGGTAAACTACCCCTTTCCCTTAACCGATCTTCACCAAAAACAATAGGTCTTGAGAACTCTACAATTCAGGGCTGTATGCAAAACATTATTTGATTCTGTTTGAATTTGCGGCTGTTATCGTTTGCCATAGGAAATACCCTTGTTAAAACATAAAACGTTACAGGTAAACTACCCCTTTACCTTAACCGATCTTCACCAAAAACAATAGGTCTTGAGAACTCTACAATTCAGGGCTGTATGCAAACATTATTTGATTCTGTTTGAATTTGCGGCTGTTATCGTTTGCCAAAAAAAAAAATTTCCCTTGATAAAAAAAAACCGTTGCAGGTAAACTACCCCTTTCCCTCAACCGATCTTCACCAAAAACAATAGGTCTTGAGTACTCTACAAATCAGGGCTGTATGCAAAACATTATTTGATTCTGTTTGAATTTGCGGCTGTTATCGTTTGCCATAGAAAATACCCTTGTTAAAAAAACGTTGCAGGTAAACTACCCCTTTCCCTCAACCGAACTTCACCAAAAACAATAGGTCTTGAGAACTCTACACTTTAGGGCTGTATGCAAATAATCTTTTGATTCTGTTTGAATTTGCGGCTGTTATCGTTTGCCATAGGAAATACCCTTGTTAAAACATAAAACGTTACAGGTAAACTACCCCTTTCCCTTAACCGATCTTCACCAAAATCAATAGATCTTGAGAACTCTACAATTCAGGGCTGTATGCGAAACATTATTTGATTCTGTTTGAATTTGCGGCTGTTATCGTTTGCCAAACAAACAAAATTACCCTTGCTAAAAAAAAACCGTTGCAGGTAAACTACCCCTTTCCCTCAACCGATCTTCACCAAAAACAATAGGTCGCGAGTACTCTGCAAATCAGGGCTGCATCCAAAAAATTATTTGATTCTGTTTGAATTTGCGGCAGTTATCGTTTGCCATAGAAAAAAAATCTACAGACAGACAGACAGACAGACAGACAGACACACAGACACACAGACACTTTTCGGAAAACGACTTTTTTTCATGTTTTGAGTGTAGTAGAATCAGAATCTGCAATAATCTCGAACACGATTTTTTTTGCCATCACCATACTTCCATTCCTTAAGGAATATGGAAGTAAAAAACCGAACTTTTTCAATACCATATCAACCACCACAAACAACGCGCTGCGACTTTCGGCGCGCCTAGCGATAGTTTTTGACAACAAATTTCCATTTATTCTGTTCCGCTATCAGCATTAGTCTTTGAGGTATATCAGATTGAGTGGGGACGTGCGCACGCTGGCTGGCAGATTAGTGACAAAGTGATTAAGGAAGACCGCGAAGAACAATGTGTGTGTATGAAACTTTGTGGCAAATCTAGGTTAAAACTTTACAGAGACATTCTGGTTCTTGAATTAAGCAAACGCGGAGGCCTGCATGAGCCGAATGATTATTTTAAGAAATTTTAAAGAGGGTAAAAACAATGGTCGGTGCAGATCAAAGCGATGTTTAATATCATGGGAAGAGCGCTCCTGATGTGGTAATTGTAAATCATCGTTTAACTGCCAAGATTTTCTGAAAGAATGCGCATCCATATAAGATCGTCAAATTAAATTTTGATAGAAAAACTGAAATGAATCGTATCACTGAAAAATTCTTACTACGTTTTTTGACTGACGATCAGAAAGAGACCTGTTTTGAAATCTGTCAACAACTGCGTACCAATGTAAATGATAATGACAACTTTTAATGCAATGGAAACTGCTCTGTAAAGATTTTACGAATTTAGCAGCAAATTTTACAACATATACGTTGTGTTAAGATCTCCATTCTCAATTCGTTTTAAATCCACCGGATGGTTTGTGCCCGTGCCCACTACAGCGCGTGTAGCTCGAAGACTGCTGATCATGACGAGACGGAGAAAACGGCATTCCGGCGTTAAAAACTGTCGCTAGCAGCACTTAATTGTTCAGCTCGCTCTATGCGCTGGTTGACGTGCTACATAAATAGTTCGGTATTTTTATGAACACACCTCATATTGCAAGACATCCGAAACTTTAGAAAGCCAATGGGTAAAGTTGGACTTGAACTGACAATTTCAAACCAGTTTTACAAAATATTTCACCAACTCTATTACCTGAATTATATAAAAACGTACCGCTTATGGAAATATAGTTATCAGAAAGGATGATTTGTAATTCATGTTAGAAATGTCGCTGAGAAGTTTTATTAAGAAAAGCAGAGAACAGGGAGTGGAAACGTGGAACAGCGGATTAAATGAAGAGGGAGTGATGAAAAGAATCGATTGTTGAAAACGGCAAACAATTTTGCCTGCTCCCGTACCAAGCGTTGTAAGTCGAGCGATGAGAAATCAAGATACACGAGTCTATAGGGGAAATAAGTTGTAAAGGAGAGTGTATTGTACAGGGGAAGGAGGGACGTAGGTAAAACTCAATGAATTTATTGTCAGACAATATAATTGTAGCCACCGTGGAAGAACTCTGTGATAGAGGAAATATTTATATCTCCTTTTTGGTACCTATAATCTGCAGCAGAAGTGATTAGAAAGTTGTTTTCTTAATTATGTTAAATAAAAAAATTGTAGTCATCCTTTGTTTAAAATCTTTAAATTCGTAGTGACCGTCAACAAATGAATTTTTTCCGGTGATGGGTTTGTGAGGATCGGTCAAAAAATATAACAAAAAATTTTTAATTATTTGTGTCGACGTTTCGACAATGTTTATTATCATCATCCGGACCTGTGTATGAATACAAAAGAAATGTCAAACACAACAAACAATTATTTGAGTGAACGGGTTTGTGTATGTGAGTGTGTGTGTGCGCGCGTAATAACTTTTAATAATTACATAATTGAACATCCCTATAATCTGTATTTAGCTATAATATGTTTTACTATGCTATATGTTGACAGCTATATGTATAAACGTTTTCGGTACCAATTCTAATATTTAATTGTTAATTACTGCTTTTATAATTGATTACAAATACCACTACATTATTAGTAATTTAAATTGTAATGTTATATAAATTAAATTCTGTGATATTATAATTTTCTCATTGTCTTTAAAGAAAACATTTGATGATGTAAAGTAAACTGTCTCAACTCCTTCACATATACAAGGATACTCACACTCACATACACAAACACGTTCAGTCAAATGATTGTTCTGTTGTGTTTGACATTTCTTTTGTAGTCATAAACAGGTCCCGATGATGATAATAAACATTGTCGGAACGTCGACACAAATAATTTAAAATTTGTTTAAAATAATTTTCTGCTTTTCTGATAGTGTAGCGCACAAACCTTACGTATTTCTTCAATTGTTATCAAATATATTTATTAACAACTAAGTATTTTACTAAACGTCTGCATACACTGGAAATCTTTTTATCAATTTCTGTTGAAACATATAATAATTGTTCACATTATTCAACGTTAAATTCATGCTAGATTACCTAGAGTTAACCACAGTAACCAACGCCAACAATCTTTTGCCACAGTACTACGGTTAACCGGTGAAAAACCGTATCAGTTACTCCAGTCGTTTTCACTGAAGATAGTCTCAACGGTGGGGCCGAAACGTCTGTTCTATGCGGCACTAGTGGAACACCACGGCCTTATAGCTCGGCGAGTAGCCAATCAAATTTCAACAGAATTTCTTAATTTCCTTTTTCAGATTGCTTCATATCTTCAACTGTATTATTTTATAGACATGTGTAAGGCACACACCCATACATTCAAACTGGTGTGGCTTGAACTTTTCAAACTGTGCTCTGTTGTACTGTATATCCCACCTTTGTGTGTGTGTGTGTGTGTGTGTGTGTGTGATGCTTCAATGAACTTATGCACAACTTGAAGCAAAGTTATCTTGGAAATTGATCTCCTATTCCCGGAACAAGAACAACAATAAACTTTTCGTTCGCCCTCCTCATTATTTTCAAACATTCTCAAATAATTGATGCGGAGGAAATGTGACTTTGGTTGACTCTCTCCCCCGTCTCTCTCTCTCTCTCTCTCTCTCTCTCTCTCTCTCTCTCTCTCTCTCTCTCTCTCTCTCTCTCTCTCTCTTTCTCTCCTTCTCTCATTTTCTTTTCACTGCTCTCTCATCTTTTGCTCTTTCTCTCTCTTTTCCCCTCTTTCTTTATTTTACTATCTACATATAAAGAGAGAGAGAAAAACAATGACATTTCTCGGTATGAAAGATTAAGATAATATTAAAAATTTGACTTTCTTTTAAATAATGGCGTCCATTAACGTCTACCAGATTACAAACGTATTTTAAATAAAATATTATATTTTCAAAAACCAGATTAGACCACCTTTTCGTACGGTGTCAAATGAATACATTGTTATTACTCTGTCGACTTTGAGGTACAGGTTATCTTATTATTGTTTTGTTATCAGTGAACATTAATTTATTTGGACCCAACTGTTTACAGAAAGATTGAAAGTAAGAAAGTAAAAGAGATGTATAGAGGAAAACGGAAAAGTGATGCTAGCATCAAGTAACATTTCCTAAGTTCCCATGGTTTTAATATGTATCTTCAATGGTTCCGACATCTCGGGAAAGAAGATACGAAGATAGGTAATAGCTAATAAAAAAAGAGGAGAAAACAGAAGGAGTGAGAAAGAGAGAAAGAGAGAGAGAGAGAGAGAGAGAGAGAGAGAGAGAGAGAGAGAGAGAGAGAGAGAGAGAGAGAGAGAGAGAGAGAGAGAGAGAGACATACAGACAAACGGACAGGGACAGACAGGCTGATAGACAGACAGACCCAGTGGTGCCGATCCCCCCCAAGCCCTATGTCGCTTCCCCCCCCAACTCCAGGCTCGATTACTAAAAAAAAAAAAAAAAAAAAAAAAAAAAACTTTTTATATTGTACTGTGATTCGTGGATGTCTCATCATCACGTGATACACCATGCAGCCCCCTTAAGCAAGCTTTGACGCAAATTGCGACCAGGAAATACGTTCTCACATTGTATTCGGTATTTTTAGTAATAGTAAATTTCATACAACAGTAAAAAACAATCCCCCCCCAAAAATTTTTCAAATGTCCCCAATGGCGACACGATACCCCCCCTGTAGGCACCCCTGGACAGACCGGCAGGCAGAAGAGTGTGCGAGAAAATAAGAGATGTCACAAGTTTTACGTACACTCGATTGAGTCACTATGGAAACGCTTTGCGCTTATCTTACTGTTTGGTCGTAAAATGCGCGTCGTAATGTCCGTCCGTGAATAACCGTCTCTGATAAGCATTTGATAGTCGTGTCAATCGTAAAATAATTTTCGTACGAGACGTAGATACGCTACAGCCTCCTGTGCACAGAGTACAAAACTGATAATACAGTCTAATTTGCGAATAGCGAAAACTGTGTAGGATTATACTATTAAGATTATAGGATACTATTAAGGAAACTATTAGGATTATATATTATCACTGTAGTTTCCTTAGACTGCTGCAGTCATCTGCCGCCACGACACTCTTATTTTACAACTTCGTCACTGGACTACCTTTAATCAATTACTAATCCTAACGGTTTCATCTCATGTTCTACACCTCCGCTACTTCCTCAGTAGGCCACTTCTCGTTTTTTCCTTCTTACATTTTCATCACGATATTTTCCTACTCCTTCTCGTTTTCCTCCATCTACTTAAAGACTTTCTTCTTCTACTTGAACTCCTTCTTCTTCAGTCACCAACAGACGAGAAAACTTCTCCGAAGTCCCCGCCGCCAGAATCTCCTCCACTCTCTAGCCTGTTCCCACTGCCTCCTATTCGTCCGCCTTCTCTTCCTCATATACCTACACCACCACTACCAATTCTTCATTCTCCTCCTCCTCCTTCTCCTCCTCCTACTCCTCAATATCCTCTATTTCTACCTAACCTCTTCCTCTTTCACTACGACTACCACCTTATGTAGTCTACCTTTTTGTCATCTACCATCTCTCCTTCACTTTCTCATCTTT
This sequence comes from Magicicada septendecula, assembly GCA_034769895.1. Classification (NCBI taxonomy): domain Eukaryota; kingdom Metazoa; phylum Arthropoda; class Insecta; order Hemiptera; family Cicadidae; genus Magicicada; species Magicicada septendecula. The sequence continues at coordinate 1,384,906,748 of CM068367.1, read as the reverse complement.
TATGTTTTAATCTCTATACGGAACGCTCTTGTTGTCACTGGACCCCGCGGACCAAGAGTTGACTACAATCGCTCTGCCACTGTGGTACATACCTTTACCTCTATCATCTTGTGCGACTAATTTAAGTAACGGTAAGTTAATTAATATTGTGTAGAAAGACTAGAAACCATCTAACTTTGAGCTAAAGAAAATATGGAAATTTATTAATACATGTGGTCTAATTAGATGCGCGCGCGTGTGTGTGTTAAACACAAAATATTCTAATGATACGGAAAAAAATTTGTTTGTTTATTTATTTGTTTGAAGTAATAAATGAAAAATATACACATCAGATCAACAAAATTAATCAAAAACCTGACAAAATATGTTTAAATGAAAATATAATGAAACTAAGATATTCACCGGACGGACAATACACGGTCGCCGCAGATGTGTTCTTTGTCTGTTCTCAGAGCTTAAAGAAGCAGATTTCCACACACACACACACACACACACACACACACACGTACGTATGTAGCCAAATAGGCCTACACGCCAACATGCGACGCACAGCAAATACAAAGTACTCATCATCATGTGCATGCTCTTCATTCTATTTAATTAAATCTTCATTCGCCTTGCATAACATTCCGATTATAATTTAAGTATATGAAGTAAATCGTATTGTCTAGAATCGCCCCTTTTCAAAGGGTTTACCGGCTGCCGACTACAAATACGTAGGCCCGTTCAATAAAAAAATTGAATGGGCTTTATTCCCATTGGGTAAATAAATCCGCCTCTCATCTCCATCTATACATACCCTTTGCTTTTGAAGCTAATTGAAAATGTCGTATAAAAAAAACTTATACGGAAAGTACAGTAAAAATCAATAAATAAATAAATCCGGTTATGGCGGAATCTAAGCAGAGTGAATAGGCGTTAATTACGAGGGTCAGTTGATTAGTTCGCGGAGCGACATCTATAGCTCAGTGGTAGAACTAAAAACTTTCGTGTGCTGCAAGACGTATATTTCGCGTGAACACCCGTTAATTTCCACATATATCTGTCAATTTATTCTCTTTTTACCAGCTGTTTGAAATTTTTTTCCTGTCACGCGTGTTTTTAAATGCACAAAATCAAGCTTCATGTTGTGATGAATTCTTTGTTAAAAATGTTTTAGCGCCAATGAAAAATCAAAACGAAATCGTAAATGTGTTAGGAGATGCTGGGCCTTCAGAAACAACGCTAAGTGGGGCACACTTGAGTTTAAACGTGGTCGTACAAGCACTGAAGACAATCCCAGCAGTAGACGTCTAAAAAGTGCAACAAAAAATGGCATTATTGAAAAAATTTCATAGGGTGTTGGAAGACCGCAGATTGAGGAGTGGATGCCGTTGCTGAAATCAGAAGCATCTCACATGAGCGTGTTTATAATACTTTAACTCAAGAACTTGGTGTGAAAAAGCGTTGTGCAAGATGGTTGTCGCATCTAGAGTTGTTGCATTTTTTGGGGGTCCAGTGCGACCACGTTGAAACTCAAGTGCCTACTTACAAACCGTTGGTTTTGAAGTCGCAGCATCTCCTGACACATTTACAATTTCATTTTGAATTTCCGTTGAAGCTAATAAATTTTTAACAACGAATCACACCCCGATGTCTGATTTTGTCCGTTTTTAAAAACACCGATGACACGTCAATTTTAAACAGCTTCTAAACAAGCGAATAAATTGATAGATAGATTTGGAAATTAACAGGAGTTCACAGAACATATAAATCTTGCAGCACACAAAAAATTTTAGTTTTACAGATAAGCTACAGTTGTCGCTCCGCAAACTTTTCAACTGACCCTCGAACTTGACCACGGGAGGAACGATGATCTTAGAGATTAGCTGACCATAAATGATGCAACTGGTTTTCATTAATCACCTACACAGGTAATCTTCAGTGCTTGGCGGATAAAAGATGCGTTCACGGCATAGCATCTATGACAGTAGTGACAAAAGTTCGTTTTGTATATAAGAAGAAATTTAAAAAAAAAGTTAATAGTGCTCTAAGCTGAATACTTTAACAAAACGTACTTTGCTACACCAATAGAATTGTTCATGTTAATGATACTTTCCGACTTTGAAGCCGCTATCAAATCATTACCGAACCTAATGGTTTCAAAGCCATATCGTTAGTATTGAGCGACGAACATTTCTTAGTAAGTGGTAGGTGCAACCACTAACGGCAAGTATTAGTATATATTTTGTTACAACGGTGTTGTACAGTGGAAACTGAATAACTGACACCAATAAAATCACTAATGACAAACTATAATTAGACACAAACAACAGTTAGAAATCAACAAAAGCACACTCATGCAACAATTCAAGTTAAATTTGCCCAACACACAACAATAAATGTCACCTTATCACAGCTTCGCTCTAATTAACGCAACAATCGCTTCGATCCACACTTGTAAAATTGCTAGGTGTAACTGAACTGACTGCTTTGACATCCAGTATTTATACTCCGGCCGCTTTGAATTGTAGTGACATAGGGTTCCGGTCAAATAGTCGAGTAACTTCTGGAAGGAGGCATCTCGCATGACCTGTAACGTTACGTCATTCTGCCACTAGATATACGTACAGGCGTCACAGAGTCACTCAACAAAGCGGCAGTATTTATTTCCTCAACATTATGTAGCAATATAATATCTGATTAATCTGAGATATATTTTATACAAATTTTTAAATGCATGTTAAATTAGATTGCAAGTTTTTAAAGATGTTTGTCGACAAATACAGAAAGTACCCAATAGTACAAGTTCTATTAGATAATTAAAGAGATAAGTGATACCTGAATTCTGTAGTCAAAAAGTGTATCAAATAATCGGTTTATTCTCTAGATAGAATTGAAATTATGTGGGCATTGGTCAGCTGTCTCATAAGAATGTGGTCAAGGATAGGACCCCTTGCACCAAGAAATGGAACTGCCTTCCTAAACTCTCGTCGCGCTCACTTCCTATACCAGTTGTTTTCTTTAGAGTGCTGTCACGGCACTGTCTCTCTCTTAGAATGGCATTGTCATTGGATTATCCTTGAGCTCTTGTTTTCCGCTCGCTGTCCTCTACACTTCCTTACTGTTTATACTTTAGAGATTTTTGTTTACTAGGGTAGTGTTATGCAGCTGTTTTCTACATTAATTAAGCTTATAGCTTGAATTATTCTAAACTAACGCTCAACAATGAAACAGACGTTCCACGTAGGCGTTCTAAATGTGCCAGACAAACGTTTTTTGTGCAGTTTACCGATTAATTATTGTTTTTAATATAGGGAGAAAAAATAATTAACAAAATTATAGATTAGCATAATACACTTTAAAAAATTACATAAAACAGTGTACTCAATAGTAGAAATAAGTAAAATTAAGATTGTTACTAGATAAGGTACATTATTTTCCTTGTCAATTCTTAGTGTTCAGAGAATTCTAAAAACACAAAGGTAAACACACACATAGAGCAACAAAGACGCGCTCAAGATACAGCATTATTGATGCAAAGTACCGGTACGTTCTCCATCCTTAGTTTAATATAAACCACACTTGACGTACACACAAAATAATATACTGTTACGACGGTCTACTCGATCGTCGTAGGTACAGTGGAAACAAAATAAGTACAAGACACCAATTAAGTCACTAATCACACCTTTAATTGTTATAGTAAAACAGTTCGTAATTAACAACACAGTGTCTACAACGAATCAAATGAAAATTGTTCATACGCAATAAAATGTCCACTAATATTAAAACTCAACTGTATTACAATTATACCGTCCGAATATAAAACGCAACACTTCACTAATAACTACTTGAACGTACACCGTAATAACTCGAACCGCTCTGGAAATATATCGCACTAATACTCTCGAACCGCACTAACCAATATCTCGCATTGAACTGAAAACTAAAGCCGCGACGCGATGTGTTTATAGTTACGCTCACACACCAGAAGCTTCCAAACTGCGTCTTATCTCTCGCGAACTACGTAATTACTACGGCCTTGACACAGTCCGAGCGCCCGAGCGAAGCCTGGCACAGTCGAGAAAATTCTCGCAAAATGCGTCTAGTAGCACGTACACCACACGCTTACATCGAGATCTTTCTGGCACATTCGATAAACGCGTAGATTGTTCTGTGCTTTCATAGCAATACCGTTACTGGATAATTATAAATTGTAGCGCTTTTGTGTGAAGACAACTTACAAACCAAACAATGTGTCACTTAAACGAGTGTAAACATACACTGTTACACTGATCGTCGTATGGTACAGTGGAAAACAAAATACAAAACGCCATTGAAATCACTAATCAGCAGCTTCAATTACTAACAGTTTGTAATCAACAAGATACTCAACAAAATTATACTCGTACAATAAATCAGGTTAATTTGTCCACACCAATAATAATGTCAACTAATAGAGTCCCGCACAATAATAATCACTTTTCACCGATAACCACTTGAACGCACCGACGTAAAACTGACCGAACTAAGACAGATGCTCTTGCTTTATAGGTCGCGCAGTGGTCCAGTACAGCTTACCCTCCTTACTGCACGCCGGCTTAATGGGTCTCTAGTCTTCTTGAATACACTGGAACCTAGTTGTGAGGCTACACCTGCCAGACTAGGCGGGAGACGGGTGGAGAATGTTCTAGGCTGTTCGATAGCGTTCTCATTACAATACATTCCAAACAGTGAACACGCACCCTTGTGAAACCGTTTACTGGGACTTTCCAATTGCCCCGTTGGTCATACACTACCTCCACCTCTACCTCCAACATACATTTCAATCTATCCGTGCAAATCTAATCTCTGAAGCTTCCGTAACTGGTGAACCATTGTCAAGAAAATAGAAAGTATCAGTAGCACTATACCAAGTGTTTATTTATTAAATTAAAGTATTAATACAATGTTCTACCAAGTGCCCAGCATTCATTCGATCAGTGTAATAATAATAATAATAATAATAATAATAATAATAATTATTATTATTATTATTATTATTATTATTATTATTATTATTATTATTATTATTATTATTATTATTTGACGGCTTGTTAGACTGTGGTTTATCGTTTGTGTTTACAGACGTTTCGGCATCACCATCGGAGGCGATCTTCAGTCTTGGAAGCAATTGGAATTGTGTCCGCCAATTCACCCCCCCCCCACTGACGTATGGATGCGACGTGCCACTTACTTCCAACACTGAAGATGGCCTCCGACGGTGGGGGCCGAAACGTCTGTAAACACAAACGTTAGACCACGGCCTAACAACTGGCAAATAATGTTTCTGACATTGTTGGCGCCGGCAGTGACTGTCTTAAATATATTATTATTATTATTATTATTATTATTATTATTATTATTATTATTATTATTATTATTATTTGACGGCTTGTTAGACTGTGGTTTATCGTTTGTGTTTACAGACGTTTCGGCATCACCATCGGAGGCGATCTTCAGTCTTGGAAGCAATTGGAATTGTGTCCGCCAATTCACCCCCCCCCCCCACTGACGTATGGATGCGACGTGCCACTTACTTCCAACACTGAAGATGGCCTCCGACGGTGGGGGCCGAAACGTCTGTAAACACAAACGTTAGACCACGGCCTAACAACTGGCAAATAATGTTTCTGACATTGTTGGCGCCGGCAGTGACTGTCTTAAATATATTATTATTATTATTATTATATAGCAATGAATAATGCGCAAATATTTACGGTTTCGTAACTCTGTATGAATGGGTCGTCTAGAGATTAAAAAACTGGCTTCATATGCGAGGGTCAGTTGATCGCGGAGCGACGTCTATTGTTTACAGCTAGAACTAACATTTTTCGTATGCTGTCAGAGTCATATTTTAGGTAAACGCCTGTTAATTATCAAATCTATCTGTCAATTTATTCACTCTTCGTCAGCTTTTTAAAATTTACGTGTCACGCGTGTATTGAAAAAGGCACAAAACCTGAATTCTTAGTTTAAAATTGTCTAACGCTAACGGAAATTCACAATGAAATAGTGTGTTAAGAGATGTTTACATCTTCAAAAACAGTGGTTGGTAAGTGGGGACTCGAGTTTAAACTTACTCGTACAAGCATTGAAACTGGTTCCTGGTGCCCGAACTTCCAAAAAAGCAACACTCCAAATGCGGCACCGATCTTTCACGAACTTTTTCCACACCAAGTTCTTGAGTTAAAACATTATGCACACGCTAATATGAGATGCCTATGATCTCTGCAGCACCATCCACTTTCAATCCCTGGTCTTCCAACACCGTGTATCACATTTTTTTAATGATATTTGGAGTTGTTACATTTTTTTGGCGCCCACTGCAGGACTCATCTTCAACGCTCGTGCGACCGCATTTAAACTACTTTACTTCAGCGCAGCATCTCCTAACACATTTAGCATTTCGTTGTGAATTTCTATTGGCTCTAGGCCCGTTTATTGGCTCTAGACCCGTTTTAACAAACAGTTCAATCACAGCACGACGTTTGATTTTGTCCACTTTTCAAAACACTCGTGACACGTAAATTTCGAATAGCTGGTAAACAATGAGTAAACTGACAGTCAGATTTGGAAACTAACAAGTGTTTACAAGAAATATGACTCTTACAACATACAAAATATTTTATTTCTACCGCTAAGCAACAGATGTCGCTCATCAAACTTTTCAACTGACCCTCGTATATAATAATGTATAATGTCTTACGTTGCATGCATAGCCTACACATCCGAAAAACTATGGGACGGGAAAGAAATCAGTTCAGCAGCCAAGCGAAAACATTATGCAGTATCATCGTAGTAACCTCATTATAAAAGTACATAACAATGGCAAACTAGAGCACTGTACGACACAATAATTGCAGCAGCATTGTTGTACGCACCACAGCAACAAACAGAGTCATGCGGACGGCAACTCGTTTGTCGCAGCGACTGTTAGTTTGAATTGTGTTCCTACAGTAGTTGCGGATTACTGAATCCAGGAACGATGAAGCGGGGTTGTAGGGTGGGGAGGAGACCAACTCGGAGAATTATAGTTGTACGCTGTAAACTAGCGTCTCATGTTGTTGGGCATTGTGTTTATGTGTGTCCCACGTATATAGGGCGGTATTATCAAACATGTACTGTTACTGTTGTAATTGATAATGTGGGTCATGTTAACATTAGTGAGACAGCGCGTGTCACAGGAATTTCTATACAAACCGTTAACAACTGTTGTACAGTGGTGATAACGCTTGTTAGTGGTTATTCAGACAGATTATACACTGTTGCTGTGCTGTATATATGTTACTGTAAAAGTGCGAAGTAAGATAAATCTTAAGATTTACCGCTATATCCTAAGATTTACCGTTTTATGATGGTAAATGTCCGAAGATCCTTTTAAAATGTGTTTCCATTTCGGACTTTTACCAACAGTTAGTGGTAAATGCCAAGATTTACCGCTGCATTGTGGTAAAAGCGTAATATTTTTAATTTTAAAGTAATTCATAGATACAAATTTTTTTTTAATAATCATTTCCGTAAAAACGCATGAAGAAAAGAGAAAAAAAATAACGCATTACACTACTGTTTCTTTCTGAAATAATTTTTATTTAGCGATCTACAAAGAATTGTTGTAAAACTACTAAAAAAAACCTACAGCAAAAAATATAAAAATTGATAAATTTTAACGAAATTTACTTAAAGAAAAGAACATTTAAAACCATTTTAACCATTTAGTGAAAAAATAACAGTTAAAAACGTTTTAACCATTTTGTGAGAATGTAATCTTACTGACAAAAACAAATACGAGTCCCTTTTACTAGTTTTTCAGTCCAATAACTAATTGATACAAATAAATGAAAAAGTAAAATAAAGTAATAAAAAATGAAAAATTACTTGTTGCAGCAGGGTTGGCTGTTATGACATTTAGAACTGCACAACAAAGAAGAGGCTTTGCACAAACACTTCGTAGTACACTTTTTTAACAATTACACTTTTTGAATCCTTGTCCTCTAATTAAAGTTAATTTATTAATCATTTCTCGAACAGTAACCTCTTCGCTTCCTACTTCTGCAACGCTATTAAAATTTTCTGTACACAGCGTAGGCTACATCTTGTGTATAAAGATGTAAGTTTGCCAATTGTGGTACCAACTTGATAAAATTTATCATTTTCAATATTCAGTACATTCAATGCCGCTTTTACCACAACGCAGCGGTAAATCTTGGCATTTACCACTAATTGTCGATAAAAGTTCGAAATGTAAACATTTTAAAAGGATCTTAGGACATTTACCATCATAAAACGGTAAATCTTAAGATATACCGGTAAATCTTAAGATTTACCTTACTTCGCACTTTTACAGTAACATATACATAATATACAAGTACGTAGGATGTATGAATGTTTCTAAACCACGCGGCCGGTGTCCTGTAGAGGAGCTTGCTATCAATTATGTAGAGCAAAAGCGCCTTAAACGGGGTGTACGTCATCAGACCAGAAAGATGCAGAGGGGCAACATCCTATCCTTAGTTAAAAGAAATGTGTTTCTTTTAAATCCGAAATTTAATTAACGACCAAAGCGAGTTCTCAGTTTTAACTCGACCGTTTAACATTTGTTCTGTCTGTCAATCTGTTTGTTTTGGGAAACGTCTCACAATAACTTTTTAACGCTAAAATATTTTCTAAAATGTATGCCTGTTTACACTTTACCCCTCAAACCCCTACTGATTTTGAAATCGATCGCCCCCATAAGAGGATGAGAGGCAAAGATTTGAAGCGTAAAATTAAAAAAAAAATCACAAAAATCCATGTGGGGTATAAAATTAAATCAAAATCTCAATATAGTATTTAATTTTGGTAATTTCAATACTTTTGAACACCGAGACCCAAAAGGGATTAAATTTATTTTTTTAATTATAAAAGTTCACGCCAGGTGTCTGACCAAGGGTCTTCTATTGTGGTGTGTTCATTGTTCATAACCTAAAGATACCATACATATGATCTATAATAAAGTTTTAATTAGTTACATTCTTAAATTTATGTGACATCTATAACAATCTGAAAATAAGCAATACAAAAAAGAAAAGCATTTATAAAATAAGTCTAAAACTAAATAAGCTGGAGTCTACCAATATCAAGGTCAGCCTGCTAACTCGACAGAATATAATGTGCGGTGCAACAAACATATATAGACTTGAATGTAAACATAAAAATAATCAGTTCTAGAGAAACTTTTGACACAAACGTACGTTTCACATTCATTCATCAATGTATACGCCCTGACGATGGTCTATGACCGAAATCTGTCTAACTTAACAATGTAATTAAAACGTTATTATAAATCATATGTATGATATCTCTAGGTTATGAACAATGAGTACACCACAATAGAAGACTGAGATAATAGCTGCCATTAGTAAACAATAAGAGTGTGTATATTATAAATAAGTCACATTATCATTAGACCAAGGGTCATTTAAATTCAAACCCGAATGCAGTTTCATTTGAATTTGTTTTTAATTTAGCCGTACCACGAGCCAAAACGGAAGTCAAAATTTTAACTATGCGTCCAGACTTTATAACAAATAAACATTATAATGCTAATAATAATAATAATAGTAGTAGTAATTATTATTATTATTATTATTATTATTATTATTATTATTATTATTATTATTATTATTCAATGGTCTATGGTCTATCTACCTATCTCTATGTCTGTTTGTTTGGGGTAAGCATGACGATTACTTTTAAACGCCTCCGAACGCTCTAAAACTTATCATTCGTGCTCATACCCTACAACTTATGAGTTTCATCTCGTAATTGCTTAATAAAATTTCGGGGCAGGAGGCAAAAATGTGAGGGGTTAAAAATTATTTTAAATCGCAGAAAAACCAAGTAGGGTACAAAATGAAAGAATATTTCAAGCAAAATCTGAATATGTAGTGTTCACTTCTGTAAATTAAAAGATTTTTAGACATCAGGTCCCAGGGAAGTAGACATTTTAAAGCAAACTGAAAAATCCATACCGGTAGTCCCAGGAATAAAGGGAATTTTAACCCAAACCAAAATATAGCGTTTTACTTGAAATTTTTTTAAATTAATGGGCACCAAAAGCCAAAATTTGGAGTAAACGTTTTCAAACATTGTGTCTATATAGCGCGTTTATAACATCTAAAACTGCTTGTGATAATTCTGCTTGTGATTTTAACCAATAACACAACTTTCTTCATTAAACTTCTGTTAAGATGTGCAATCGACGACAGGTAATGAACAACAACAATGAGGTAATAAACGACAACAATAAGGTAAGTAAAGTTTTTAAATATCTTAAATTAAAAGTTAAATTGAAGAGGGTTTTAAGTAAAATATGGTTTAATAAACAATGTCTGGATAATAATGTCATTCCAAAATACGCGCAAGTTAAAATTAAAAATAAGAACACAGTAGCTAGAAAAGTAAAAGAACAAAGCGAGAAGTTGTGGATAAAATTAGAAATAAGGTCACTTTACGGCTTCATCAATAGATATAATAAGGAATTATATGACAGACATATAGAATTGTTAAGAATATACTCGTATGTAGAGTTAGAAGAAATACCGGTATTACATAATTTTGGTTTGGGGTACGTAGAAAAGAAATTGGAAAAGAAAAATTAAAAAATGGTAGACAAGTTAAATAAATTAATAAGAAAGAACGAAGTAAAAAAGGAACACCTCTCTAAGAATAACTATGAAAAAAGAGTAATAAACCTTACAGAGGTAACTTTCAATACAGAAGAAAAAGAAATGTTAGCAAAAGGCTTAAAATACGCGCCGCCACCAGAATTAAATCATGAAAAAACGATTATTGAATGAGAAAGCAAATACAAAAACTAAGAAATGAAAATGATAAAAAAGAATAAGGTGGGAAGTAGGGAATGTAGTAGATAAAATATTTAAGAAAAATTTGTATAATTCAAAAAATGATCAAAAAATCAAATCAACTGTAACTAAACTAAAGAATAAAATAAAAAAGAATGATATTATAGTTACGAAGGCAGACAAAGGAAATATAATGGTACTACTGAGAAAGGACGAATACATAAAGAAAACGGAAGAATTTATAAGTGAAGGACCATATGAAGAAATAAAGTATGATTATACAAGTAAGTACCAGTCAAGGAAAAAACAAATGATGAAACAGATAACATTTATAGAAGAAAATAAGAAAAAGTATTTATTGGAAAGTAATCCAACAGCACCAACTTTTAAAAGTCAGGTTAAGATACATAAAGAAGGAAAACTAATTAGACCGATTGTTTCTTTTATTAATGCACCTATTTATAAATTATCAAAGGAAGTTAGCAGAGTACTGAAAGAGAAATATGAATTTGGGACAAAATACAACATAGAGAATAATGTAAAATTGACAGAAAAATTAGAAAATATTAGAATTAATGAAAATACAAAATTGATATCACTGGATGTTAAGGACATGTTTACTAATATCACAGTAAATAAAGTTATTAAGTTAATAAGCGATAATAATATGGGAGAATACAGGTATAAAAAGCAATTGATTAATGTAATTAAAGAATGTGTAAATCAGAACTATTTTAGGTTTAATAACAAGTTTTATATTCAGAAAAAAGGATTACCTATGGGATCTTCATTATCCCCTATTCTTGCAGAAATATACATGAATGATTTTGAAAAGCAATTAATAAGTTCCACTAAGTATAAAGACAATATAAAATTATGGACTAGATACGTTGACGATGTATCAGTAATTTGGGAAGGAAGCATAGAAGAAGTGCATCAGTTTATAAATGAGGTAAATAATAAGGATAAAACTTACAATTTAAAGAAGAGATAGGAGGTAAGAAAATAAATTACTTAGATTTAAACATAGAAATTAAAGATAATGAGAAACTACAGTTTGGGATATTTAGGAAAGAATCGTATTCGGATATAATTATACCAAGAGAGTCTTACCACCCTTATAGATATAAAATGGCAGCAATCATTTCATTTTGTTATAGACCTCAGAAGTGTTTAAAAGAGACCGAATCAAAAGATAGGGAGTTAAAAACGATAATCGGAATTGTAAGGAATAATAACTATAACACCAACATAGTGGATAAAGTTATGAAGAGGGTTAACATACAGAAAGCTAAAATAGAACCAGAACAAAAGAATTATGCAGGGTCATTGACATACATAGGTTCACATACTAGAAAAATTATAAAATGTTTTAATAAATACCGAGTAGATATATCTATTAAAAAATGTGAAACGGTACTTGATAAGATAAGGAATACAAATATAGAAAAAATACCAGTATTACAGAAAAGTGGAATTTATAAATTAAAATGTAAAGACTGCAACAATGTGTACCTAGGTGAGACAGGACGAAAATTCGTATGCAGGTTGTCTGACCACAAACGTGGAGAAGATAATAGAACAACGAATTCGTTATATGCAAGACATTTCATAGAAGATAGAAGACAACCATAAGTTTGTTAATCCTTTGGAAGACTACGAAATTGTAAAAGTAGTAAATAACACAGTTGAAATGAAGCTTAGGGAGGAGTTAGAAATACTGAAAGAAAGAGAAAAAGGATTAGACAATTTAATTAATACTAAAATTAAACTTGATAATGAAGAAACATTTTATAACATAATTAAGATGTAAATGATAGAGGACAGATAGATAAGATTAAGAATTAAATTGCATAGGACTAATTAGGTGTTTTTAAAATAAGGGTGTGTGACTGGCACACATGTGTGGATGGGAAAGACTAGGTTTAAAAGGAATGCACACACACACACACACACACACACACACACACACACACACACACACACACACACACACACACACACACACACACACACACACACACACACACACACACACACACACACAACACTGAAACACAAGGAATTTGGTAGACAAATATGTAACTGTCCAGATGGTGGGACAGGGCTGAGGGTGGGGAAGGGACATTGAATTATAGCTTGTTGTGTGTGAGTAGGGTGGGGTGGGGTGGGGTGAAGGGTTTGTTTTCAGGTTATTTGTTTCATTTCCGATCTGACGATGAGCTGTGAAGCTTAAAAGCGCTAATCGGAATAATTTTTATATAGTGGTGTTTATGAGACTTTTTAACAGTGATAATTCTGCTTATTAGTTATATGTGCTGTCCATGAAATGCTCAGTATTCTACGGTAAAACCACCTTTCGAAAGAATTAAATTTTTTATTTGTGGCTTCAGTCAAAGTCCAAGATTCTACACCGTAGATGAGGACCGAGAATACGTAGAAGCGTAAAAGTCTCATCTTTGTGTTTAATGTTAAATCGTGACTTTTGAATAAACTGCTTATTTTAGTGTATATTGCTCTTACCTCTTCAATTCTGCTCTTTATTTCTTGAGAATGGTCCCATTGTTTATTGAGTATAGTACTAAGATATGTAAATTTGCTTACACTTTCAACTGACCTTTTATATTAAAAGTGCAGTTTGTGAACTTGTTCTTAGATACAGTCATTAGCTTCGTTTTATTAACATTGATGTCTAGACCAGTCTACGGCTTCTTTCTGTTAACATATTTCTAACCTCTATAAATAACTAAAACATTTGAAAAGTAACAAAAAAAAATTATGGAAGTAAAATAAAACATAAGTCGTACGGTTTCTCGGCTAACGCTAAGTACGAAAACATTACTCGTAGTTTAAGAAAATTAAAATTAAATTATTTGGTGTAATCCAATATTACATGTACTTTGTTTAAAGCAGAAAACAAGTTTTGCAGCTCAAGGAGTTTACTAGTAACATTATGTCTAAAAACAAAAAACAAAAATATTTTGGTTAAAAATATCACGATCAGCACATTTCTAAATGTATCGATTGCTAACTATATTCACTCACCGTATTACCTGCCAACTACTAATAGTTAGTTTAAATAGATGGGACATAAAAATTCCTTTCTTTGTGAGGGGGGGTTGTAAATGAAACCACCACAAAAATTAGAAGAGACAGAACTAGTTATCTGCTAATTATTTTGTTGCAACTCAGGAAAATAAACATAGGTAAGGGTTACATTAATAGATATCTAAAATTTAGCAATGATGTGATGCAATATATACGACATTTAATACTACAATATGACTGCAATTTTTGAAAGTCGGTGAAAAACTTTGTTGTTTTTAAGTGCCCCTACCTAATGATGATTTTTGTTTTCAAAAATCTTTTTTAGGATTCTTCCTCTCTCTTATTTTTTGTATGAGGTGAAGTGCCAAAATAAATGCATTTTTTAGAGTAAAATCTCCATTATTTATTTACTGTAATACATTATATTTTCCTCAGTATAAAGAGAACGGCAATCGAAAATACTCACTGCATATTTCAAAGTCATAAAAAACCGACTACAAAATATGTCTGTTTTACAAAAAATGTCCAAACAAAAGACTTCTACTCTTTTTGTTTTATGAATGAAAAATGAAAAAATACACATTAACTAGTTACGTAAACAGAAGCAAATACAAATTTCTAGTAAAAATACAATGTTATTTTCATTTTTATTAGAAAAGAAATGAAACGTATAAAGCAATAATTCTTTCAGTATTTATTTTTACAAAAATAGTAAAATCTATATCAGGATTTTTGTAAGCTCATCGACGACAGTCAGTGAATTTGCTCTATTTTTTCTTGGTTGTCTTCTAAAAAAAAACTTGTAAACTAATTTCTCAGTCTCATTATCATCGTTCGCGTTTAGCTGAAAAATCACTGAAATCTATTAGCTGATTTTCCTCTTCAAAAACACTATCACTGGAAGAATTAGAATTTGCCTGTGAAAAAGAATTGCCTTCTTATTTTAATATTTTTCAGTCGTAAAAATTTCTATCTGAGGATTTTTTAAATAGCTTTGTCTTTGCAAAAGTTTTTCTGTTTTCAAATGTTCTTGGTATATATTTGATGTAATTAAAATTTTACTGGTTAAAACTTTAGAACATTTTATTTCTAAAGCACCGTAACTAAACTAGTAGATGCCTGTACATCAACAGGAATTTGTGGTTATTTTTAGTGATACTTTCATTTTATCACTGCGATAAGACTGAACAGATGAGCTCAAATGTTTTTAGATTCAGGAAGTGAAAAGCAACATCATCTTCCATAGAATATTGCATAGAATATCATTCTATATCGCATAGAATGTACCAGTTTTCTGAATGCCCTTTATAGAATTTTACAGCGTTTTTCAACATAAATGGCGGTGGTGCTTTTATAAGTTAGATCACAAAAACGAGCAAAATGAAAATATATTACATATCCCTGACTTTGATAAAGCAGGTTTCGACTAATCTCCTCGGCACAATATGTTTTAAATAATCTTCTTCTTCTGATAGTTTCTATCCGTTTCGGATGTTGAATATCATACAGACTATTTTAACTTCCTGTACTGCTGCACGGAATAAGTCAGTTGTATTCATGCCAAACCAGGTCCTTAAATTTCTCAGCCACGAGATTCTCGGTTGCCCAACTCCTCTCTTTCCAAGTACTTTTCTCTGTAGTACGGACTGCAATAATAAATCTCTGTTCATTTATCATGAGATGTCCCAGATACTAAAGCTTTCTTATCTTCACTGCGTTAATAGCTTCTATTTCTTTCTTCATCTTTTTAAGAACTTCAACATTAATTGTATGTGTATAAGTCTTTGCCACGTTTTAAGTAATACTCGGCCTATATCTGAAAGGTTGTCTTAACGTTTCGTGTAAGACAGATGATTGGGAAACTATTTTTGTTGTCGAATCTGAAACAGAAACCAATGAATGGAGATCAGAAAAACATATGAACAAAGCGTTAAAAGAGTCATTTTACTTTTAATCGAGTAATTTAAAGTGCAGAAAAATGTTCTAATCCAAATCTTGGACACACCTCAAAGCAAATATATACAACTAATGTTAATATTTTAATTTTCCAACTCGTTACTAATAAAACACAGACAAGTTTCTATCCAGAGTATCGGAACCACTGTTTCCTGTAACGCACGTCACCGTTAATTATTAATCTCGTCAAAGTAGACGCTGGTGCTGTAACACGTTTCGTGTGTTCATGAAGTGTTCCACAGCCACTTTGATCACGCCATACACGCTGTACCGCGATCGTGTTAACCGTGTCAAGTGTCAGTCCAAATTGCAGCCGACGTCACGCGACGACGCATCGTGTTTGCATCATAAACTCTCTCACCCTCTCGCTCTCACGCTCTCTCTCTCTCTCTCTCTCTCTCTCACACCCACCCACTCACACCCACCCACACACACACACACTCACTCACTCACACACACTCACTCACACACCCACGCTCGCTCGTTCGGTCAGGAACAGAAATTAATTTACTTATAAATGAACCAATCTGTAAATGTACTAATTCTTTGAAAAATTATGTAGGTCTGCATTGTAAAGGGAAGACGGAAGTCTCCTTTGAGTTCAACAGACGCGATATTATTCATGACGTGAGTGTAGACAGTGCTTGGTGCGCTCATTTTCTGCAATCCATTTTAGAGCTTACAGTTTTCCACATGGCCGGACAGATTACGGATCATCAATTTACCAATTCAGTTGGACCGTCGTAACAATATATATACGGATCGTCGCATTGTACAGTGGAAACAAAATACAGACGATAATGAAGTCACTAATTACCAGCTTTAGTGAGTCACAAAGAACAACTTGAAATCAACAATGTACTCTCAGACTTTAATTCAAGTTAAATTTGTCCAAACGGAATAAAAATGTCAACTATTAGAGTTCCGCACTAATTGTAACCAGAGGCGTAGCTAGAGAGGGCCAAGGGGGCAGCCGCCACGGGCGGCATAGCTAGGAGGGCGGCAAAGTAAGCATAGACATGCAAAAATTGTTTTCAGTTTATAAAACTACAAACAATTTGTTTCTTTTATATGACTATTCCTTAAGAACTACAGGAATATAAGATTTTCTTAACATAAGATTAAAAACTACAACAAGTTCCAAAGAGTTTATGAAGTCTTTATGCAAGGAAAATTAAACCCTGAGTGTCAAAATATTACAATTAACAAGGGATCAACTTGCTATCATGAAATGGATGTTGTTAGCGACGAGGCTGTTGATAAATGCAGTAAAGGTTAACGACGTGAGTACTTCAAACTGTGAAAGTGTCAAAGTACAGTTACAAGATTCAGTTGGTTCTAAAACCACTGATGATGTTGCATCGTGCAGTCTTGAAATTACAGGCGATGAAGAACAGAACATTACTAACAACAATATAAACGGTGTTCTCGGTGCTGCTCTACAAGATAAGGGAGCTTGGCCAAGCGAGAAATCTCAATCCTTCCGAGATATAATGGTGAATATTGTAACGTAACGAAGTTGAGGTCCCATACGTTACATAAAAACTTTGTTACTATCGAATTAAAACAATACCCAA
The DNA here is from genome assembly GCA_034769895.1 of Magicicada septendecula. Classification (NCBI taxonomy): domain Eukaryota; kingdom Metazoa; phylum Arthropoda; class Insecta; order Hemiptera; family Cicadidae; genus Magicicada; species Magicicada septendecula. The sequence continues at coordinate 1,384,889,299 of CM068367.1, read as the reverse complement.
TGTGTGCCATAATTAAGGTCAGGAAGGTAAACCTCACATAATAAATATATTAATAATACCTCGTAAGGTTACTAGGTAATAAAATAATAAAAATGTCTATAAATATAAAATATAGAGTGATCAGTGGAAGATGTAAACAATAAACATAGTGTCTAATGATTTGAAATTACTATAGACAGTTTGAACTGAGAGTAGACTGTTTAATTGATATTTAACGTTTTATAATGATGTACATGTTGTTATGCTTTATCATGATATTTTGTTTACATGATATTTGTTCTGTGTTTTGTATGTAGCAGGTGTGAACCAATTGCTTTGAGAAAGTATTAAGTAATTGATACTAATTTCATTCAGGTTAAACTTTTTAAGAATAACTATTTGTGTATTTACTTTGAGTAATTAATGAAGATGTCGTAAGATAATATTTGAAAACCCAAGAAAAATTAAACGAAGTACGAATCAACATAGCCGGAAGAATAGAACGGGTTAACAATGAAATGAAGACAATGAAAATAAGGCAAAAACGTCAAAGGAAATTAATGAATACACGGGAAGGATTGGAGATGATTAAAGGGGGATTAGTTCAGCTGTGAAATGAAGACAATGAAAATAAGGCAAAAACGTCAAAGGAAATTAATGAATACACGGGAAGGATTGGAGATGATTAAAGGGGGATTAGTTCAGCTGCATAATATACCAATTACGGAACCAAGAGAAATAAGGCAATTAAGAAACTCTAAACGAACCACAATTGAGTTCCCAGATAGATTAGAAGGACCGAAAAAGCCAAAACTAACCGAGGAGCATGGAGGACTTATGGAGATTATGTATGAACCATTCGAACGATTAAGAAACAGTACGAAAGAATCAGTTCAAAAAACGAGGGTAGACTTTAGCATAAATGAAAATTTTATAGCAACAAAATAGAAGAACCAGATGATAGTGAGATACGTTACAAGGACGGAAATAATTCTACACACTAGAGAAATCCGAACAATCAGTATAGAGGAAATAATGGACCACGGATAAACCAAGTGCCAACCAACTATTAGAGAAAAGGGACGGATTTTATGGATAATGAATAAAGTACAAAATATCAAAATTCAAAATATAATAAGAACAACTTATTGAAGATAAACGAGAAAAATAATTTAGCAAAAAAAATAACACTGATTAAACCTAATAAAAATCATCAAAACCAAAAAACAAAATGAGTGTATCTGATGTCATATAATAGTGAGAAATGTAATTTAGAATGTAAAAGGAATAATAATGATTGTGTCAGAAGAAGATAATTACATAATGTAATGTATAACACTAACCAAAATCTCATAACAAGCTGTATTGGTAATAAAGGAATATGAACCAAGGAAAATAAGAGAATGAAGAAGCCAAAATGGAACCGTCAAAAGGATCACAAGAAAAGAAGAAAAAAAACAAATATTTAAGAATTATCTGTAAGAAAGCCAATTAATAAATGTCAATAAAATAGCCAAGTATTGGAGATGAGAAGTGTATAATAGAAGGAAGAATTAATATGAAGAAATAATATGATCTGAGTTAAAGTACAGTGAATAATCCCTAGAGTATTATTATTATTAATTATTTTATTGAAGGTCACATGATGACTACCTTACGAGGTTTATTAATGAAGATTGACTGTAGAATATTCCAGCAATCATTTAACTGGGCAGAGATGATGTTCCTATGATCTCAGAAAGTATGTAATGGACGACGGTATATGGTAAGCCGATAGAGCACCACCGATTCGATTCCAGTTATAATATTAGGGAGGTTTAGGAAAATTAAATATTAGAGGGAAAACTCACAAATAAATAGAGATAAATAAATAAAACCAGATCCAAGATGTATAATTAATAAAGAATGTCACAAGAATGATTATAGAAGTAAGATTTAAACTTAGGAAATAATTGATTTTAAGAAGGAAAGAAGATATAATAGTAATACAACGGATAAGTTCATATATAAATAAAGGAGTAGGAATTCTGAAATAAAGAATACAGGAAATCATATCCTATACCTCAATCCCTAAAAACAGCAGTGAAAAGGGAAATACAGAGTATGATGGAACTTAGAAGAAAAAACAGAATACAACCAGAAGAAATATCATCAAATACACAGTCGGTGAAAAATTTTTAATAAGAAACAGGCAACAACCTAGCAGTTCTGAAGGAATAGCTAAAAAATTATTGTTATTATATATTGGACCTTTTGTAATAAGCCAGGACAACCAAAACAACACATACGTGGTGACTGACCCAATAAGTAACAAAGTAAGGGGTACTTATAACCTAGCTGAAATAAAAAAATACTACGATTAAGAAGGAAACATTCCCAGAGACGAACTATAAGTTTACTTCAACTAAAAGATATTCAGCTAAAATAAACTTCTTTCGGAGGGGGAGTATTATGTAACGTAACGAAGTTAAGGTCCCATACGTTACATAAAAACTTTGTTACTATCGAATTAAAACAATACCCAATGTGTGCCATAATTAAGGTCAGGAAGGTAAACCTCACATAATAAATATATTAATAATACCTCGTAAGGTTACTAGGTAATAAAATAATAAAAATGTCTATAAATATAAAATATAGAGTGATCAGTGGAAGATGTAAACAATAAACATAGTGTCTAATGATTTGAAATTACTATAGACAGTTTGAACTGAGAGTAGACTGTTTAATTGATATTTAACGTTTAATGAAGAAATTTGTGTTAGTGGTTGAAAACACAATCAGAATGATCACAGTTGCACACCACTATACAAAAATTATCCCGATTAGCGCTTTCAAGCCTCACAGCCCATCGTCAGATCGGAATAGCTATTCCGATCTGACGATGGGCTGTGAGGCTTGAAAGCGCTAATCGGGATAATTTTTGTATAGTGGTGTGCAACTGTGATCATTCTGATTGATATTTAACGTTTTATAATGATGTACATGTTGTTTTATCATGATATTTTGTTTACATGATATTTGTTCTGTGTTTTGTATGTAGCAGGTGTGAAGCAATTGCTTTGAGAAAGTATTAAGTAATTGATACTAATTTCATTCAGGTTAAACTTTTTAAGAATAACTATTTGTGTATTTACTTTGAGTAATTAATGAAGATGTCGTAAGATAATATTTGTAAACTTGGCCAGGAAGGCAATAATTGTTAATAAATTGTCAAGGCGTCATTGTAATTATGTTATAAACAGATGAAGGTTTCGATAATAAAATAAATAATAATAAATTGAAATCAGGATAAAATAAAATTAGAATAATTGGCCATAAGCCAGTGACTCATTGTACAGTAGGTCAGGTCAGAAAAGTTAAATTAAAAATAAAAAAATTATAACACATGTAATAAAACAAATAGGCCTAAAATTAGTATGTTGTAAAAGGAAAATAATACCTGTTAAACTAAGTCGGTCAAGAAGAAAATGTAGTAAAATGTATATGGTTTAATAATGCATATTAGAGGAAAGTTTTATATGATTTAATGTAATTTTAATAAGGGAGTATTTTATTAAATAAGTGTAAGAATATTTCCTAATTACGGCTCTAGGATAACAAATATTATCCAATAACAGAAGAAGAAGTTGGTTGTCAGGGACGACTAAATGCAAGATATCTTGTTGATTTCAACACTTAATTGTTATATGTGAATGGGTTAAGTTCAGATAATACAAATCCAGAAAAGAATTTAAAAACCTAATGAATGAAGTATAATAAATGAAAATTCAAAAATAATAATCCATTAAAAGGACAGTGGATCGACTGCAGAAACTACTCCTCAATCAATAATTCGATCTTCTATTAAATTTAACGAATTTCCAAAAAAATAAATCATTCAACCTATTAACAGCAAAAGAGTAATGATGAAGATGAACTATAATTAAATAAAGATGATCCATAGCCGAGGGATGCCAAATTAATTAAAGGAGTCGCATTTTACATTACAATATGCAAACATTTTACATGTCAGATCCAGAACAAGGACTGCCATTTTCCTGAAGATAAAGCTGGACAATCCTTAAACAAGTATTGGTTTGACAAAACCTTGCAAAATGGCGAAAATAAATCGCACATCGCACTTGGATGTCTTTTTCTCCAACTAAAAAATCTCTGTTTTGCTTTTGTTGCACTTTATTTCCACAAAAAACTATCAAATAAGGAATTTCATAGTAAACATGGGTTTTCGTCGTGGCGAAAGTTACATCACCGTATTCAGGATCATAAAAATAGTACTAATCATCGCTCTGCGTTTTTGGAATGGAAGAAATTAGAACGTTCTTTTAACAAAGAACGTTCCAACTTCAAAGGCTTATTGACGATTTACTTCAGAAACAAATGAGTAAAGCAGTTAACACATGGAATAAAATCCTCGAACAGGCCATTGCCACAGAACAAACTCTTGTATAACAAAATCTGGCACTGAGAGGACATTGAGAGTCAATTACTAACGATCCGAATCCTGGAAACTTTCTGGCTTTGTTAAAATACTTGGCTAAATTTTACCCTGTCATGAGATCTCACTTGAATTCAGTCTCTCGTAAATCTGGGTGTAATATCGTATCTTTCGCAAACTATTCAAAATGAAATAATAAGCTTGTTAGGAGAAAGAGTCCGCAAATATATTATTACTACATGTAAGAAGGCGAAGTATTTTAGTATTATACAACACCAGATGCTGCACATGTAGAACAAATGACTCAGATTATAAGATTTGTTGGAATTAAAAGCAATTCTGTTGATATCAAGGAAGTCTTCATAGATTGTATTCCTTTAGAAGTAAAAACAGCAGAGGAGATCACACAAGCTATTACAAGTAAACTTGAGAGTGATGGATTTAATCTTAGCGACTACAGAGGTCAGTCGTATGAAAATCAAGCACTAATGGCTGGCATCCATTCAGGAGTTCAGAAGAAAATTTTAGATTTGAATCCACTAGCTGAGTTTGTTCCCTGTGATAACCATTCATTTAACTTGGTTGGAACTTATGCAGCTCATGTATATGTTCAGGCAGTGACATTTTTTGGGACAATAGAACGTCTATTCACCTTCTTTTCCTGGTCCCCTTATAGATAGAGTGGTCTTAAAGACTTCGTAAATATTACTCTAAAAGGACATAGTAATACCAGGTGGAATTCAAAAGCAGATGCTGTGAAAGCAATGTCCACTCAACTGGATGACGTGATCGCTGCACTGGAGAAACTGAGGGATACACCGACTGAAACAATTGATACGAGGGAAGATGTAGCACTCATAATTAATGTGATAGAAAACTTTAATTTTGTGACCTTGCTCTTTTTCTGGACAGATATTCTTTCTTCTATGTACAAAATCCAAAAAATCTTGCACACTAAAGGAATAAGCTTTATTGAAGCACTGACACTTCTTGAGACGCTAACGGACAAATTAAATGTTTGGAGGAATGAGCTGTGTGACAATGTCGTTACTAAGGCAGAGCAGGTATGTAATGAATGGAGTTTCAGTATAACAAAAAGGAAAAGAAGGAAGCGCACAATGCCAGACGAGTATGCACACTATTCTGTATTAACCGTTCGGAAAGAAATGCGACAGTCTCTAAAAGAAATTTTGGACAAACTGTCAGTTGAAATTTTAAGCCGTTTCTCTAAATAAACAAGTTAGAAAAACGCTTTGGGTTCCTCTGTAAATTTGAGGCGTACGTAAATGATGGGGATATACATTTTAAGAACAGCTTTCCAAAATCAATATTAAGTGCACAGTGCTTGCGAAACTGTATCCACATGACCTAAACAGTGAAGAATTGTTCAGTAATTTTAAAGACGTCATACTTTTATTAAAAAGGGAAAAAGTTAACGGAGCTCAGGGACTGCTACAGTACATTTCTTCAATGAGATTAGAAGCATACAGTATGCTAGCAACAGCTTTAAAAAATTTTCTTACTTTACCAGTGTCTGTGTCTTCTTGTGGAAGATCATTTAGTAAGCTTAAATTGATTAAATCGTACCTACGATCAACACTATCTCAAGACAGGGTATCAAGTCTAGCGATACTTTCAACTGAAAACGACATTGCTTCGTCTTTTAGATTATAGTGATTTAATAACCGACTTTGCAGCAATAAAGACCAGGAATGTTACATTTTAAAATGTTTCGTTTTAAATATTTATTAAATATTAAAAATAAGTGTTTGTTAATAGAAGATGGAACCATTAACCTGTAATGGTAAGTGATTTATTTTATTACTTTTAATGTAATTCTTTTTTTAACTTTATGTTGCTTTAGGATATTGTTTTAACGATGCGCTTCAGACCTGGAAGGAAGTTACATGTTAGAACATGGAAGAACATTTATACGTTATTTACTAATAAATGTATACAAATTGAATAGCGGTAATATTATAATATATGTAATTTCTTAACTTTTACTTAACAAATATTGTTAAGACGTTTGCTGGACGTGCTTTCATACAAAAATCTACAAATTTGCATTTATTAAGTACTCTGTTCACTGGATGGGTCTTCATTTTTGCTCTTTTGACCCCTTTTAATTGTAAAGGTGAGGCGGCCAACGATTTCCTTGCCCCGGGCGTCAAAAAGCCTAGCTACGCCACTGAATATAACACAATAATCGCGTTTCAGTAACCAGTCACTTGATCCGCACTCTACAATACTAGCTGAAGTACCCGTTCTACGCCCGGGTGGCGAGAATTTTTATTGGCACATATTGATAAAGCCACGGGTGGCTATGAAGTTTAATTATTGGGCGAAAACTTCTTTGTAGACCACATTTTTGGTGTAAACTCTGTGGTCTTTCTTTAACTTGCCTTGTTGGTCAGTTACTAAGACTTTTATCTTGACTTGCTGAAAGGACTTTGTTCATGTGCTCTTTGAAACATGGATCTTATGTTTTCTATGAAATTTTTGGAATTTGGATCAGATCCATTCATGTAATTTTTAATGAAGGGATGCATTCGAATTTCTTCTAATGCAATGATCCCTTTATGGCAGCAATTTGACATTAATTCATTTTTGAAATGCTTGGCATTGCAAAATGGACATTTAGCGTCCATTGGGCCAAGATAAATTTCTTCAATTTCGTCTTCATTGAAGTTTTCGGGAAGCAAAGCGGTGTTGCGGGATCGGACATATCTACTCAGACGTCCTCTTTTATGTCGGCGTGCAACCCTTTGTCTTTCAGCGTTTGCCTCGCGCTCTTGTTGAAGTTGATTTTGTGGCATGTTTTCTCTGCATTCCCGTTGACTTACAGCATTAGCTTCACATTCTGCTTGAAGCTGCTCTTCTGACATGGCCGCTCTACGGCGTCTTTGAGCTTCAGCATTACGTGCTTTTTTTTGCTGCAATTTCTTCAGCAGTTGGTGGTTGCTGGCGTTTAGGAGGCATATTTGATCGTTTTTATGCTCAAAGGCTTTATTCTGTGCCCAATGGCAGGATCTTATGGCTCAAGGCTTCCAGCTTGAACCGGAGGCTGAGATTCGCCGTGCGCCACCTACACACAGAAAGTGAAATCAGAGATCTGCCTCGCCGCGTGAGGTCGCCTCTCGCCCTGACTCCACGGGCCATAATGGCGTCGCCCCCCTCCAGCGCGCCCCGCCACCTCCTCACTCCCTTTCCGTCACACTTCCCCCTCACTCCCCCAACCTGCAACTCCCTATACCGACGACTGACACACTGCCTATCGCGTTATAGATATTTCATTACTTATTCATTGGATCATCAGAAATAAGTATAATCATAAATTTTACAATTAAAACATATACGGAAATATAGGACAATTACAAAATATATAGATGTATCTGTATACAAAATTACAAAACATATCAATACAATCGCATAGTAAAAGCATTAAAAACCAATATCAGGGTGACCGAGCTTTGCTCGGTTTTCACATTTATTTATAAATATACAGATTTAAAAAAAAAACATTAATTATTTATTTATTTTTATTAATTATTTATTTTTTGATATTTATTTTCATATATAAACATATCGATACTATGCCGTTTGCGTTTATCGACGGTTTCTGTTATTGGAATCACAATTATTTAATACTTCTTTCCATACAACGATTCTTGTATGTTCTCCATATTATTTAAAATATGACTATACAAGCAAATTTCAAGCACAAACAAAGAAATTGATAAAAAAGATAACATATTTAACAGAATGGCAAAAGAAACAAAAAATAGAACATAATCCTGAACCTCCTAAATTTAGATGTCAAATTAAGTTACATAAAAAAGAAATGCCATTAAGACCTATAGTAACATTTATAAATTCGCCAACATACAAAATATCAAAAGAAATAAGTAAAAGAATCAAAATGGCATATGAAAAAGAAGAACTCCACAGCATAGAAAATAGCAAAAAGGTAATAGAAAAGTTAAAAGAAATAACCATAACAAATAAGACAAAACTAATGTCATTAGATATAAAAGATATGTACACTAACATACCAATAGCAAAAACAGTAGAAATAATAAAGAAAAACAAATTAAGTAATGTAGAATGGAAAAACGAAATAATAGAAGGATTGGAATTATGCTGAAGCCAAAATTACTTCAGATTTAACAACAAATTTTACATACAAGAAAATGGATTACCAATGGGATCACCGCTTTCATCATTAATGGCAGAGATATTCATGAATAGCTTTGAAATCAAAATTTTAAAAGATGTAGATAAAAAAAGAAGAATTAAAAAATGGATCAGATACGTAGATGACATACTAATAGTTTGGGAAGGTGAAGTAAATGATTTTAAAAAATTTACGGAAGAATTAAATAACATAGAAAAACAATAAAATTTCAAGAAGAAATTGGAGGATTAGAAATTAATTTCCTGGATATCAATATAAAAATTGAAGATAACAAACTCAAATTCGATATATATACGAAAGAAACATACTCAGATTTAATAATTCCACAAGAATCATATCATCCAGTCAATTATAAAATGGCAGCATTAAATTCAATTTTCTATAGAGCTATAAATTATCTAGAAAATGAAGAACTCAAACAAAAAGAATTAAAGAAAATACAACAAATAGCAAAATATAATAATTACAACGCTAAAATAATTAATAGAATAGTTAAGAAAATAGAAGAAAATAAAGAAATAGAAAAGAACAAAAAAGAAAAAACAAATGAAGAAAAGAAATATAAAGGAGCAATAACATACATAGGATATCAAACAAAAATGTTACAAAAATGCTTCGAAAAATACGAAATACAGATAGGAATAAAGAAAACGAAAAATGTATTCGAATATATAAAAAATGCTAAAACAGAAGAAATTCCAATAACAGAAAAAGCGGCGTATACAAATTAAAATGTGGGGAATGTAATAAGATATATCTGGGCGAAACTGGAAGAAAATTTAAAATTCGAATGAATGAACATGCAAAAGGAGAAGGAGTTAAAACAACGAACTCACTATATGCAAGACATTTCAATGAATCAGGCCATAAATTCATAAAACCAAATGAAAATATGGAAATAATCAAAATAGAAAACAATCCACAAAAAAGAAAACTAATAGAAGAATTAGAAATACTTAAAGTTAAAAAAGAAGATAAGAATAAATTAATGAATATAAAAGTGGATTTTACAAATGAAGAAATATTTTATTATATATTAAACAATAAACAAAAATAAATTAAAATAATAAGAATAACACACTAAAATTGACGAAATGCAATAAAAGGTTACAAAAAAGTTATGTCAAGAAAAGAAAATAATAACATGAAGAAAATAACGGAGATTCATAAAATAAATGACGGACGTTGGTAAAATGCCTAATGGAAAATATAGACGAAGTTCCCGTGAAGAGCGGGACATGTAGAAATTAACGGGAGATTCTGAAAACAATTGACGGACGTTGGTAAAATGCCTAACGGAAAAATGTGGACACAGTTCCCGTGAAGAGCGGCAGCGGCAAGAACCATTAGGAGGGGCGATGACAAAAGGGGAGGGGCCTAAAGTATAAAAGCCTACAACGTACAGGCGACAGACGTCAATCCACCAATCGCAGGTCGCTTCAGACCCCCCCCCCATAATTAGTTAAAAGTATATAATGAACTCCAACAGACCCAGTGGTAGGAGTCCTTTCTGAGACTCGGGACACTACACTACTCGCGACCCGCGCTTCGCGCGGGCCGCGCAACCCCGAGTTGTGTGTCCGACAGACGTTGTTCTAGACCTGATGATGTCAGAGATGACGAAAAGCTTTGTCTAAACAAAAAGTGTAGCAGTTTAGCAATTTTATAAAAGAAATATTAAGGATTCTTGTATGGCGAGGATTTTCTGGTGGTAAAAGAATTTTTAAGCCACTTCGCCTTTTGACTCTGGAAAATGCTACATACAACATGCCGTGCATAAACACAGGAATTGATAAGTGAATTACCACCACTTCAAATGTTTAACCTTGAGCCTTGTGAATAGTAATAGCAAAAGCTGCTCTGACGGGAAATTGATGCCTTTGCATAGTGCACCCAAGTTGACTTTTGCTGGAATCTATTGTAATCCTTGGAATATGAACTTCTCGGCCTGAATATTCACCCGTGATAATCTTGGCTTTAATAATGTTATTACATAATTCAGTCACGACCAATCTCGTTCCATTGCACAGCCCTTCAGAGACGTCCAAGTTTCGTAAAAGCATTATTATTGTATTTTTTTAAGCTTTAATTCGTGTGGTGGTAAGTCAGCCATCTCAACAGAATTTAGAACATCAGAAGTGAATTGAAGAGCTCCTTCTGGTTGATCTTTAACAGAATCGTAGCTTTTATATACTTTATAATATTCTCCAGGAAGCTTTTTAATAATTTCGTCGTTAATTTTATTTACGTCTTTATTCAAAGGCGCTAATATAGCTCTGTCTTTCATATATTCGTATCTGTTGTTTGCCAAACAATCACCAAATACTTCATCAATAAGATTCCCGTTAGACAGAATATGACTACCACTTACCTCAGAGAATGCAAAAAACACAACAGCGTATAGAGAACACTTAATAGTTTAGATTATGTATATACCTCAGAGAATGCAAAAAACACAACAGCGTATACAGAACACTTAATACAGTAGTTTAGATTATGTATATCAGATAGACTGTACAAAAATCGTTGGTCAGAAACCCACAATTGTATGTCTCAACTCTTAGTTTGTTTATTTACAGTCATAGCAACATCTGTTTATATTATTTATAAACATCGATACTGCGCCGTTTAGGCAGCAGGTTAAAGACCTATAAAGACCCGACGGTATCGTTAGAGCCGTTTCAAGGACATACATAAATTAGATTGTATGTCTCAACTCTTAGTTTGTTTATTTACATTCATAACAACAGCTATTTATATTTATTTATAAACATCGATACTGGGATTGTATGTCTCAACTCTTAGTTTGTTTATTTACATTCATTGCAACAGCTATTTTATATTATTTATAAACATCGATAAGATCTATTCTTTATGAACAGAATTAAAATTAACGTTTTAATTTCAAATAAAAAATATTTTTTTAAAATATTTGTTGCTGGGTGACAGAGTTATAACAATAGCAATTGTTGTGTGAATATTTAAACCTACATGAATTAAAATGTATACTTAAAAGACCCTACGGTTTAGGCCTTAGGCGATTTTTGCGGAAAATTAGACCTAGCCCAATCGATTTTTAGTGTCCAAATACGCTTAAGTACCAAATTTCGAGAAAATCGTTAGAGCCGTTTCCGAGAAAATAAGGACATACATACAAAGATTGCTCGCTTAATAGTAGGCCTATAAGATAGGAACGGATATGGTAAATATCGATGCCGGTAAATATCATTTGTTTATTTACTTGTTACTATGGTAATGAATTCTGGTCTCCTATACCGATGACTGACACACTACCTACCGCGTTATATTATAGATAGCCTGTTGTTACTAACTTATAAGGAGGTTGTAGACCCTTATATACACCCCGCAGAAGTTCCAAAATAACTTTCCATTCTTTTGGCGGCGTGCCGGCACAATTTGCTTATTTAGTCACAAAGTGAAAGTGTATTTAGGCTTAAAGTACTCGAACAGTCTGAAAGCTACTTTAGTGCTCGGCCTTGACTGAGGCGCTGCCTCTGCTCGGTTAGCCGAGAAACGTGTTAGAAGGATACTCTCGACTTTCAACAGAGTCACGTGTTTGTTGTAGCAATAAAGATCCCTACTGGTATTACATAACATCTGAAACCAAGCTAGTTGAAGAACGGTGATTCAACTGGTTGATTATTAATTATATTATTCATTTTCCTCAGTGTCTGATACACATACAAGCAAAGCCTATTGTTTTCTTGTCCGACGTCAAGTTATATTACCCAAGACGTTTTGGATTGCTGGTGTAAAGGTCATTGTAATTTTTCTTCAAAACTAGCACATGATCAGAAAAACAAAATATTAAAATATGTTTATAATGATATAGAAAATCATACCGATAACAACGACGCCGACGATGACAACGTCAATAATAATAAAAATAAATAATAACAATAATAGTAAGATGGTAAGAGGAAAGAACCGGAATCGCCGTTGTACTTCCTGCAACGTTATACACCAGACAGTCTGTACGTCACAAGTGCGCTGTATGTGGATTTCCATGGTGATCCGATTACCCAGTAGCACGCTGTATCGTCGTCCACGAACGCTTCCATTTTAATAAAATGATTATGTCTGTGCAGTGATTTATGTACAGTATGTGTGTTGGTGCGGAGACAATCTGTCCCACGTACAGACGTATTACATACGACAATGTCCAGTTGTTCTGCTGACCTCGTTAACATTACAGGAAATTGTTACATACGTTTGTACTTCTTTATTTTCTTCAAGTAGTTAAATCTAAAATTGTTATATGTGTTCGCCGTTATGATACAGCATGTAGAAACTATGAGAGCGGAAAACACACCCGTCATTTATAACATTAGCTAGAAAATAGTATTGCGTGGATAGCAAACGGTAGTGTTGCGGAAGGAATAATTGAACAGCAGAGAAAGTAATGTGCCGAGTTTTGGAATACTCGGCTATTTCCCAGTTAATTATGTGACTGTCATTGCGGGGTATGTGAATTAATTATCTGGGCGGTGTCTATTCTGTTATCTGCATGCTTTGTTGCCGATCCGCGCGCGCTCTGTGGGGAGCGATACGTAACGTTTTTTCTGTCACTGGGCGGATCAGTATTCGTCAGGCAGCCAACGCAGCATCAACCTTCTCTCCCGGCGGCTAACAGTTTGAAATTTGTCTGCTAAAATCTACCATGCTTAGATAAACGACTACGCGACTCTCCGGGTTCCTGACCTAAGACGATCACCCGATTCACTTCAGCTGGTGGCCGAACATCTGCCACCAATGGCATTAAACGAGTGATTCTCCGTCTGTGCCGTCGGGAGGAAGAACTGGACAATACACCATGAGTACCTCAGGTTTTGTGCCGGATTATACCAGGTGACATTTAACCCTTTTACAAATATTTTTGGCCTCTACTATGTAGAACATCTGATTCTATTCCTGGAACATCTCCAGTTAAAGTTGTTGGTGCACAAGTCCAGCGAGACAATTAGTGCTTGAACATTTTGTCAGTTTTTTTTTACTAAAGCTTAAGCCCCCTGAGTAAGTGTGAGCCCGGACGGGGCCATGCGTCACCGAATTTTGCGCCGAAATTTTCTTTTATGGTAAAGGTGTGCGTTACTTAAGTTTACTGATTTATTGGGTGGTTAATTATGCTTGCATTACTTGAGAGTATTCATAGCTCTATATGGGTTTTATTTTTCTTTTAAGTAGATTTAAAGGTTTGGGGAGGTGCTGTAACCTGTGGACGTCACCTGTTGGTGCCGTTACCCACAGGTCCATAACATGTCATAGTTTGCTGGATCTGGTTGTGCGCATGGCCTCGCCTGTGGTCAAGCCAATTCTGTATGAACACCTCAAATGTATTTTATTAGGGTCTGATGTTATAAAATTTTTAATTAAAATTGTTTTTATATATTTTATAAAATTTATGTCAACCATGTAATAATTCAGTAATAAGTGAATTTTCATCATTTTCTTTTACGACCATAGCCAGTGTATTAATTGTTCAGTTGTTAATATGAGCACACTATTGGTTCTTACTTTTCAATCATAAACCTTATTATATATTTTATAAAATTTATGTTAACTATGTAATAACTCAGTAATAAGTGAATTCTCATCATTTTCTTTTACTGCCATAGCCAGTGTATTAATTGTTCAGTTGTTAATATGAGCACACTACCGAGTCTTACTTTCAATCATAAATTCTATTATACATTTTATAAGGCCGTGCAGCCATGTTGACCTGGCGAAGGCACATTCCCATCTGGGGGGAACTTTTCTAAATTTTGCATACTTGTAATAATTTCATTGGTCGCAACTCAGTCATACCCGGACGTGTTAATGGATTTGTTTTAATGAAAAGTTTTTAATGGAGGCTGGGCACCTTACCCGCTTACAGTAGTTTGGGATGGGGCTCTTGGTCATGGATACTGGGGGTTATATTCTTCTGAGGCATGGTGAAATATATATAGGCTGCCTGCCAGGTGAACATGTGTGTAGGTATATGTGTGTGCTATGTGTATTTATGTAACTATATTGATTGATGTTCTATTTATGTATATTTAGGAGAAATTATTATGATGATGTTTACATATATTTTAATTTTATGAGATTACACGTGTATATTTTCAGAAGATTGTAATGCCAGGGAGGGGAGTAAAAGTTTGTAACGAAGTTTTTCAATTCTATAAAAGTATATTGTATACTGAGAGTTATACTTACAAAGTTACTTGACATGGCTGAATAAAAATTGTTATTGTTGTTTAACAACCGAGTTTAATTGCAAGTCCCGTCATACTGGACCCAGCGCATTTTTGGCTTCTCTAGGTTCTTGCCTAGTTTTAAATAACTAGTGGCCCCTCTTTCAAAAAATAAATAAATAAATAAATAAAAAGGGTTTTTTTTTATAAAGTCTAAAAGTTGAAAGAGGGGTTACAGTTACTGTTGTAAATACACTTATAAGTTGTATTAACATTGTAATGATAAATAACAGTAGTAATGTCGACTTATTAATGTTTTGTTGACCTGTCCGTATATGGCGGGTATAGTACACCTACTGTTAGTAGATAAGTACTACGGCGTGTATGCAAATAATTGTTGACCGTTCTTCAGATCATCTTGTAAACCATTTATAATGCCAGGCAATAACAATTAAAACCTGGTATTTTATAAACTATGAATAAAAAACTCATTTAGTAGACAACACGTAGTAACTCTCAACATTGAATGTTTACCGAGGGGTTAGTGGTAAAAATACCAAAGTCCAAGTTTAGATTATGTTTCAAAATGTTTCAAAAATGACATTTTTATGTATTTTATTTTTATTTTTTAACAGCTGTGTAATGATTAAAAAACTCAGTGAATAATAAAAATTAACCTTGAAAAACTGTATTGTGGTTTGTTAGTGTACTTGAAAACCTTTAATTTCAGTTTTCCGTAAATTCACATGAATGGACTTAGCTAGATTTTCCAATAGCCCCACGTTATGATTTAAAAGAGATTGATTTCAATGGGGGGGGACGATGTATTTTAAAAATTCTGCGTTAATTATGATACTTTTTCACAGATGTTTTATTTACAGTATTTTCAAAAGCCTGAAAAAAATTAAAATTCGTGAATATCTGTGAAAAAATAATCAGTTTGTTAAGTTTTTTAAGTTATAGTCGATCTGTTGGAAATCAACCGTATTTTTAGTAACAAGGTACGTCAAGATACAAAATTAAAGTTTTACAAAGTTGTGGCAGTCCCTGTACTGTCTTACGGGTGCGAATTATGGACGACAAACAAAAGAAACGAGACAGTAAAATACAGGCCTTGGAAAAGGTATTCTAAACTTGACAGTATAAGGAATGAGGCCATAAGAGAAGTTTTTAAGTTGTAAGAAAAATTAAAAGATTACAAACAACGGTGGAAAGAAACAAGTCTGGAAATACTGACCTACAGGAGACAGGTGTGTGAGTAGACCCAGGAAGAGATGGCTGAAGGACCTTTGAAGGTGAAACAGCAGCACCTTGCCTTACCGTGTTGTGAAGAAGATGATGATGATGATAATGAAAAAGAATCAATATAAAAAAACTCTTAAGATATTAAACTTAATTATATATACTCATCATTTACATATGTTATTGTATATTTCTAATGAAACAGTATCAATGCTGTCTATAAAAATTGCAGAAAAGAGATAAAACCGTAAAAGAGAATGGCCAACCGTGTTCGTTCTAAGAACTGACATTCGCAAAAAAAAATTTCAAATGTCTGCTGATTTAAATTTTTTCATAATTCTACTCGTTGTTACCACTAAAAGATGGCCAGATTTGATAAGACCCGTTACTTTTAGCAAATTTTCATCAGTTTTTAATGTGCTTGGTCGTCGAAAATATTTTGTGCCATGTAAGAATCTGAAACCAAAAGTGACTGAATGTCGTAATCTTGTTTTAACTTATCAAACATTTCTGTTGTACTCTCTCAACGTTTGGCATAACATTTGATTGCATAATACATCTCAATATTATGTAGGTAAATTTTGTGATGCAATTTTCTTGAGGAGGGTATTTGCCAGAAGAGATTAACAAGCCTCGCTTGATCAAGGACTGCGCCAAGGCTGTAGCACATCACCAACATATTGATGACACAGAGTGTGGAAATTCATAGAGGATCCAAGAATGAAATACTGTTACAACATTATAGAACAATCTACGTGTTTCTCGAATGCTCCAGATGAATCCGGCTGTCATGTTGTGTGCGTACGTGATTTCAACATGCACTCGCGAGACTTTTATAGACGTCCCCAGCCGCGCGCACTGTGTCAAGGCCGCAATCAATTACGTCCTAGTCTAGAGCTCATGCGTAGTATGTGGAATATTCTGGTGTCTGAGCGGGGTAAAAATACAAGGCTTCAGGGGCGCTTAGTTTCAGTTTGAGTTGCGATATATTCGAGTGCCGTTCGTAGTATTGTGGCGAAGTGTTGTGTGTTTTATATTTGTGCGGGAAAATTGTAATACAATTGTGTTTTATATTAGTAGACATTTTTATTGCGTGTGAATAGTTTTTATTTGATTTCTTGTAAGAGGCTATCTTGTTGATTACAAACTGTTTAATTAATTGTGATAATTAAAGCTGGTGATTAGTGACTTAATTGGTGTCTTGTATTTTGTTTTCCACTGTACCATACGACGATCGGTAGACCGCCGTAACAGTCTTATTGTAACGTACCAAATTGGCAGTTACATAAAAGAACTATCTATTACGTCAAGTAAAGGGAGATCATGAAAATATTTCAAAGTACATAAAAGAAGGAACAGGGGAATATAGACAAAGTGTGTATATACGAACGAATATTATTGAAACAACCCAACAAAGAAGAAGGAAGAATAATAAAGATACCATCGAGTACAAAAGAGAGAGAAAATGACAACGAGCCAATATAATATGTTAGAATCCAGGCCCAATAGGTCCAAAATAGTGAGGGAACATGACAAAAATAATCATTAAAATGAAGAGGATACGAATCAAGTACAACCACAATGATGATAAAACGAACAAATTTGTTTATTAGTATAAAATACTATGGAACAATGACTACCACGAATAAAAATATTGAAGAATATGACAAGACTAAGGGAACATTGATTATCACAAGTAATGTATAACCCAGGAGAACACCGATAGTGAGCAACAATTAACCAGAAGAAGAAAGAAAGAAGAAGAGGAAAGGAAACATACCACGAAGAATGAAGATAATGTATGGACAGTACAAGAAATCAACATTCACAAGGTATACAAGGAACTAAAATTAATATAGTGACCGGAAGAAGTGTAATGATTATTCGAAGATCAACTACAAAGAGACCAGTGTTTAGCATCATTGAGTGATCACAAACAATAACAGTGAAAACTTAATATAAGTGTGACAACCTGTGATATGATAACCATTTTTACCCCAAATAAACACCACAGACAATACAAGTGAAATTGTTTATAACAGAGGAAAATGATTAACCATTATAAGTGAAAGAATCCAAGATTAACTAGTTAAAATGCACAGAAAATTAGTGTGATAAGTTTAATCAAGATTGTAATATCATATAAATAATCATTAAGACCACCAAAAGAAATATGAGACAGAACAGTAAAATAATTGTTCATAGGGACTAATAATAAAAGCTTTGCAAGCCTTGAAATGAAATGTGCCTGAATGCCATAGCAAGACGGGACAAAATATAAATGAATTCCAGAACAAACAGTAGCAAATAAGCTAATTTGTTAGGTATAAAACAATCAATGTACCAAAAAACTAGGTGCAACACACCAAGAAATGTAATATTATTAGACTAAGAATACCTGTGTTATTGTTTCAACAAATAGTGTAAACATGTGCATAACTTAATAATTAAACCATTGTAGTAGAATGCCATAATGAAATGGTAATAGTAGAGTCAAATACTGCATAAGAATATGTTGCACATTGTTGTCAGACAACTGACACATAACCTCATAGAAAGTGAACCTATAACATAAAATCATGTATATCAGTTAGACCAAGCAACTATCCACAATTGTTTCAAACAAAGACTAATTATGAATAATAATGCAAACCATTAAAATACCATGTGTACTGAAATACACAGCAAATGAATCAGATTGAATATGATATCATAAAGCCAAATGAACAGAACCCCAATGTGACAAGATAGTTAGTCAAAAAGCAATATCAAAACTTATCAAAAGATTATGAAAAATGTTATCAGTAGTTAGAGAAATGTCTAATACTGCTATGAGAACACATCTCAAATGTAATAGTAGTAGTTTAATAATTTAAATATTATAAACTAACTGCACTTGTAAAACCAGATGTAAATAAACACTATACTATGAATTGAAGAGCTTTCAGATAACGAAAAGCTAATAAATACATTAAACCAACAAGGTACAACAATTGTACACTATTTTAATTAATAACATTATATACCTTGTGTGATAAAATAATTAAAAAAGTGACAAATTAGAGAAATGAGAACAAAAGGTATTTTTGATAATACTATAAGTATATAAAAAATAACATTTTTGCAAAATAAAATGTGAACAAATGTAAATAAATGTACATATTAGTGTTAGGATATCAAACATATGTAATAAGATAAGGAATAATAGCGTTACATGTAATTATAAACAATCGAACATGGTCGCTATGGACGCCATTACCAGATATTGTTCAAATTGTAATTATGACTATTTTATGTACTAAATGAAAGAGAAATGGACTCGAGACGTTTAGTAGTAAATATTACAGTGTAATTGTAACAAAATATGGTGAAACAAACTTATTTATATTAAGAATCACCATATGAGTTTTTGAGATGGCTAAGTGAATTAATAATGAACGGATTTAATGCTTGTTTAGACTTCAAATAAAGCCACAAGTGTCCGCGATTTAATGCTACTACCCAATCGACGATACGACAAAAGATAAGAAAGTTATGGCAATTATAAACTTTTCAATCATTTTGAGTATCCATGCATACGTCACTCATAGCCTCGAACCCACGCTAAGAATTGTAAAAAATTAAAAGTTTTATTTGACCAAAGTGTTTTGGGGTAGAGAGTTTGACCTTTAGAACCAATCAAATAGCTTAAAATGACCAGACGAGAAGGAGACGCTTCGGTGAAGGAATCATTCGTTCTGCATCACTCACGACGGAAGGTCCGCGCAAGAAGTCAGCAAGAGTATTTCAAAATGTGCGCGTCACACACAGTAATAAGTAAACATACGCTAACCTATACACCACAATATATTATCGAGTGTCCAGTGTATTAAGTGTACAGTGATATAACACGACCAGTGTACAATAAAGGCCATGTTTTGTGTTTTAAATCAGGGAGTACTATATTTTAATTACTTTAAAAGAAATTGATGAAAAATAATAATTTTCGTTAATAAACGAAAGATATTGTTTTGGACTGCACTAGTCAAAAATACTCAAGTGCTTAAACTATGATGAAAAATTATCAGTACCTAACAAATAAATTGTAGCACAATGATTAATTTAAAAATAAATATTTTACAATTGAATAATAATTGAGAAAGCCGGAATTAATTTAGATACCGATCATCAGTAAATAGTATATAGTCGCTTACTGACTAAACTTTTTGAATTAACAAATAATTGTTTTATTGTGCAAATATTTTAAATAACTGATAATTATACGTCAAATGACTTATAAATAGAATGTATATGATCATATCATTAAGAATTTAATAAGTAATATACTTATTCTAAATAATGACTTACGTATACTAGGTGAACTAACCTAGAACTATTTCTTTTATGAATTTGCTAACTGCTATAATTTTTTATTGTTCGACTAAGCTTTTCGTCATTACTGACATCTTCAGGTCTTAAATTACTGACATCTTCAGGTGGTTGTTTAAGACCTGAAGATGTCAGTAATGACGAAAAGCTTAGTCGAACAATAAAAAATTATAGCAGTTAGCAAATTCATAAAAGAAATAGTAAGGATGGCTGCTAATTTAAACAATACGAAGAATAACCTAGAACTGATGATTATAATTTTGTCACCAAGAAATAATTCTGTTCTTAAATCATTTTACTTAAATGAAAGCTATAACAAGAGTTTTTTTTCTCTAGATTTTTTCTCTTGCCAATACATGATTTTACTAATTAATGAATAAATAATAATAATATATTTAACAGCGCAAAGCCCAGAGCACGAGTTGACCATCAACTGCTATATACGTTAGCATAGCGTACGATAGTACGATATATCGGTTATGGTACCGAGTTTTATAATTTTCAATTTTGTTCTTTCTTATAGTAATATATAATTAAAAATTGTTAATTAAAGTCACACCTTGTAATCTGGTATCATGTATCTTCAAAGAACTCACTAATTTGGTAACATAATTGAATAAAGTGAACATAACCTCGTTCACCAAAAACATTGTACCTTACAGCAGTGTTACCAGCCTTGAGGTACAGAGATCTCAGGATTTGTTTAAATTATTATTGTTTGTAAAAGATATTATTGATTGTTTTTAAAAGAGTTCATTGAATTTAATAATTGTTAATAAATCCCCAGTTTATTTACCAGTGGAACAGAGTTTTGATTTCTATATAATAGAAAAGTAGTTTAATATTTTCATGAACAGTTCTCTCATAAGGTGGCGGAAGTATTTGAATGACTGATATCATTCGAATTGCAATTGAACTTTTAATTTATTTTATTGTGTATGTGCATTCTTTATGATATTCAAACAGAATATCTATGTATGTATGTCCAGTGTTTTTACAGTAGAAGAAGTCACCATCGGGAACATTGAAGACAGCCACATATGGTAAGTGGGTAGGTTGACACAGTGAAGTGATAAATACTCTTTTAAACCACAACGTTTAAACGTGAACACTCATTCAATTTTATTAATAATCATATTCTAATAATTATAAACAATAAAATTACGTACTCGACTTGAGTATACACATACATCTATATCTATGTCTACATAATCTGTTTAGTAAAAGATTGACGAACCCAACGCGGGGCTTCAATTGATAATACCCACACTATCTGTTTAGTAACATTATATATAAAAATGAATGTTTCTTTGTTTCTTTGTTTGTCCCGTATGCGTTCCTATACCATTCATCCGATTGCGATGAAACTTCGGTGAGTTGTTGTGTGCACGCCCGCGAAGGTTTCTGAATTTTTCTCGATGGGGTCCTTTGGGGTTTCTTTGGGGTCTTCCACATCTCCTCCTAAACCACTGGACCGATTTCAACCAAACTTGGCACAAATATTTTACGCAACGGGAGAACCAACATAGGATAGGTGTTTTTTCGATGGGGTCCTTTTGGGGGTTCTTTGGGGTCTTTCACATCTCCTCCTAAACCATTGGACCGATTTCAACCAAACTTGGCACAAATATTTTACGCAACGGGAAATCCAACATAGGACAGGTGTTTTTTCGATACGATCCTCTGGGGGTCCTTTGGGGTCTTAAAAACTATTAGATCTGGTTACTATGGCAACCCAATAGAATAGATTCTGTTCTAAATATATTATCGCATTAAATTGAAGACCACGCGAACGAAGTCGTTCAACAGCTATTTATTTTTAAGAAGCCTACTTTAATTGAACTTTATTAATTAAACTAACATTTTCATTACGTACAACGTGAAACTCCGTAGCGAAGCACGGGTATTCTGCTAGTACATTAATAAATAATACACCGTACATTAATACAATGCTGTTTGCGGAAGATCAGGCAATTATCAAAAACAATAAATGTCAGCACCAGAGATTACATTCAGTTACGGCAAGTCTGTTTGAAGCTGTCGGATGAGTATAAGAAAAAGGATACAACAAGGAAATAGAGCCTACTTTCCAAAAATTAACATCTTTAATATCTTGTTACAAGAGGTATAAAACTTAGAGTATATTATTATTTTCTGCGAACAGTTGTTACATATGGAACTGAGGTGTAGACTTTAGATATGGTGAGTGAACCAAGGATGAGATGGTTAGATAGCGTAATAGAAGATCTTGCTAGCATGGGAATGACAGGGTGGAGAGGAAGGCGGAGAACAGGGAAACATGGAGGAGTATTGGTTGAGAATGCTAAAGCCCACAGAAGATTGTAACGCTAGAGAAGAAGAAGAAGAAGAAGAAGAAGAAGAAGAAGAAGAAGAAGAAGAAGAAGAAGAAGAAGAAGAAGAAGAAGGAGGAGAAGGAGAAGAAGAAGAAGAAGAAGAAGAAGAAGACACAAACACACACAAAAACACACACTAACACAAACTAAAAGACACACACTCAATTCATGCTACAGAATAACACAATCTTAAACTGGCCATTAATGTCTAAAACGCACTTGAACAGCTAAGAGAATGTAAACAAGAGCAACAAAATGCTGGTTTACAGAATGGCCAACAAAACAAAACCCAGTCTTGGTACATTTTTCCCCAGGCTTGCGAGGACTAAACACGTTTTTCCCCTGTATGGGATACCTTTGATTGTCCATATCTTGTGACTTGCCCATACCTTCCCCTGCCTGAATACATTAAAGAAAGGGACATTATCTTATTACCAGATGGCATTAAAAACAGAAAATTGAAAAAAAAAAGAATTTAGCACGTTCTTCACCCGGACTCTTCATAATACTTTGAATTTTCCTTTAGGTACACATAAATACATGATAAATATCCGACTGTAAATATGGCTATTGTAACAGATCCATGGCCACTCGTGTTTATAATAACACTTTTGAATACATGATTTCGCTTATCTTTACCAAACCGTTAAAATGTTTTGTTCTTTCTAGCTTCTGCAATGTAAATGAAATAGCTTTACCGACAGCAGTAATAAAACATACGCTGGTTGATAAATAAAAACATGTCGATATCGTGTTTTAACGTTTGTACGTGACCAAAATAACTGTCCCGAACCGTAACGTCTGTAAAACAAAACAGCTTAGTACGCTTAAGAAGAAGAAGAAGAAGAAACAGTAAACAATAAATTCAGTAAACAATTATCATCACGGAACTGAACTCACGTACGTGCTCGTTTCCGTGACCTGATTTTATTTACTCAGACTGCTTTACTCCGGCTGCTGCTTCTTTCTTTACTTATTGTTTAAATATTTTATATTTACTTGTGCAATAATGTAAATCAATATATCATAAATTTTTAGAAAAGACACAAACACGAGAGTGATACAATAATCGGTTATACAAGACCGCTACATTATTTGTCCCCATCGATAGCGGGAGGCAGACCGGTACTGTCCCAATAACCGTACCCGCACTCATTTGCGATATTTCGATTATGCGGTTATTGGCATCGAAATGTCGTAGTCAATATCCCATTTAATTTTAGTTAGTAAATAGAAATCGTGAAAATGTATATGTGTATGTTATAAAATAGTTTGTTGACGATTGCAATCGTGTTTCATTGTCATATTTTTTACGAAATTGTTTCTAGCAACAATATAACTTCGATTTGTGCCTGTACGCCTAAAATTCTACAAGG
The DNA here is from genome assembly GCA_034769895.1 of Magicicada septendecula. Lineage (NCBI taxonomy): Eukaryota > Metazoa > Arthropoda > Insecta > Hemiptera > Cicadidae > Magicicada > Magicicada septendecula. Next base: position 1,384,865,147 of record CM068367.1, on the reverse strand, counting down.
TGATGGCTCTTTCCACACTTCTTTATGGGTCTGAGATTGGACTTTAACGGAAGGCCAGGCCAGTCGTATCCAAGCGGCTGAAATGAGATTTCTCAGGCACGTGGTAGGGTATACTCTCCATGATCATATAAGTACCACGGATATACGGCAGGAACTGAATATTATATGTATACTCGATAGGATTACCCAGTATCAGCTGAATTGGTGGGAACGTCTTTGCCGAATGGATGACTGCCGCATGTCCAAACGACTCTGGAACTATAAGCCGAAGGGATGGAGAGGTGTGGGACGTCCGAGCCCATCCTTGGTTTAATCCGTGAAGTTGATGATTATGATGATGTGTGCTTGCGGCGCCAAAATTTGGCGTTGTTAGGTTAACATACAAACTAAATATACACACGGTAACCAATAGGTCTATAAAATAAGTAATAACCAATAGGTCTCTTTTTAGCGTAAGTAGTAATACTGGATTTGGTGTAAGTACAATGCATCTTGGTCCTGTTTAGTTGGAGTCATGAAATTTCGAACCCATTAACAACACAAAAGCGACTCTGAGAGACCGGACCGTCTACATTATTGCGGACACACGATATGACTGTCGGAGACTGACTGTAGGTCAGCAGGGTACCGGTCTGCAGCAAAGGACACCGTTCTTCAGTCAATTCAAGGGAAATCTTCAATCACTCCTATCATATACGCTAAAAAACTTGCAAAGATTGAATCTGTATAAAATAAACTAATGGAAGACAATTAAAAATAGTTAAATTTATGTTGTTCAACAAAGTAATTTGTCAATAAAAACAGTAGTAAGATCTTTCAAATTTCAATCATAGTTTAATCAATTAATTTTTAACACGCCATAGTGCTATACATTTGGCTCAGTAATATAATTTTATCTATGCTTATCTATGACTTAAAAACACCTAGTATGTTAAAAGTAACGCACGTTTATCCAGTTTTTTTTTTCATTTATTTATATTCAAACTAGTTACAGTTATCAAGCAATTTTATTCCAGCAACTATGTTAGCACCGTGCAGAATTGGTCCCATTGGCGCACTCCTCACTATACTTTACACCTTCTTGATGTGTAGTGTAATAGGTAGAAGTTGCGTATTAAACAGTAATTTAACTCTAAACGTATGATATCATGTTGCAATGAAAATTTGTCTAAGTGAAGAGCTGTTCATAATCTCAGTTTTTTACTTCACAAAAGCGAAAAGACAATCAGCGATGTAAAATCAAACAAAAAGGAAAGCAATGCCAGATCCATACGGAAAAATCCACAGTCAAACGTTTTGCCCTGGTGCAACGATCGATAGATCATAATTTTAGTTATTTTCATGAATTCTGCCAATTCGCTTTTGAAACATAAACTATTTATCATCACGTGCACGCGTTCCAGTTCTGATCGTATAGACTCAAAAATCCAGAAAAGTGTCATGTCTATAAGAAAAGACGTGACACAGGAAAATGTTAAGTACGCTCCTGTGTTAGCGTCCTTCGCAACGGAAATTAACACAAACGAGTACCACATGGCCAACAGGTGCACATAGAAACAAAAGTACGCAGAGAACATGTGATTCAAATTTTCAAAAATGTCGTAAATACACCGGTACAGAGAACATGTGAGTTTATAGTTGTCACGAAACTCTGACCAGAATATGTCGTCCGCGGAACGCGCAACTGATACGTTGTCAACCCAGGCAACAGTTCTGTAGACCAGTTTATCAAACGTCTCCAACGCGGTGCGAGTCAGCCGCACCCTCTGCCGCAGAATGTACATCATATAATAACAGTATGCGAATAGACTCGCAAACGCTACAACATACACGGTAAAGTTCACTAAGTTGCACAATAGCAAAAACTTAGCAAAAGCGTGTAGACTTGGAAAACTGACACGACCGAATGTATTTAAAATATAAACCAACGACAAAACCAGTTGAATCGTTATAAATAAGGCGGATTCGATTTTATTCTTCGTGTGCGGCACCTTGACGTGAAGGCATTCGAGCGCCTCATCCACGTAAATTATGTTCCTCAAGATACTGCGATTGGTGTCCAGATCGGTGAAAAACTTTACGTGATAATACAGCATGTAGACGGCAACCAACACGGTTATACACTGATTGAGAATGCTGAGAGTGTCCAACGTCATTGTGTACACTCTTATCAGCGGAAGTACCAGCCAAATTGTAAACTGCATCAAAGCTGTTGACAAAGTGTAGACGTTTGACAAGGTCTGCCACTTTGAGTCACTGAATATCGGCAGCGTGAACCCGCAGATTATGCATATTGCTGTTATCGGCACCAAAGACGAAAGTATATTTCGCTCCATTTTTGTTTTTGTTTTTATAAATTACTGTCCAATATATTATAAAATATATATTTCTTATTTTATAAAAAATGTAAAAAATATAATTATGATCTATTTGAGTAAAATCTATATATTTTTCTGCTCCTTGTTTCTTCTTCTTCTTCTTCTTTTTCGCGTGTTTTCTTTTTCTCCTTCCTACAGCAGATTTACTTTACTTGCCGATATGTAGGTGATTCCAGGTTCTGCGACAGCCCAGCTGTTGTTCCAGTCCAGGTAACATAATAAAATGTAGACGCATCTCTTGACTAAGCACTTGATATATCATGGAAAAAGGAAATATTGTATCATGGAAATACGATGTCCTGCAAATAATGTATTAACACAGACTGTGTGGAATATTAACAATGAGCAGAGAGTAGGACAGCAGTTTGCCACAATTGTCGCTACCTTGTGTGCCTATGAAGTATCGAAGAACTGAGGTGACGATGTATTGATTGTTGCGCATTGACACATTTTATATTTCCCTACTTTTAATCTCTGCCAAGGAACAGTTAATTCGACCTCGAGTCATGTGTAGGTACTCATTTAAACACACCACTTTCACACCAGTTCAAACGGTTTCTGTCTTTCCAATCGCCGACAAGTCTAGCACTATCAAAAAGTTTTAGCACTTTATGAAGTATGTTTATGAAGCCTTTGGATATTCAGCTGCAAACCATTTGGTCTCATCAGTAACCATAGGTATTTTCAAGTCTCGATTAATACCATGGTGCACCAACAATACTGCGAAGCATTTTATTTTGAAAAGTTTGTATTATTTTGACTGCATTTCTTTGTACGATTCCAAAGTTGCACACCACAAACCCACAGCGGTTTCAAAATTTGTATTATAAAGTTTCTATTATTTAATTTCGGGAGTCTACAGTACACTATACACTACACTTCTTCAGTAGTAATAGTGTAGTAGCAATTAGAGTGTTCAGTTTCATATTGTGTATAGAAATTTAATACGCGCTTTGAAATTCTACAAACGCATATCACTTACTTTATACAATTTTATGTAAAGAGACCTATATAACATTCCCACATGTTATGCACAATGCCAACAGTCTCATCAGTAGGCTACACGACTATATAGTGCATTTGATCTCACTCTGTTTTATTAAAAAAAAAACTTAATTACGATCCACTGTAACGATAATACCATTACTGTTGCACACAGACTTTTAAATTTTACTTAATCTCTCCACGAACTTTGTCAAATTTCTGGTAACCAATCATCTTTTTCCATTTCACAATACGAGAAAAGAAACACTGCATACTCACATCAACAAGTTATTTGTCTTATAAAACTTTCAGACTTTGTAAACGTAATACTTGACGTAATAGTTAATTAATGTTTACGTAATACGTCGACATATTTAGTCACCACAGTGTCGCAATAATGGTGTCAGCCTTTAGACACAGTATTTTTATACGAGTATTTTTCTCAAAGAAAAAATATCATTTCTTCTGCATTTGGTACGTCTGTATCTCAACTGCTGCTCATCCACGTTTGATTTTTACGTTAATAACTGTACGTTCTACATTAACAGTCATGTAGCAATCAGATTTTTTTCTATTTACTATACGAATAGAACCCAATAAACACTGCATGATGAGTATCAAATACCACTTTCTTTTATAAAACATATTGACTATGTAATATAAGTACGGCTATATGTACAATTTTTCTATATAAGTCTATTCTTGAAATTTATCATCAGTGAGATTAATTGTGCAAGTATGCTATACATTGTCCCGTTGTATAGTTTTCCCGGAAAAATATTTTGTATACTTACGTTCAACCAGAATTTCGTGTTAATATCTCACAACTGTTACATAGGCACTTTTATAACTCTTGTAATAATTCTGTTCAAACCATGTAAAGACTACAATAGCGATCATATTTTCACATCCAGAATTTGAATAAACGTCTGTGAACACTAAACACTTAAAAAATATGTGATTTTAGTTTTCTAAATGTCAAAAAGTATGATCTTTTTCAGTAAAACATTTATTTATTTTTGTTATTTTTCTTCTTTTTTATTATTTTTTCTTCTTCTTGCTTTTTCTTGTCAGTTCTTCTTCTTCTTTTTTCTTGTTCTTTCTTCTTCTTCCTTTTTCTTCTTCCTATACAGCAAAAAATACTTTACTTATTGGTGTGTCGGTGATTCCAGGCTGTGGGACCAAGACCTCTGCTCTAGTTCTGGAACCCTTGACGACTAAGACGTGCCGGCGGCTTGCGGTCAGGAAATCCGCGTTTTCCCGCTCTCGTGTGGTCGCAATCTGATTCAGATCTTCCTTGTGAACAGCAGAGTAAAAGACCGCTCAGCGCAGTCAGATCCTTGCGCTCGTCAGTCAGTTTAGAGTAGAAGACGGTCCGCGATTCTGTCAGTCGACCATCTAGTTTATTATACACACTAAGTTAACCTTTCACGTCCTGCCCGGTGCAAATGTTCTGTCCACTTAAAAATTTCTATTTATTTTTGAGAGACCACTAGTGACTAATTACTACAAAATTCATTAAGCATTTTGATTTACGTAATTTATTAAAAAACAAAATAACAATAACTGACAACGCCAGTGTCTGTAGGCCTACATTAAGCCACTTTATATGACAAACTATGTTACTTTCCATTGCGTAACATTTTCTCATATATAAATTGTTTCAACAGAGCAGTAATATACAATTGTTATGCTTGACGTTTTGAACCTTACTGTCACCACTGAATGAATACTGGAGCAGGTCAGAGTCTATCAGCAATAGTTGATTCTACAGCTGACAATAGGCCTGCATGGAAACAAATCAATAATCACTTTATTTAATTACTTAATTACTTTATTAATCTCACACACAAACACACACACACACACACACACACACACACACACACACACACATAAACAAAGTGTTTGGTTATAAAAGAGAAAGTACTTAAGTAAATGTCATAGATGGTATTATGTCTTTTCTGCAGCTATAATTGTATATTTACTGTTAATATAGTGATATTATTCAACGTAGTTTCTTCTGCAAGTAGTGTATTGCGTTTTTGTTGTTTCAACACCTGACGCACATTTTACTGAAAAAATATCAGCATCATCAGAGGTTTTTAAGTAAATCAATAACAATCGAAATAATTCTCTATTAATATAGAAACTTACGAATAATAGTTATTTTATAATTTATTTAATGATTATGCGTTAGTTTCTATATTTTTCTGCTCGTGTTAGTTTCTATAACATGACGCTGATATTTTTCAGTGAAACGTGCGTCATGTGTTGAAACAACAAAAACGCAATACTTTACTTGCAGAAGAATCTACATTGAATAATATCACAATATTATATAATTGCTGCAAGAGACGTCGAGTTACGTACATAGAACATGATGAATTTTCTGTTAAATATATATTTTATGTTAAAAATATTATATTTCATCGCAGAACCCGTCTTTCCTTACACATATACTGATGGGCATACACACCTTGCACATTAATGATTTGAACGATATTGTTTATGTTGATACTAATGGAATTATATAAATACACGTACACGAATAAAATTGATAATCAATATATCAACAAAATAGTTTAAAATTCCTGTATTGTTTGAATTTAAATCACGTTTATGCTCATAGTCAGAATTTTTTTTTTTTAATTTATAAGCAGCAATACGATCGCCTTTTAAAATGTCAAGACACGTAAGACTTATTTTTATATGATGAAGTACAAATCCGTCAAAAAAATAAAATTAAACGTTATGTATGTATTCCTCAGCATACTGTTTGTTTGTTTATCGCATAGCCTATACTTCGAGGAGAGGACATCTCGAAAACTGTGTGGCACGCTTAGCAGAAGAGGTTCTTCGGGCGAAGAAGACAGACTTGGACAACATTATATAGAAGAAGAATAACAAGCCAGACCTGAGCCCTAGGGCTGAAAAACAATAGACCTAGCCAAAAATAATATGTCAAAGAGTTCCGGGTTAATGACCTAGAAGAGGAAAAGGAGGTGGTTGTTAGTGGGTCGGGTATAATACCCAAACCCACAGACCCCGGAAGTATGCACTCTTCCGAACTTCTTTTGCGTTATACGACCACAAAGCATTGGCATTGGCATTTTGTTCATCTTTCATTAAATTGAGTATAGTTCTCAGAATTTGCTATCTCTGTTTACTGATTAGTTAAAATGATATTCTCTCATTTACAGACTGTTGTACACTATACAAGAATAATTATAAGTTATCTTATCGCTCCACCGTGTGTTGTCGTAGGTCATTCCTGTCTTGTCGGTGCGTTCAGCAACATGTCCTTATTTCATTTAGTACGGGAAATAAGTAGTAATGAGAAGGGAAGTGCAGTTTTTGAAGGACAAAGGTGTTTTACACAAAAGACGATAGTGTGCGAATTGTCATGAAATGACTCTTCAGCTGTCTGAAAAAATTTGTAGGTGGAGATGCGGTAAAACACAGTGTAGGACGACCGTCGGTTTACGTAACGGTACGTGGCTAGAGGGCAGCAGGCTGTCTTGTGACACCGTTGTATTGTTTATTTTTTCGTGGACTAAGGAATACACCACATCACAGTTTTGTGCAGACGAGGTCAACATGAGTACGCACACTATGACTGACTGGAAAAACTATTTGCGTGAAGTATGCGCGGACTCTCTGTTGAAGAATCCTATTAAAATTGGAGGGCCCAACATGACTGTAGAAATCGATGACTGGACGCAGCTTTCAACTAATCAGTAAACAGAGATAGAAAATTCTGAGAACTATACTCAGTTTAATGAAAGATGAACAAAATGCCAATGCCAATGCTTTGTGGTCGTATAACGCAAAAGTGTACACCAAATTTTTCCACCTACTCACGTGAAGAAAAAATACTACCTGTTACGATTGCACCTGTTCCAGCGGTAGACATAGCTTTAGTTCCGAATGTAATGACCACCTTATTGTGTTTTTTTGCACTTGTTACATTTGTGCATAGGCTTTGTAAATCGTCCTCGACTTGGGTAAACAATTAGCAGACGTCAGTTGACATTTAGAAGAAAGAACAGCAATAGAGAATGACAGAAAAAGAGAGAATGAGCAACAGCAGGAAACAAAACGAGATGGACCGAAAACTATGAAAAACTTTGCGCACGAACGCGCAACAAAATTAGGTCGCGGAAACGGGCACGTTTGCGAATTTCAGTGGTAATTGTTCGCTCTAGTTGATTGTTGTATTGTTCTTCTTATTTTTATTGTACACAGAGTATTGTTGCACCAGTATTGATAGTTTGATCACGTAACTCAACGCTGTAAATTGGCAATACTTTTGTTTAACCGTGTTACACGTAACGTTTAATGTTCGTATACTCGTAACTCGTTTATGTTACAAATGTTTTATTGGTAACGTTACGTAATGTTAGGTAAGTGTTACGTAACGTTAGGTAACGTTTTTGCGTCTCAACTGCTGAAATAAATTGAACGTTGTAATGTACATTTTGTACATGTTACCGGCAAAGTATGTAATTTTATAGAATACCTAGGCATTTCATACAATGCCTGGAGTTTTTTGGCAAAGTATAGAGTAGAATACTTTTCAAATGTTTTTTATACTTTTCCCAGGTATTCTGTACATTGCTTAGGCATTCTATATAATGCCAGTGATTGTTTAGGCAAAGTGTAAAATAAGCTTACTACGTTCAAAATGAAAACATTTTATTACAGAGTCACACACAATTGTTTGATTTTACACAAAGGAAGAGTTTTGTATGATATTTCTAGATTATCTATTGCCACTAGTGTTAAAAAAATGTCCACACGGCATGTCTCTGCAGCACTCTACAGACTTTTCAGAACATGAAACCAAAGCGCACACATTGTCTTCTATAAATTACCTAAAAGACGTTAGTCATTCTATACAATGTCTAGCCAGTGTATGAAATGTATTTTCTTTCATATTTTGCCGGCTGGATTCAGGCACTGTATGAAATTCCTAGGAATTCTATAAAATGCCTGATTTTGTACTTTGCCAGTAACATATACACTGATGTTGCGATAATAAATACGTGGTAGCTGGGAACGTTTTCTAACGTTGATAATATCAGGGATAAGCCTAGGCTAATATCATTGTTTCAAGCATACGATAGGCCTACATAATTTGGGCAACGAATGTTATTAACGTCCCACCATCTTAGATAAAGATGTTGGGTAACAGATGCCGTTTTCTTATTCGTGACAGAAATTAGTAACAATTTAGGCCTAAGTTATGCTACATCATTTTAAGACAAACAGAGAGAAATCGCGCGGCGCGTCTTTCGCCCTGGTTTGTTCGCATTGTTCGGACACAGCCCGATGAACGCTAGGTTAATACGGTTCGGCGCGGTCGTTTATTCGCCGCAAGGTGTAGGGGTGTATTTTCGGGGGGGGGGACCTCCCAGAGGGTCGAAAAAGTTGACGAATTTTGTTAATCTATTAATTTTTAGGCTGTTTTATTACTTTTTTCGTTTGTGTGCGCTAATATAGTAGTAATTCTTTTGTAAATACACAAACGCGTTTGAAATATAAGAAAATCAATTAAGTCGATAAGTATCTTGCAAACAATGTATTGCCGTGTAACGCGTATTTTTATTGTATTATTACCGTTTACTTTAATGCGACTGACTTCAACCACTTAAAAGAAAATAATTTTCATCAGTCTTAACAACTGATTTTTGTTTTTTATAAAACCTACCCGACCCTGGATTCCGCAAAGTCCAAATTCTAGATACGCCACTGGCTACATCATTTTAAGACAGACAGAGAGAAATTTCACGGGTCGTCTTTCGACCTGGTTTGTTTGCGCAGTTCGGGTCGGAGCCCAATGAAGGCTAGGTTAGTAGGCTACGGTTCAGCTCCCGGTCGGCCAAAGATGTGGCTCTCCTTTGCACGATGGTGCGGCAGGAGATGAGTTTGTGAATTGCTCCTCACTTTGACTCCACGCAGGGAGCGCTGCTTCCTTAACGATTTACCCGAAAGGAGCGTAGAGGCGCGCTGGTGTGGTCAATGGGCGAGGCCTTTCTTAAGGCTTCAGGCAGATCGTTGAGCTCAACGATCTGCCTGGCGCTCAGGAGGATGACTTAATATGAGGGTTTACTAGATGTTCCCATGATCATGAAATGTGACTGTCATAACTCGCTTAGAAAGTAGTTGTGATTTGAAACATTTCTATTAAATGTAATAGTAGGCCTACATACGTAGGAAAAGTAGTCAAGTTGTAGAATAACTACTCTAAGCTATCTTCAATATACTCCAGAGATCTTAAAATAGATTTTTACTACTCAAAAAAATTACGGTTCTCCTGCAGATTTTAAGATTCATGGGACTGGTACAGCAGCAAGTTCTACATTTGACTACTAATTTTTAAGTTTCAAAATATTACTCACTTCATGTTCCTCCTCCTACTCCTCTTCATCATCATCAACATCAACATCATCCATTTCATCATCATCATCTTCTTCTTCTTCTTCTTCTTCTTCTTCTTCTTCTTCTTCTTCTTCTTCTTCTTCTTCTTCTTCTTCTTCTTCCACCTATTTCTTATCTTCCTCCTCTTATTTCTTCTCCGCCTCCTCCCCCTCCTTCTTCCATTTCTTCTTCCTCTTCTTCTTTATTTTAGTCTGTTAGTCGGTTTTTGTTTTCTTCCTATGCTTCTTTAGCTTCTTCTTCTCTATCGATGTATGTGTTTCGAACGTCGTGATTCGTGGCTTAGGATGTTGCTGCTCTTTGTATGCGTTTTCTTCAGCGGTTTCACAATTTGAAACTGCTTTTGGAGACTTGACAGTTCGATTATTTTTTCACGATGGGGGTTTCGGTAAAGCCGGACTTCGGTTAACCCGGTTTTATTTTATAGGCTAAGTATATAAAGAAAACGCATAAACTGCACGTACTGCAGCGACCAATTTGTGAAGTGACCACCTTGGGATTCGAGAAACCCCAACAACTGTCTACACGCCAAAGGGATTCAAAGGGAATCCAAAGATATCAAAGAAGACAAAGAAATAATAATACTAAATGGGTGACTGAAATACCATACTTGGGAAAGGTAAGATAAACACTATAGAATAATATGGGAATACAGACTTGGGAAAGACATGAAATACGATGTAGATTATTAGAATGTATACTTAAAACTATTAAATACCGGCCTGTTAGGCCGTGGTCGGTTGCTATATAATCTCTACGTCGTCGGCAGCATTTCGAATCCCATCATCGGGGATCTTCTTCAGGCTGCAAAAAGCGACAGAGTGTTATGAAACAGTTACAGCGGATCTTGGCCGAACGATACCCGACAACGTTTTTGCTCTTATCCGAAAACCCCCTCCAAGCCAATCATGAACCAGCACATCTAAAAAGTAAATATGAATGCGGCGGATACTAGAGGCAGTAGTCAGCTGATAAGAAAGAAGATCACCCACTGATAAGGTCTCTTCCACAGACGGAGTCAAAACAGCTCGAGTTTTAGGGATGGAGCACGTCTTTGTACCCGATAATTTTATAAACCAGTGATTGCAGCCATAAAAGCGTCAGTAGTACTTCTACTTTAGATACCCTTACTGTGTGCTGAGTTAATATAATGTCGTCTACATTCTCACAAAAAAACTATTATTTAAAATTACAAAATGATATGCTTGACTCTTTAGAGGTATATTGTCCCTTTACCACTTGTACAATTTGGAACCTGCCATTGGTTAAAAGGAAGAGAGGAACCGGTTCCGTATCATCAGGAAACGTAAAGAGTGTATTGTTGAACCTTGTATTTATACAGATTTACAAAAGGTGACAAGGACAAGCGGGATAAAATTAATAGTTGGAGAGAGGTCAAGAGGATGAGGAGAAGCAAAAGAAGGAGGAGTAGGAGGAGAACGGTGACAAAGGGAAAACAGCATAAGGTCAAAACAAAATCATGCAAGAACAACTAGAAGGAGTAATAGTATTAGGAAGAGAAGGAGAAAGAATAGGAATAAAATGAGACGAAGAAGAAGAAGAAGAAGAAGAAGACGTCTAATATGAACAAAAGGTTTCTATTGCAGTGTATAAAACGCTAGTTGGGTGGGTATCAAAACTTTAGTTGATATTTGTCAACAGTAACTACTTAATTTCGTCGCGTAAAAGGTGTCTCATAAAACTTTTTGAAGCCAAACAACACTGATACGTACCGTATAATATGTAAATGTCAACCGTTTATGCTGTGGCAGGTAAACTTTTACTTCACCTCATTTGAATAACAATTCCGCAAGGAGAAAGTTTCTCTCTCTTTCTCTCTCTCTCACCCCTCTTCTCTACCTCTCTACTATCCTATCTCTTTCTCTCTCTTGTCCTCACTTCCACTGTTCATCTTCTTATAACTTACATGTACGACTTCATTTTTCTTTTTCAAGGACGAGACTACAGACACGAAGCTGAGATTTTTCCTACCCTTCTCCGAGAAAAAAATTATATTTTTTTTACTATACTACGTACTGCACTATTCAGGTAGCAGTGAGACTCTGTTGTCTGTGACGTCTCTCGTATTCATATTTTTCCCATATTGGGAAGGCTGGGCTTTTTTACAAACGTGATCACCGTCATAGCTCAACACTGATTTCCAGTTATGACCTTTTGAGGTCGTCTGGGTCACTGTTAGCGTTATCGAGAGAATATTGTGCAACTTGAGCACGGAGTTGTTTTTGCTCTTGCAACGGCAGGCGTGACCAGTGGCGTACATATATTTTGTCCTTAGTGGGTCCGGGGTCGGGTCGGGTTCATACAAAAGAGAAAACAAGATAAGTCTGATCAACATTACTATTTTCACAAGGAAATGGAAGTATTTATTGTTCCATAAGGAAATGGAAGTATGGTGATGGAGAAAAAAACGTGTTCGAGATAAGGGCTGATTCTGATTGTGCTACCCTCAAAACATGAAGAAAAGTCATATTCTGAAAAGTTTCTATGTATGTGTGTGTCTGTGTGTAGAATTTTTTCTATGGCGAACGATAACTGCCGCAAATTCAAACACAATTAAATAATGTTTTGCGTATGTACCCGAGTTGTAGAGGACTCAAGGCCTGTTGATTTTGGTGAAGATCGGTTACGGGGAAAGGGTAGTTTACCTGCAACGTTTTATGTTTTAACAAGAGTAAAGTACTTAATTTTGATAAATAAAGTACCTAAAAAAAGGGCCATTATAATCCACTGTAGAAAGGTAGATGAAATATATATAAATTAAAAGGGTAGTTGAAGGGGTAGGGGGTAATTTTCTATAAATGAAAACTCATGTAGGGCCTATGGTTATCGATACCGATATTTTAAGTGGCTGAAGTCAATCCCATTAAAGTAAACTGTAATAACACAATAAAAATATGCGTTATAGTTTACAAGATACTTGTTCTTAACTGGTTTTCCTATATTTCATATTTCGAACGTTTACGCTAATGCTGTGTATTAAATCTGTTTATATATTTTAAAAGAGTCACTGCTATATCAGCGTAAACAGCTGGAAAAAATAATAAAAGAGCCTAAAAATTAAGAGATTAACAAAATTCATCAACTTTTTCACCCTCTGGGGGGGGGTCTGATCCCGTTCGTCCCTCCCCGTAATTACGCCCTTGGCCGTGGCACGAATTTTACTACCAAACATTTCATTTAAAAACCTTTCGTCAAAATCTCAAAAACACAAGTCCCCATAATCCCCAGATCTTCTAATTCTCGTGCAGTATTGTATGCTAGGACACAAAAGTAGGTAAAACAAACGAAAACCTGAAAAGAAATAAAGGAAGAGAAAAAAGAGGAAAGAAGGTGTAAGGGACAGAATAGGGGCAAAAGCAAAAACAGAAAAAGAAACGAGGAAGATGAAGGAAAAGGCGAAGATATATTAGCTAGTGTATGGACTTCATATCTTATCAAGTAAAATAATTTAAAATACAGACTGTTGTAATAATATTAAAAGGTAAACACAGAAGTTGTAGAAATTTAAGAACCTGCCACGAGATTAACAAATACCGAAAGAGGTGGAAAGTAGGAAGCAAGAGAGTGAGAGGAACAGGCTGAAGAAGAATGAGAGGGTGAGAAAGAGAGAAGAGGAAACGTTTCGTGAACAACGCGGGTTGCGCAAAAGTAAATAATCTAATGCTCATAGACTGTAGTCTAACGTCAAAATCGGCAGAAATGCATGTGCGCACACACCCCTACAATGTTCTTGTTAAATACTTCCGGCGGATGCACATAACTGATTTAACATTCTGCCGCTAGTTCTGATCGTTAGCGCCTCCAACTGCATCATACACATATATCTGGGTTACGTTATGTGTGCCTGCATCAGAAGAGGCCTTGAACTCTGTACTCACACACACACTCTCTCTCTCTCTCTCTATATATATATATATATATATATATAGAGAGAGAGAGAGAGAGAGAGAGCAGATATATAAGCAGCTAGCTCTCAAACTATGAACCATCTACTTGCCCTGGTTTGTTTGCAACCAAGCCATCAGGACGAGTCTGCGTCTGCCAACGGTGGAAGAGTACGTCTTCAGACTTTCTGTGGCCCTCTTCTTCCGTCCGGCAAAGTACCACCACCCACACCTACGTGACATGGCCAGGGACGAATGACGCCCTTTCCACATAGTAAAGCGACCCCGCACTCTGCTGGACGACCCCCTATAGTCTCCTACGTAGGGCCCTTTTCCTGGGGAAGTCACTACTTACACTCCAATCTGCTAAACACATCCCCTAACTCTGTACTGTCCACGAACGCCTGTTCGTCTCCTCGGCGGGGCTGTCCCATGTCAGCTGTGCAAGAGCCTACTTTCGCGAGGCGCCCGCACCGGATATACGATCTGGCTTGGCCAGACCACCGCTGAGCGGTCAGAAGGCCGCGTCGGAGGCAGCAGCGCTGACCAACCGGTCCTCAAATGTACGGGAGATATATCCCCTGTTACTCGGACGCGTCACCACTAGACTACTGTTACTTCAGGGCACTAGGCTACACACCATAAACAATCGGCTGAGCATCTCCGAGTATAATTTTGGTAATTGATAATTTACAAATTGTTAGCTTTATGCTCTTATGTTAGAAGCATACACGTACGTAGGGGCCTACTTTGTAACTGTAGAGCAAAATAGATAACATCTGTTTCTATTAAATTAACTCCTACTCTCTGCTTCAATTTCTCTCATTGATCGCTACACTCTATATAAAAAATGTTTCATGACCACGTTACTAACTGATCCTCTGTTGGATTTCGTTTCACTCACACTTCTATGTAATATTAGGGTGTTTTTATAGTTATTAGCTTTTCTTAAGAAACAATTCTCTTTCGAATTCACTTCTTTGTGAGTCGATAGAAACTGAGTTTGAAGTATTGTTCTCACAGAAACCCAGTGATCAACAACATGAAATATCTTGACAAAAAAAACCGAAGTGTTTGGCAACAAATATTTTGTTTACATCTTAATGTGATATTTTACTGCTTGTGGACTGCCCTGGACGAAAATTTTACTTGCCTTTGAATTCGTTTTTTAAGGTACCGTAACGAATTATACTTTGTTCACTCACTACCCTCTGTCGCAGATCGCAAAATAACAAAGTTTTTTCACACAACCACTCTAAAAAAACACAAGGTTACGCGACTATCCACAACTATTTATAAAATGACAAGATTTTAACGTGTGATTGTTCTTACAAAAAAACAGATTAAAAATGTGAGTTTTATAATTCACTAAGTCTGTGTGTGGCTGAATATACTTTTAAACGATATTAATCGCTAACAAAACGTTGCCTACCGCAAATATTTATAGTTGTTAAAAATTTCCCTGTTATTACTAAAAATTTAGTCATTACTAAAAGTACATATAAATCGACTATAACAAAATATATTATAACAGAATTATAAGATAATCTTATAATTAATATAATATATCTAATATAATTAATTAATTTGTGCCTTGAATTTAAAACTTGGTTAATGGGATCATGATTTCAAAAAGTAGTAAAGTCGGTAGTGGAAGAGTCATTCATTCTCTGGTTTTCTGTTTTGACCACTGTTCAGTTTCTGATTATCTTAATTCCTTTATTAGGATTAATTTTATTTAAACAGCATGTTTATAAAACCACTACTCATGGTTTTAATTTACTAACTCCCTTAGGTTCCCCACCGTATTACTTCGCTAGTGGCCAGACGCCAATTATTAGGATTCCTTTCTTACTCAATAATTTAGACCAGACCAGTGAGTATGATGCCTTTTGAGGAGAGGACTCGGTGTCCGCTCTCTTGATGACACCGTGAGACGCCTGGCGCGTAGATTCTATGTTCGTTCCGACAGAGTGACCCACAATTCCCTCATTGCCGGACTTGGTAAATACACCCCGCGACCAGGTGAGTCCTGGAAGCGACCTCGTTTGCTAGTCCCGGTGGTATAATCCACCAACCGCAGGTCGCTTCAGACCCCTCCCCCCATAAGTAGATAAAAAGTATATAATGAAATTAAACAGACCCAGTGGCAGGAGTCCTTCCTGAGACTCGGGACACTGCACTACTCGCGACCCCCAGTTGTGTTGTGTGATGGCGCCTTGAAGCCAGCCGGAAGAAGAAGGATGAATGGAGAGCACAGGAGAGCCACTGATGGAAATCGACTGGGAAACAGCGGGCTCTACATACCGCTGCTGAAAGAAGAGTACACCAGTACGCCCGGAACAGCGGACGCAGCCGCCGAACATCACAGCGCGGCTCGGGCGGCGTACGCAAATGATGTAGCGTCCTCGACAAACGGTCCTTTTAAGGACCACAAAAACGATAGTGTGTACGATTGGCGCCATTTGTCCTGTGACAAGTGGCGCCCAACGTGGGGCGACGATCATCTTGCGGATGCAAGATCCAGCCACGCCAGAGAGCTACCAGCCGGCACACAAAACAACATGGCGCCCAACAGCTACACCCAGCGGGACACCGGGTTCGAGGTAGAGCAAGGCTTTGCGCAATTCGCCGCAGCTCTGAGGTGCACGTTGCCACCGGTGATCACCGCTACATACCATGGCTTCAAGTTCGAGGATCCAGAACGATATCTTCAACAGCTAGAGCGACAGCTGCGGGACTACAGAGTCCCACCTGAACAGTGGGCAGATTACGCAGTGCGGCAGCTCCGAGGAGAAGCTGCCACGTGGGCAGAGAGATACATGGGATTGCATATAAATTGGCCCTAGTTCTGCGACCACTTCCGGCATCACTTCTGCGGGATGCAACGCGACGCAGAGCTGCTGGCCGAGCTGTACGGACAAACGCAGCGGCAGGAATCGGCGGAAATCTTCATCCTGAGACAAATCAAGCTGTTTCGCTGTCTGTACCCCGGAGGTGACGAGAGGACGAGCATAGCCATGCTTACACAACAGCTGCAGCCACGCCTTCGACCCGCGCTGAGGTTCCCGCCGCCTACGACTTTAGAGGAACTTTTACAACGGGCAATGAGCATCGAGGCGGACTTGGATCAAGATAGTCGTGCGCGAGGTCGGGATGACTCTGCTGAAAACTCCCTGGATCGAGTAGGGGGTCGAAGCAGTGTCGATCGGCCTCAAGCACGAAAGAGGAACATAGAATGAACAGCCTAACGCCCAAGTGCCGCTACTGCCCGGGAAGACACTTCCATCGGGACTGCCCTGTGAAGAACCGGCAGGGAAACGACCAAGCGCCCCGGTAAATAGCCCACCGGGGCGCGTGAACCAACTAGGTGCGGACATACCGCGCATTCCAATAGAGATCGCCGGCCGAAAACTGACCGCAGCCTTGGACTCCGCCGCAAACTACGACTTCGTACGAGCCGGTCTGCTCCCCGGAGGAAGGAAGACGGAGCCCCGAGTTGTCCAGCTAGCGCTACACGGTCAGCAATGTCACTCAACGGCCGCCGTCGTCGCAGACATTATAATTGGAAGTCTCGCGACAACCACCAGTCTGCTAGAAGTGCCCGGACTGCAAGAAGAAGTTTTACTGGGCCACCACTGGCTCACGGCCAACCAAGCAGTTGTGGACTACCGACGGGGCTGCCTTCACATTGGCAGCGAGAACCGACAGACAGTCTTCTGGAATGACCGCGCGGAGCCCGAAGAAGAGGACATTGAGGAAGCTAGCCTTCAAACGTCAGCAGGTGGCCAACACCATAAACGGCTTCTAGAAATGTTACACCGTCATCGCAGTTTGTTCTCCCGTGGTCCGCTCCGCACTACATCTGCGGCCAAGCACGAGATCCGGCTGAAAGAATGTACCTTTACGAGCCATTCCGGCTCCCAATGTACCGGTACTCCGACGAGAAGAAACGCACCATCCGGGAACAGGTAGAAGAGATGCTGAGGCAGCGTATCATTGAACCGGCCACCTCGCCATACAGTTCTCCGGTGGTGATTGTGACGAAGAAGGACAGCACACCCCGGTTCTGCGTGGACTTCCGGAGGCTGAACGATCAGACCGAGGATGTGGACTCACCACTGCCGCTGATATACTAAACATTCAAGGACCTCAGCGGGGCCAAAGTCTTCTCGACCCTAGATCTGAAGAGCGGCAAATCCCGCTGGAGGAAGAAGCAAAGAAGTACACAGAATTCTCGGTGCCCGACGGAGGTCGCTACCAGTTCCAGGTGATGTGCTTTAGGCTGAAGAACGCGCCCAGCACCTTCCAACGGTTGATGCAGGATGTTCTCACGGGACTATTACGGGAAATTATGGAAAGGCTGCAGATGCAACAGCTGACCTGCTCGCTCAACAAGTGTCACTTCGGCCGGGAAGAAGTCGCATTTCTGGGCCACGAGATTACTCCGGACGGCAACCTCTCGCAGCAGCAACATCTCAAAGCGATCGAAGACCAGCCGGCCCCCAGCAACAAGAAAGAGCTGCAACGCTTCCTGGGAACCTGCAACTGGCTGCGAGAGTACATCCCCTGCTTCGCCATAATTTCGGAACCGTTAACGGAACTGCTGCGGACAAGAAAGTGGCATTGGGACGACACAACTCAGCGAGCCTTCGAAGAGGTTAAGGCCGCTTTCCGGCAGCCGTTAAAACTCTCACGACCGGATCGAGACTTGCCGATGTTTCTGCAAACCGACTCCAGCCAAAAGGGACTTGGAGCGGTGCTTTATCAATGCACCGAAGCCGGAGAGAGGCGTATCATCTCGTACGCCAGTGCCAATCTCCACAAGGCGGAGAAGAACTACCACGACAACGAACTGGAGTGCTTGGCAGTCGTCTGAGCCATCAAGAAATACCGGCCACACTTGGAGGATCGCCATTTCACTCTAAGGACAGACAAGGCGCTAACCTGGCTGAAGCATGCGACGGGACAGAAGACGAAGTACGCTCGTTGGGCTCTACTCATACAGAGCTTCAAATTCACCGTCGTCCACTGCCCGGGCAAGGAGAACGAGTTGCCGGACTTCCTCTCGAGGGAACCTGGGCTTGAAGATACTGCCGGCGTCCAAGAAGAACCACGGATGCAGCCTGAAGAGAGGCCACTTCGCAGTGTTGCGGCAGCTGCACCGCGACTACAAGACATCACAGCTGTCGGCATCCATCAGGCAGTGCAGGAGGCGCAAGAAGGCGACCAGGAGTGCCAAGCGTGGAGAAACGACCCTGCGGCGGCTACAGCGAGAGGATACCGGGTGGACAACGGCCTGGTTTGGAAGGACAGACGCAATCAGGAACCAGGATTGTACGTGCCACCGAGTGTCCGCATGGAGGTCATCAGGGACTTCCACGACACCCCTGAAGCCGGTCATCCGGGGGCCGAAGAAACGTTTCGGGCCATCGGCAAGGACTTCGTCTGGACCGGCCTAACCATTGATGTCCGCAGATACGTCCGGATTTGCAGAATATGCGCCCTACACAAGCGCGGCGCAAATCCCGAACAGGACCAACAGCGACCTCACCGACCCAGGAGATGTTCGAATACTGTCGCCCTGGACGTCATGGGACCATATCCGCTGACTCGAGCTGGCAACCGGTACATCGTAGTGGTCAGGGATGTGATGTCGAGACGGGTGGAAGCAAAGGCCGTGCGCAAGGCGGACGCCGATACCATTATCCGCTACCTGGAGGAAGAAGTGTCCCTCGTTGGGGATACCCAGAGGCTTTGCTCACCGACAACGGGAAGCCGCTCACGGGCCACAAATGGAAGCAGATGTGCGACAAGCTGCACATACGACCGTGGCTACAGCCAACTACCATCCCAGGGCGAACCCGACCGAGCGGCGCAACGGCGAGATCAAGAAGGCGCTGCGGATCCAGCTCCATGACTGCAAGGACCATGGCGACTGGGACAAGCGTTTGCCGGCGGTTCTGTTCTCGCTGCGGAATCGTGCAAACGCCGCCACTGGAGTGACACCGAGCAAGCTTCCGCTGGGCAGAGACCTACGCCGACCCGGCGACTGGAGCCGACCACACGCGGAACAGGACGTCCGGCCAATTGAGGAACGAGAAGAGGCGGCCAGGTCACACAGACCAAGAATCAGCAACGGCGGTATCCGGAACGGAGGACACAGGATCTTACACTGGCCGTAGGGCAGCTGGTGTACGTCAAGAGCCACGCCGGACCAGCCAAAGGACGGAGGTACCCTGGATGGGAGCCAGCCTGGGAAGGTCCCTTTAGCGTTGCCGCAACCCTCGGCGGGCAGATTTACACAGTGGAGAAGGACGGACGCCCATACAAGGTTCACCGCCAACGGCTCAAAGCCGCCGGAGAAGAACAATGGGCTGGCCACCGGAGAGTATTCATGACCCGGGGGAGTTGTGACGTAGCGAGGCGAAGATCTGCTCTCGGCGCCAGCCGAGACGTGACACGAGAAGGCGAGGCGAGCCAATCAAGGATCAGCAGCAACTTGATTGGCCTCGACGTGACCATCTAACGTGCTCGAGGCGAGCCAACCAGGGACCAGCGGCACTGTGATAGGTTCATGGCACACGACCAGTCAGGGCATAAAAAGAGAGCCGCTAGAAATGGCGCCTTGCCATCGCGGTGAAGGCGAGTCTTCGCCATCACCGCGTTGTCCTGCCTCAGCGGTGGAACCTCGAGTGCACCGCGGTTGAGCTCCATGGTCCTCTCGGCGGTCTACTCGTGGTTTCCGCTTACAAGCCTCCACAAACGGAGCTCCTGTCGAACGATCTGGAGGCCGTCTTTGGCGCACACAGGAGGGTAGTCCTGGCAGGCGACCTGAACTGTAAGCACCCTGATTGGGGGAGCCGCTTGGTGAACCCAAACGGGGCCCGCTTACGCAGGTATGCTGATGCGGCTCGGGTCACAATCATGGGTCCTACCGGGCCTACATACTATCCCTCGAGGGCTAACTCCCGCCCTGACGTACTGGACATTGCCGCGGTCAGGGGCGTTTATTGCCCGGTCCACGTCTCCGTCATTTCGGAACTGTCCTCGGACCATTGCCCTATCAGTGTGCATATAGCTACCCAGCACGCCACCGTCCGCGACAAGCGGCGGGTAATCGAGTGGGACCGCTTTGGCCCGGCGTTCTTTCGCCGCCTACCTGAGCATATCCCGCTCGACACTACCCAGCATGTCGACGAGGCAGTTGCCTTATTCGACACAGCCGTAGTCTCGGCGGTAGACGTGTCCTCCCGGATGAAGCCGGGGCTCACGCCCGACTATCAGCGTATCCCCGAAGAAGTGTCTCAGCTCGCTTGCGAGAGGAATCGCCTCCGGAGACGCTGGCAGAGGACTCGTGACCCGGTTGACAAGGCTGCGTTCAACAGGCTGCGTCGCGACTTGCTGGCGTTCTGTAGACGCAACTGGGAGCTAGCTGTTACACAGATGGATGGCCCTGCTGAGGACCGTAATGTGTGGCTGATTCCCAGTGCCCTAACGGGAAAGCGTAAACGCGCGCCTCTCCCCGCACTGGTCGGACCCGGCGGTCAACCCGTTGGCCGCCCCCTCGAAAAGGCATAGTTCTTGGCTGACAGTTTAGAGCGACAGTTCGCTCCCAACCCATCCAAGAACCCGGCTTTCACTGAGCAAATCTGCCGCGAGGTAGAGCGCTTTCTATCGGCCGATATCACAGTCCAACCGGAGCCCATCTCCCCGGAGGAGGTCTCTGAGAGGATTGTTCAGCTCAAGCCCCGGAAGGCGCCTGGCCCGGACGGAGTCCTGAATTCCGCCCTCCATCGCCTTCCGGAGCGAGGAACCCAGTTCCTCTCTGACCTGTTCAATTCATGCCTCAGACTGGCCTACTTTCCGGTGAAATGGAAAACGGCTACAGTAATAGTGATACCCAAGCCGGGAAAGAATTCTTCTCGCGTGGAAAACCTCAGACCCATCAGCCTCTTGTCCGCAACGTCCAAGGTTTTCGAGCGACTGATCCAGCGTAGGATCCGCGACCATCTAGAAAGACTAGACGTGCTGATCCCCGAACAGTTCGGCTTTCGTGAGCTGCACTCCTCGACTCATCAGCTGATGTGACTCGTGGAATGCATTACCGAGGCTGGCTGCCAGGGCAAACAGACGACTGCGATCTTCCTAGACGTAGAGAAAGCCTTTGACCGCGTGTGGCACGAGGGTGTCCTTTACAAACTCACGGAAGTCCTTCTTCCAGATTGTTTCGTTCACTTGATCGGCAGCTTTCTGCGAGACCGTAGCTTCCGAGTGAGAATAGACCACGCTCTCTCTTCGGAGAGGCGTATTACCGCTGGCATCCCTCAGAGGAGTGTCCTTGGGCCTCTCCTGTTCTCGCTGTTTTCAACGACACGCCCCGAGTTCCTGGAGTAAAGTTGTCGCTGTTCGCGGACGACACTGCGGCTTTTGCCTCAGAGCCGAACGCAAGTTATGCGGCAATTAAGCTCCAGCGTCAACTCGACGCGTATGTCGGGTGGACCGATGACTGGAGAGTTGCCGTTAACGCTTCCAAGAGCGCGGCGGTAATATTCTCGCGCAAACGCAAGCGGCCTCGGCAGCTTAAAGTAGGCCCCGTCGAGGTGCATTGCATTGGATTATGGATGCGGGGTGGCTTTGCACCCGTGGCTTGATTGCAGCATCTGGATCGTGTCCAATGGCTGCCAGAAGTAAACATAGTGCTGATACAATGTCGACTGGTTACCTAAGACTGGAAAAGGAAACCGCCAACCAGTTAACTGAGAAGGCGGGGGAGTATAACTTTTATTTGTTTAGTGCACTGCCGCTGGGACCGATTCGAGCAACAGATGTTGCCCGTTTCAAGTCCAGTCAGCAGACGCCCTGAGGGCGTCGGTCGCTCCCCGCGAGGCGGAGAGCCTCCGTGCCAATCATGGAGACTGATGATGGCACGAACAATCATGATGACAGCGACAAGCAGCCGGCTCAGCGTGCTAGGAGGTGGACAGGAAGGAGAGAAGGACAGTTTAGGTGAAATACTCTGGTCTAGGACTGATGATTACTTGTTTTTGTTTAATTTAAAGAGGATGGCGTTATGGCGGGTCATCAAGAAGCGCCCGAGGGCGCTTGATCCGAATGGGCGGTGGTGGTTCTGATGCACTGATGGTTCGTAGGTACGGGAAGGTGGAGGTCGATGCTTTAGCAAAGAGAGTTAGAGCCAGCGACCGGACAAAGGAAGTCAAGGTAGGAACACGGAGACCCCTTCGAATCACGTAGTTCCTTACAAACCAAGGGGACCCCGTCAAGGATCGGAGTGTTCGGGACTGGAAAGCTTCCAGCCTACATCTGTTGGTGGTGGATAAAAGAGACCACCAGGCGAGTGCCGCATAGGTCAATACAGACCTGAGAAATAGTAGATAGATTGTAAGTTTCGTGCGCATGGCCAGGCGGCTGCGACACGAGAGGAAAGGAGAGATAATTTGGCTCGGACGCCGCGAGCCTTGGCAAGGGTTTCCGTCACGTGGGCGTTGAAGCAAAGGCGACGATCTAGCCGAACGCCTAAATACTTCAACGATTCTTTGTAGGCGATTCTTCCCTGCTAGAGAGAGGGGCTGGCATCGGGAGATGGACTTACGGGTGAAGCAGATCGCCTAGGATTTCTCCGTGTTGATCGCCACCCGCCATTTCCGTAGCCAGTCCGGAAGCTGGTTCAACTGACGCTGCAGCTTTGTACTCGCAAATCGCGGGGACAGGGAGCTGCAGTGATACATAGCATCGTCAGCGAACAAAGACAACGTGACTCCGGGCAAGACAGGCAGGTCGTTCGTGTACACAAGGTACAGAACGGGGCCGAGGACAGATCCCTGAGGTACGCCGGCGGCGACGGGTCGAACTGTAGAACAGGACCCGTCGACGCTCACCCTGAAGGTTCGGTCGCTGAGATACGACCGGAGGAAAAACACTATGGGCGATGGTAGAGGGGAATTGGCAAGTTTGAAGAGAAGACCTTCGTGCCAGACTTTATCGAAGGCCTTGCTCACGTCCAACAGTACGGCGGCCGTAGCCGCTCGCCTGTTGGTGGCGTCTGACAAGTGCGTAACAACGCGGACCAATTGAAGCGTGGTCGAGTGCTCTCTGCGAAACCCGAACTGTTCGCTGCGGATGAAACCATCTAGCAGCGGCGAGATGCGAGCCAGCAGGAGACGCTCGAACACCTTCGAGATGACTGGCAAGAGAGAGATTGGTCGATAGCTTTCAGGAAGCATGCGCGGCTTGCGAGGCTTCGGAATCATTACGATGTTGGCTGATTTCCACAGGCGGGGCAAGTACTGTAGCCGGAGACAGGAGTTAAACAGCTCAAGACGAGGTGAACGCCTGAGGCCGGGAGATTATGTAGAGCAGCGGCCCCGATCCGGTCAGGACCGGGGGCGCGACGGCGATTTAGTCGGCAGATAGATGAAACTAGTTCATCCCTGTCGAACGGGAGGGCTGGGATTTCGGGAGGGCGTGAAAAATGTCCAGATAGGAAGTCACGGACTTCTGCCGAGTGGGCAGGGTCCGAGACGCCTTGGTGAACAGTAAATTGCACCTCCATGCAGTCGGCGAAGACCTCGGCCTTGCCTTCTGATGAAGATACAACCCCGTTCGGAGTTTCAAGTGGGTTGCGAGTTCTCTTCTCGCGGGTCAGTCTACTCGCCGCTCTCCACACGGAGGCGTGGTCGACTTCAAGAGACTCAAGGTATGAGTCCCATCGATCAGAGTTTACGTCCCGCAGTAGCTGCTGGACGTAAAGAGACTGGGCCTGAAAGCGCCTTTTGACGCCGGGATCACGGGTTCTTTGCCATCTGCGGCGGAGATTGCGCCGGAGCCAGATGGCGTGGAGTACTTCCGCAGGTAAGGCCGATTTACGATGATTCACCTCGAGAGTATATGTGTGTCGGATCCATGACACCTTGGACCAACTCCTGAAGATGAGTGGCTCGGAGATCCAAATCGTCACAAGTGACGATCGGGTCCGCGGGGAGTGATGGAAACCGCCGTGAGAGCTCATCATGGTAGGAGCGCCAGTTGACTCTCCTAACAATCTGAGCGGGAGGTCGGGGTGAGGCCGACATCTCACGGGCAGTTATAAAAAGGGGATTGTGATCGGATGAGAGATCCGACACTGACGAGACCTGGATGTGATGGGTCACGTCCTTGGCTATGACAATGTCTAGGACGTCCGGTCGATGACCGCAAAAGGGGAAGTGAGTAGGGTCTTCTGGGCCGATGACTTGAAGTACCGAGTCGTCGGAGACGAACCGATACAGAGATTTTCCGTAGGCGTTGGCTACTTTGCTGTTCCAGGAGGGATGCTTGGCATTTAAGTCGCCGGCTACAATGGTTGGTAGGGGATGATCGAGGAGAGCGTCCCACTCCTCGAGCGGTGGAGGTATCCGCAGGCCGGGCCGGAGATACGCCGCTACAACGCGCAACTCCGATCCGCCAGCTTCTATCGCCACCGCACAACCTTCAACAAGAGATGTATTAAAGGGGGTAGTGGCCTGTGGGATATCCGCCTGTGGACTAAGACGGCTGTCCCCCCCGAGGGGCGACAGCCAGGCCGCTGGGGACGATCCTGACGAAAACAGATGTAAGATGGCAGGTTGAAGGTATGGTAGCGAGCCAGATGAGTCTCGCAAAGGAGGACGACATCAGCGTCGTACTCCGTTACGAAAGTCATCAGTTCAGATCGTCGAGGGACTACCCCATGGGCATTCCACGCAACGTTCCTAAGACTCCTAGCCATTCAAAGGAAGAAGAGGAAAGAGGGTGGACAGTGATTGAAACACCAGGGCGAGAACCGTGGTTGTATCTGGAGCAGACCTGATGTTGTTTACCAAAGTTTCAGCCCAGGCAGTCAGGGGGTCCACCGGGGCCCGGGAAGATTCCCGAGATTCCGGAAGACAGACCTGGCTGGCCTCGGCCGGTGTTGCAGATGGCGCAGGGCTCGGGGACGGACGTGAGGTCTGCTCAGTTGGGAGCTTAGGTTGATGGCTGGGGGCGGGCGGGGCCCGCTGAGGTTTTACAGGCAAGGCCTGTGGAACTTGTCGCTGACGGCGACGAGTGCGCTTCGGTTTGGAGCTCCGGAGGAGCGGAAGGCGGGACTGATGTAGCGGCCACAGCCGCGTATGAAGGGCCGGGCGCTCCGGCAGGCGCCGGTACAGAAGGGACTGCAGGCGGCGCCGAAACGTCGATGCAGGCGGAACTGGGGCCCTGGGAGCAGCCGGAACTGCTGCCGGGGCCTGAGATGATGCTGCGGAGAGAGGTGGGAAGGCCTCTCTGCGGTTAGGGAGGGGACCTGCAACACGGCCTGCCTGCGCGCCAGGGCGAGCAGGAGTCCGCTGCAGCTTCATGGCTGATATAAAGTCCCTACATCCTCTATAGCTAGCCGGATGGTCCCCGCCGCAGTTGCAGCAAATGGCCGTGAACCCCGTCTTGGGCTTATCACACCGACGATGAGGCTCAGTACATAGCACGCAACGCGGAGGGTGATTACAGAATAAGCTGGAGTGGCCAAACCTCTGACAGTTAAAACACTGCGAGGGGCCTGGCCGCGGGTCAAAAGTACGAACTTGCACCCGAAGGTGCAGGAAGTTTTGGAGGCCATAGACCTCCTCGAACTGGCCTACTTTGAGTAGTTTCACTAGAAAACTATTCACAGGACGGCGATCTTCCCCCTTGCCAGCATGCAGTACACTTACCGCCGTCGGCGAATAGCCTAAAGCGACAAGCTCCTGCCTGATGGTATCGGGGGCGGTCCAGGAAGGAAGTCCAGAAAGGACTACTTTAATTTCGCGCTCAGAAGGAAGCGCGAAAGTATGAAAGGAGATCTTCCGATCGGTAAGAAACTGTTGGACCGATCGGAAGTCCGGGACTGTTGTGGCCGCAATTCGAAGCGAGGCGCCTTGGCACCTGGCCTCGAGTTTGGCCGAAGGAAGCAGATTCTGCAGGGAACGGAGAATTTCCCTATAATTGCGATTGTCGGGAATGACAATCGGAGGAATTTTAGGCTTAGACACAGTTTTTTTGCATTTGCATTAAATAGTGGGGCGTCTTTGCACCCGTGGCTTATTGCAGCTTCCGGGACGTGCCCGATGGCTGCCAGAAGAAAACAGTGCTGGACTTTCAAAAGAAGGTGGCCTAAAATAGTCGGGAGGGACACGCCAACCAGTTAACTGAGAAGGCGGCGGAAAATTTTTTCAATTTTGTTATATATAGGTTCCGGGTCATGGTAACACTGCCACCGGGCGCGGGGCGAACGGCAGATGCCGAACGCGCCCGGCCCGGCATGCAGGCGCCTTGTAGCGCCGGTCGTTCCCCGCGAGGCAGGGATCCGCCGTGTCTTTGGCATCGGTAACAGCGCCAAGCAGTCTGAAAATCAACTTACTTGGGGAAGGTATCTGACTGGATAGTATGGTAACAAGGAGATAGAATTGCTCGGGAACCTAAATTAGATCAAACAGAATTACGGGGGGTCGTCTAAGATCGCCCGAGGGCGTTTAACACGTATAGCGGGAGGTGGTTCAGACGTGCTGATAGACCGGAGATAAGGAAAGGACGAGGTCGCTGCAGAAGCAAAGAGAGTTTCAGCAAGCGACCGGACAAAATCAGCAAGGGTAGGAACTCGAAGGCCTCCACGAATGACATCATTTCTCACAAACCATGGAGACCCCGACAAGGATCGGAGGGTACGGGCCTGGAAAGCTTCCAGCCTACACTTGGTAGTGGTCGACACAAGCGACCACCATGCGGGAGCAGCATAGGTCAATACTGACCGGAGAAACAAAAGATAGATGGTAACTTTAGTGCGCAAAGCCAGGCGGTTGCAGCACGAGAGCATGGGAAATATTTTGGCTCGGACGCCTCGAGCTTTGTTGAGGGTAGCAGTCACGTGGCCGTTGAAGCTAAGGCGCTGGTCTAGCCGAACGCCCAAATACTTCACCGACTTTTGCCAGGCGATAGGCCTCCCTTCGAGGGAGAGGGCCTGGCATCGGGAAGTGGACTTGCTGGTGAAACAGATCGCCTCGGATTTCTCCGCGTTGATCAGCACCCGCCACTTCCGTAGCCAGGCCGGAAGCGGATTCAACTGACGCTGCAGCTTTGAACACGCAATTCGCGGGGACAGGGAGCTGCAGTAATACATTGCGTCGTCAGCGAATAGAGATAACGTGACTCCAGGAATAACAGGCAGGTCGTTCGTGTACACTAGGTGTACAGAACGGGGCCGAGGACAGATCCCTGCGGAACGCCAGCGGCGACGGGTCGAACTGATGAACAGGACCCTTCAACGCTAACCCTGAAGGTACGATCACTAAGGTATGACCGCAAGAAATGCACAATGGACGATGGGATGGGGGAGTGAGCGAGTTTGTAGAGAAGACCTTCGTGCCAGACTTTGTCGAAGGCCTTACTCACGTCCAACAAGACAGCGCCCGTAGACTCTCTCTTGTTGGCGGCGTCGGACAATGCTGTGACAACTCGTACGAGTTGTAAAGTTGTCGAGTGCTCTCTACGGAACCCGAACTGTTCGCTCCGAATAAAATTATCCAGCAGCGGCCAGATGCGGGCGAGTAGGAGACGCTCAAAAACCTTTGAGATTACTGGCAACAACGATATGGGACGATAGCTGCCTGCAAGCATTCGAGGCTTGCCGGGCTTGGGTATCATGCAGATGTTGGCATTTTTCCACAGGCGGGGGAAGTATTGCAGCCGGAGACTGGAGTTGAACAGATCCAGGACCAATTCAACGCCCGAGGCCGGGAGATGTTGCAAGGCTGCGGCCCCGATCCGATCAGGACCAGGGGCGCGGCGTCGGTTCAGTCGACAGATAGACGAAACTAGTTCGCCCCTGTCGAAAAGAGCGGGAGGGTCAGGTGGAGGGCGGGAAAAATATCCAGATAGGAAGTCTCGAACCACTACCGAGAAGGCAGGGTCCGAGACGCCTCCATGAACGGTGAATTGAGTCTCCATGCAGTCGGCGAAGACCTCTGCCTTGCCTTCCGATGAAGAGACAATGCCGTTCGGGGTATTCAGCGGGTTGCGAGTACGCTTCTCGCGAGTAAGGCGACTCGTCGCTCTCCAGACGGAGGCTGGGTCGACTTCAAGGGACTCAAGGTATGAGTCCCACTGATCAGAGTTTACGTCCCGCAAAAGTTGCTGGACGTAAAGAGACTGGGCCTGAAACCGTCGTTTGACGGCGGGATCTCGGGTTCGTTGCCATCTGCGGCGGAGCTTGCGCCGAAGCCAGATGGCGTGGATAACTTCCGGTTGAAGGGCCGATTTACGATTCACCTCTACGTTGTATGTGTGTCGATCCATGACACCTTGGACCAACTCCTGAAGATGAGTGGCACGGAGATCCAGATCGTCACGAGTGGCGATCGGGTCCGCTGGGACAGATGGTAACCTTCGAGATAGCTCGTCGTGATAGGAGCGCCAGTTGACCCTCCTAGCAGGACCAGCGGGAAGTCGGGGTGAAGCCGACACATCTCGAACAGTTATTAGAAGGGGATTGTGATCAGACGAGAGGTCTGACACTGACGAGACCTGGATGTTATGGGCCACGTTCCTGACTACAACTACATCAAGAACGTCCGGTCGGTGACCGGCATAGTGGAAGTGGGTAGGATCATCAGGGCCGATGACGTGTGTATCCGGGTCGTCTAGGACGAACCGGCGGAGTGATCTGCCGTAGGCGTTGGTAGCCCTACTGTTCCAAGAAGGATGTTTGGCGTTGAAGTCGCCGGCTGCAATTGTCGAGATTGGGTGGTCGAGGAGAGCGTTCCACTCCTCAGGCGGGGGCGGCGGGCTCAGGCCAGGCCGGAGATACGCGGAAACATTGCGCAACTCCGAGTCGCCTGCGTCCACTGCCACCGCGCAACCTTCGATGAGTCGAGTAGTGAGGGGGGGTAGTGGCCTATGGGATATCCGCCTGTGGACCAGAATCGCCGTACCCCCTTTCGGGGGTTGGCGCGGCTGTCGGGGACGATCCTGACGATAACAAGTGTAAGCAGGAAGTGAGAATCGATGGTAGGGGGCTAGATGGGTTTCGGAGAGAAGCACGACATCAACGTCGTACTCCACGACGAAAGCCGCCAGCTCAGATCGACGAGAGGAAACGCCATCAGCGTTCCAAGCGACGATCCGCAGGGATCTAGCCATTGAGGGGGAGGAGAGGGAAGAGAGCAGAGAGGGATTGGAATACTAACATCAGTACTGTCGAGGTGTCAGGAGCAGACCTGATGCTTTCAACAAGTTGAGTGGCCCAAGCCGTCAGGGGGTCCGCTGGAGCCCGAGAAAGTTCCCGGGACCCGCGCGGACGTTCCTGAGGAACTTCAGCCAGGACTACAGATGGCGCTGGGTTAGCGGACTGAACTTTGGTCTGCTCACGCGGAGGTTGGGAGATGACAGGGGCGGGAGAGTCCCGCTGAGGTTGGGCAGGACGAGCCTGCTGATGTCGTCGGCCGGGAGTCCGGCGACGAGAGCGCTTTTTAGTACCCTTGCGGGCGGAAGTGGTTGACGATGATGTCTTAGCAGTAATTGCTGCGTAGGAAGGGCCGGGCGCTCCGGCAGGCGCCGGTAGTGGAGCCGTCACAGGCGCCGCCGGAGCGACGCCTGCAGGCGGGACTGAGACCGCGGGAGCGACAGGAGTCGCTGCCGGGGCCTTGACAGATGTACCGGAGAGAGGGGGGAAGACCTCTCGCCGATTAGGGGCCGGGCCAGCTACACGACGCTGCGCGCCAGGGCGCGCAGATCGCTGCTGCCTTTCTGCTTCGATGTATTTGATACAACCCCGGTAACTAGCCGGATGGGCGCCCTTGCAGTTGCAGCAGTACGGGACAAAACCCGGCACACGAGGCTTATCACAGCCACGGTGAGGGTCGCCGCACCGCACGCAACGTGGGGGCGCATGGCAGAAGAGGGAAGAATGCCCGAAGCCTTGACAGTTAAAACACTGAGCAGGGCCTGGGCGCGGGTCAAATGATCTGACTGTCACCCGGAGGTGAAGAAGTGTTTGGAGGCCATAGACCTCCTCGAAATTTCCAGTCTTAAGCAATTTAACTAGAAAAGTATTGACGGGATGCTTAGAGTCCCCTTTGCCAGCGTGCAAAACCGACGCGGCTGTTGGCGTATAGCCAAGAGACGTC
Source organism: Magicicada septendecula (assembly GCA_034769895.1). NCBI lineage: Eukaryota > Metazoa > Arthropoda > Insecta > Hemiptera > Cicadidae > Magicicada > Magicicada septendecula. The sequence goes on along the minus strand of CM068367.1, from coordinate 1,384,834,271 downwards.
AGCTCCTGCACGATAGCATCGGAGGGAGTATGATAGGTAATACCCTGGATAACAATTTTAACCTCACGCTCCTCAGGGAGAGCGAAGGTATGAAAGGATATATTCCGCGCTGACAGAAAGTGCTGAACAGCGCGGAAGTCAACAATGGTTTTGACGACCAGCTTCAGCGATTTGCCGGAGCATTTCGCTTCCACGGACGTCGAAGGAAGGGCGGAACGGAGGTTGGCCAAAAGCTGGGTATAATTCCTATTATCGGGGATGATAATAGGAGGAAACGTAAGGGTAGAAGGGTCAGGCTTAGAGGAAGAAGATGCAAGATTGACAGACTGCCGGCCGCTGTTACCTGAATCAGCGACCTGGTTTGGTGAGGCGGGAGACTGACTGGCGGCGAGCTTTCGCTTGCGTTTGGCGCGTTTGCCATTCACAACCGAAAACTCTTCATCTCCCGACCCAGCACTCCCCATATGCACGTCAGAAATATCACTGTCACTGCCACTTTCACAATTATCACGGGGGAGAGGTGAAGAGAGAGGAGCAGAACCGCAAACTCCCAGGAGAGAGCTTAACGGTTCCGGCAAAGGCAGATCGGCATTATTTGACGCCATTTCGGAAGCCCGAAATGGACGTCAAAGGTGGTTAAAGGAGTATGAACACACCAGCACTGATTAAACTAACTGACAGGCACTGACACACGTACTCACCAGAAGCCGCACAGCACACGAACACAAAAACGGCCGCGCACTACACTGCACTGAATACTTGTAATAACACACAAATAAAATAATACTGCACAAATATAAACAGTTGTAGAACACACTGAGACACTATTTCTTCAGGTGGTGAAGAAATAAAGATGAAAACAAAATAGAGGGAGACTGAGTCGGATGGCTGGCGCTGTTACCATGACTGGATACCCGATGCGTAGGAGCGGCCGGTGGCGGGCTGGCGACTAATTTTCGCTTGCGTTTGGCAGACTTGCCCTCCACAAGCGATAATTCACCGTCCCCCGTCCCCACACTACACATCGACGCACAATCATCACTTTCACTATCACTTGCACTAACTGTATGGGAAGGTAACGGGGTAGAATGAGGACCGGTACCGCAGGTTTCCATTAAGGTTACCAGCGGTGCCGGTAAAGGAACGGGCGTTGCGTTCGACGCCATCTCGGGATTAACCGAAATGAACGTCGAAGACGCAAAAAGGGCTAGGAAAGAGTGACTTTCACCAGCACTGAATCACTACACTGACAGACAAAGAACACGAACACCAGACGCGCACTGCACACGAGTCACAAAAACACACGCGCACGACACAATACACTGGTAAATTATAGCACAGTGATGACGATGAACACAGATGATGATGTGGTGAAGAAATCACTTTGATAGATGTATAAATAACGGTGAAATTGACAAGCAAAATTGCCATAAAAAGTGACGCAGCCTACCCGGGCAACAGCTCTAGGTAGACTCACAAAAAAAAAAAAAAAACAAAAAAAAAAAACCCCCGTCGAGGTGCCCTGGACCAATAGCGTCAAGTACCTCGGGCTCCACGTGGATTCCCGACTCACCTGGCGAACCCATACAAATTACATCCGACAACGCGCTTCGGCGCAACTCAGTAGACTCTGGCCCGTGCTATCTAATCCGGCAATGACCCCCCGGCTAGGTAAGCTCATAGTCAACGTGTTGCCCGTGATTACCTACGCCTGTCCTGTTTGGGGATACCTGGCTCGTGGTCATAGAACAACGCTCCAGCGCGTACTCGACCGGGGATTGAAGCTTGCGTGTAAAGTCCCCCGGAGGTACTCTTCTCGTCTTTTGAGGAGAGGACTCGGTGTCCGCTCTCTTGATGACACCGTGAGACGCCTGGCGCGTAGATTCTATGTTCGTTCCGACAGAGTGACCCACAATTCCCTCATTGCCGCACTTGGTAAATACACCCCGCGAACAGTGAGTCCTGGAAGCGACCTCGTTTATTAGTCCCGGTGGTATAATCCACCAATCTCAGGTCGTTTCAGACCCCCCCCCCCATAAGTAGACAAAAAGTATAAAATGAAATCGAACAGACCCAGTGGCAGGAGTCCTTTCTGAGACTCGGGACACTGCACTACTCGCGACCCCCAGTTGTGTTGTGTGATGGCGCCTTGAAGCCAGCCGGAAGAAGAAGGAAGAATGGAGAGCACAGGAGAGCCAGTGATGGAAATCGACTGAGAAACAGCGGGCTCTACATACCGCTGCTGAAAGAAGAGGACAGCAGTACGCCCGGAACAGCGGACGCAGCCACCGAACATCACAGCGCGGCTCGGGCGGCGTACGCAAATGATGTAGCGTCCTCGACAAACGGTCCTTTTAAGGACCACAAAAACGATAGTGTGTACGATTGGGGCCATTTGTCCTGTGACAATATATATATAATTATATATAGGCTATATAAAATTTGTAAAATAAAAGATAAACAATTTAAAAATCTCATTAAACCCAAAAAATTATTTAATTGTGCGTCGTACAGCGGTTCAAGGACAAAAGACGCTTTTTTCATTAACGACTACAAAAAAAAAGGTATTTCTTTCTCATTTGTTATAATAACAAATAAGTTAAAGAAAATATTATTAATTCACTAGTGGATAATTAATGAATAAAATTAGATAAGCAAAAAGTAAAATAGGTTTGAAAATATAGAACGGTTTGAAAGACGTAGAGAAAGAGACAGTGTGAGGGAGAGAGGTGAAAAAACCTACTTTGCGTTTAGGGGGGGGGTGGAAGTGATAACGAATTACTTACTTGGAGAGACCGGGTGGGAGAGTTGACGCAACAGGGTCATTAAGGAACAGAGTAATCGGCCTAATGAAGTAGAAACACTTTATTCTCTTTTCTTTGGCACTGCTGCTACTACTTTGCCCTTCTCCAACCCAACGCTCGTTCGCACCAATTTGCAAATAATCTTTCTTTGTATCACTCGCCGCCGTCGTTACTAAACATTATTGTTATTGTGGTTTGTTGTGTAACGATACACAATTAGTCTAAATATAATAATAAGTTGTTGGCAAATATTCCGCTGGAATCAGTAATATGTACAGACAATACACCGTATCATTCTGTTTTGGCTGAAAAGATTCCGACAAAGTAGTCTACGAAACTCGATATGATACAATTTTTGAGAAATATTGGTATTAATTGTGATGAAGGTATGAGATAAGAACATCTTTTCTAAATTATAGAACTCAATCGCCTCAGAGAAAGAAGTACAAGATTTCTCTCTCAAAGGGATTTTCATCTGCTATTGCCGCATACCCACAAATAACCGCCATCTATTTCTGTCCTGTGCATCTTCTTCTGCCAAGTTATGATATTCCATGGCCTTCCTTATGTTTTTATACCAGGACAGTCTAGGTCTGCCCCTTTTTCCTCTGCCTGGGGGCGTCCACTGAAATATTTTCCTCGGCCATCTCTGTTCATCCATTCGGAGTAAGTGACCGAACCACTTTAGGCATCTTCGTTCTACTCTGTTAATAATTGTGTCTTCTGCATGTATCCTTCTTCTGATCTCCTCGCTGGTTATTCTCTCCCTTCTTGAGACTCTGGCACTTCTACGGAGATAATTCATTTCTACGGCATTCAATTGTCGTATAATTTCCGTGCTCAACGTCCATACCTCATAGCAGTAAGACGAACTGATTCAACAATAGCTTTTCCTATATGAATCTTTGTGGCTCTCGAAATATGTTTCTCCCACCAAATAGAGTTCAAGGTACCTAGAACTTTCCTGCTTTGTTCTATTCGTTTTTGATTTCGGGCTTTCCTAGGCCTTCCCGTGTTATTAGTGCCTCTAGGTATTTAAATTCATCGACCTGTTCAACTGACGTACTGTCTTTAATCAATACCTCAAATCTGGCATCTGAATTAACGACTAGATATTCCGTCATATTTACATTAACATTCAACCCCCACGTCTCATATGCCTTGTATAGTCGGGTGAGCATAAATTCCATATTATAAGAATTTTGTGCTACTACTGTTTGGTCATCAGCAAACTGGATATTAAACAAGCAGTCTTCTCCGATAGCGATACCCATTCTACCGCAGCTTCTTCTCCATTGTTGTAGTGCGACTTCTAAGTATATATTGGATGATAATGGCGACAAACTACAGCCCTGCCTTATGCCCTTGGTGGGACAGATCACCTCTGATAGTTTATTACCTACTCGCACATAAGCCTTGTTATCTTTATAAAGCTCCTTGATTATATTTATAATAAGGGATGTGACTTCCATGGCACTTAGCGTCTGCCACAGCTAGACTTGGGGGACGGAGTCATAAGCTTTCTCTAAATCAACAAATGCTATGTGTGTTTCTTCGTTTCGACTCTTCCTTTTTTCCGTAAGTTGTTGAATAATGAATAAATTATCCACACATGATCTTGCTGCTGTAAACCTTCTGTTTCCAATTCTAATTCGTTCTTGATTAGTTTCCAGAACAACATACTAAGCGTACCGTTTACACTAAGTCCGCTATAGTTGGTTGGATCGTTCTTTTTTCCTTTTTTATAAATTGCTGAGATATATAAAATTTTCCACTCATTTGGAACTTGCAAATTATCTCATTATCATCTAATCATCTCATTTTCCACTTATGATCTTATACATGCATTCATTAACCCTGTGAGCAGTACAAGATTTATCAATGTTTATCAAGCAAGGGTCACACTGTTGTACGGCTTTCTTCCTACATGGACGACCTCAATCCTATTGAACTTGGCTGGGTAAAAGTTAAAAGCTACGTACAAAATTGCAACAGTAATGGATGTCTTAATTTTACGGATTGACTGAAATAACTGATCAAACAGTAATGTCGGTAGCTGAAAGTCACTGGGTAAGATACTGCAAGAAAGTTGAGTTGACGAGACTACTGGGAAAGTGATGGGATAGTGACAGACCTATTGACAAGATAATTATCACACCGGATTCGGATGGTCATAATATCAGTAGTGATAGTGATGACGCTCCAGCTCACCACTGAGGACGCTTCATCGTAATACTGGTGAGAAGTTTCGAGAATGAAAACGACGTCTGTTAAATGGAAAACGTCAAACGTTGATATTAAACGGAAACCACGAAAGCTTACGAGTTAGAGATCACGTACGATTTTACATTACCGTATCCTGCAACAATTATTATTTTGTATTATTATATATATAAACTTTCACATATGAACTTACTTTGGTTATCACTTCCCCATACGTTTCAAGGTGATGTTCCTCTTCCTCAGTGGGAGCAAATACTGAATGTCATTTTACAGAATAACGGTTATGGACTATAGGTGTGTGTGGTGGGGGTTGATGGTGGGAGGGAATTGGCGCTGAGGTTCAAATTGTGTGTTTGGATCAGTGTACCGAATAGTGTATGTGATCTATAATGTAATTGTTCATTTAATATGTTGTTTGGTTGTAGTGCGTGATATCTGTATATTTCGAATTGTTCAGCTGTGTTTAGTTTTCTACTTTTAGGTAAGTAGTGTAATATTTCCATGTTGTGTTCTATGTTTGTGGAACTGTGGTTTTCGTTTTGTAAATGTGTGGCAAATGTGGAATGTATGTAATTTGTGGTGAGGGGTTTTAAATGTTCTGAAAATCTGGAGAATATTTGCCACACATTTACAAAACGAACTGACCATGGATATTAATATAACTGGATGCCCGACAGGGCGCTCTCTAGTGAAGCAAATCTGAGATCACGGCAGCCATATTTAAAGCGGGCAAAAAAAGGTAAACAGGCGTGGAGTTAGGTTGATTTGTGCGGACCTTTTGGAGTGTAAATTGATTTAATGCTTGCTTGACTTATGACTTCGAAAAGAATACAAAATACGAAACTAACATACAAACAACATATCTTCCAACATAGAAACTAAAAGTCTTTCAGCATAATCTGACACGTAATTATATGAATAAATAACCGAACAATGTCTACAGTCAGATCTAGCTAAACAGTCGTCTAATTGCTTCTGCGTTACAGTATAAAATTATTACATCTCACTGCATATAACAACAAGGTGTACACAAACAGAAGGTATAGTCCCATTTCTCCCAGACGCAAAATGTTTAGCAAACGCATGAAATCAAAGTCGAACGAAATGGCTTATAATGCAAACAAGATTTATTTACTCACATAATACAGCCAAATATGTAATTTAATAAGTTTAGTTATAATCGAGTTTCCTTTGATTTTTGACGAATTTTGAAAATCACAGAGTTCTAATTAATTTTATTCAGTAGTGGAATTTTTAATTTCTTACAAATCACGATATTGGCCAGCAAAACCTAATGCCTAAGTTTTATGGTAATCTATGGCTAACACTTACATTAATTGTCAATAAGTTTACACACTTATTCTGTTTATTATTATCATTATGTACTCTCTTCTAAAAGCCATTATTAAAAAACACCAGTTGTGAATGAATAATCAAAAACCTGTAAAACTATTAATACCATTTTACTGGGTTGGCCACATTTCTGAGAACAAAGTAAGGATCCCAGCATACGGGTTAGATTCTGTGTGTTTTTCTTGATTTATTTTGAATATCATTTTTGAAAGGAAGAAAGCAGCTTATTTTATATAGACTGATGATAATATAAAATTATATAATAATAATAACAACAACAAGATCAGTTAATAGTGCCTTTTTCTGGTGGTATGCAGTACTGGCACATTTTTAAGCCCAAGTTTCTCAAGATTTATAATTTCATTTATCTCTATAGAATTTTCCAAACTTTTACATCGATCTACCTCCCCCGGATTTGAACTCGCGAGTTCCTGGTGAGTACCAGTACCTTTTCATACAGATAAATAGCCCTAATAATAATGAAAGTTGGAAATACAGCCTTTTATTTCTAATCCTTCGTTGAGAAACTTTTGTTTTTAAATTTATTTTACGTCCCATAACACTATGATCCCACGGTGTCGGCTAATAAATTCTTTGATTACGAGTGGAAATAGCAAAAGATTTAACAGGTAAGTGAGAATTACCATTCGGGCTGACGGGTTTGACAAAAAATCGTATTATTCAGGACGTACCGTAGCATGTATTTATCAACAAAAAATAATTAATTGTCGCGTAATTAATGGCACAATTATGTACCAGTTGTATAGGTAGAACTGTGGGCTCGAGATCTCTTGCCCAGGTTAAAGATGGCGGCGTGACGTCACACTTGCTTCAGCTCTCGCAAGCATACAGGGTTGGCAGTCGAGCATCCAGTTAGTATATAAACATCCATGGAACTGGCCCACACATTACTTACGTTGTTGTGGAGAGTCATCTGTAATAACGCTGGCGCCAGTGATGTTTCAAGTTTCGACACAGATATGGAAGCGATTCAATTACTCTCTGACAGCAACTGATAATATACAGTACACTGGTAATTATCACACCTTCTTTTTCGTTTTAAATAAACTTTACATTTTTGTTTTATTGATATTTTAAACGGTTAATAAAAAAACAATTAACTGGTGTTATAAAGTATTCCACTATCGGTCTGACACAGTCACACAAATTTTACTTTGGTCAGGATAAGTTATTACAGTTTACATGTGTTTATACAGTATCAATATTCTATGTACCTTGTCTGTACTCCTTCTATCAGAGTGATACGCCTCTAATTCAAGCATCAAATAGCGTTTCAGATGTCCCATGCCAGTTTGTTTGCATCAGGATTAAACTAAGAACGGAAATAGTATACATAATATTTATTTTATTGTGTCGAAATGTGATTTTTTTTTTAACTTTTCGCTTTAAACTGAAAAAATACTGGCCAGTCCTTTTATCCCTATCTTTGTGCAGATCGTTCACGCAACTATAGAATAAAATTTCCCAAGAAAATGAAGCACGGGAACATAAAACAAGACCGACTTTAGACAGGCAGGACACTATGAGAGACAAAGAGGTACAAACTGCCATAATTGACGATTCACTATATTCTCTCCTGAAGGCAGTAGCGGTGACATGGTGGGAGGGGGTCACGGGTCCAAGAGTCAGTCTATTTGAAGGCGTCTCTACACAAAACCGGAACCGGAAACGCCTCGACCGTACCGCCAGCCGCCTCTTATTTCAATTGAACAATGTTGCCAACGGCGACACTTTAATTGCAATTTTGCGAGAGTTCCGCTTTTTACGAAACAATTGATATAATGTTTCTTCTTCTTCTTTTTCATCGATTAGGAAATTATTGAATTCTCCTTTAATTACCTTTATTTTTCCTTTAATATACGAGACCTTTTTTATTCCTTAAAAGTAGTTTATGGGAACAACCAAACGAGGTACAAGGAGGACTGTGTGGCCGGCATTATTCGCTTCAGCTACCCATTATTATCTCAAGTGTAATCATTCCTAGAAACTAAAGACTGAGCCGACGTAGAGGTAAAGTGAGAAAAGTATAAGGATTTTATGGTGTTTGTCAGGAGATCTACATCTCAGGACATCTACATGAATAGTACACCAACATACCTTTTGCTCAGGTAAGCCTCTTTATATACAGGTTATGCTAGTTTTATTTTTGGTGCAATTGGTGACAGATAAACTAAGATTTTTCAAGATATCTCTGTGGCTGTTAGTTTAAAATAATATCATAACATTTAATAGCCAGATCAAGACAACGGCAAGTTGAGGTATATAAAGACCTGAATCAAATATCCTCTGAAATGAGACTCAATGCAAATATAAGCAAAACTAAATACACACTGGTTTTTGCATCAGAAACGAGAAGAAATCTATATAATTTATGCACAGAGATACTTCATTTGATGCAGTTAGCAACTTTAGATACCTGGGTAACATGATTGATAATGAAGGGTCCATAAACACGACAGCACATGACACGATACAAATAGGAAATATGGCATACTACGACAACGGCAGAATATTGACACAAAACTAAATGTATTTAAGATACTTATCAGAGCGGTTGTTACTTATCGAGGCGGGACATGGACGTTGATAAAAAGGAACAAGAAACACTAAGAAGGTGTGAAAGAAATATCTTAAGATGTGTTTATGACCAAGTTAAAGAAAATGACGAATGGAGAATAAAAAAAACGGGAGTTAGATGAGCTATTGAACCATGAGGACATTGTAAGATTCATAAAGGCTCAACGAATACAATGGTTAGGTCATGTAGAGAGGATGGGTGATCAGCGTAGACCAAAGAAAATTCTGAGGGCGCAGGTCTATAAAAGCAGAAAGAGGGGCCAAACTAGGATGAGATGGTTGGATGATGTGCTGGAATATCTCAGAAGAATGGATGTGAGGAGTTACAATGTGATGGCGATGGACAGGAGACTTTGGAGAGGACTGGTGTTGGAAGCCAGGGCTCACGTTGGGCTGTAGTGCTGAAGAAGAATAAGATCACAACATAAATTAAGTAATATTAAGAAAATTATTTTTACAAGCAGAATGATCACTGTTGCACACCACTATGTAAAATTATCCCGATTAGCGCTTTCAAGCTTCACAGCTCATCGTCAGATCGGAATTAAACCAAAAATCTGAAAAAAACCCTTCACTCACATCTCACCCCACCCTACTCACACACAACAAGCTATAATTGAATGTCCCTTCCCCACCCTCAGCCCTGTCCCACCGTCTGGACAGTTACATATTTTTCTAGCAAATTCCTTGTGTTTCAGTGTTGTGTGTGTGTGTGTGTGTGTGTGTGTGTGTGTGTGTGTGTGTGTGTGTGTGTGTGTGTGTGTGTGTGTGTGTGTGTGTGTGTGTGTGTGTGTGTGTGTGTGTGTGTGTGTGTGTCCCTTTTAAACCTAGTCTTTCTCATCCACACATGTGTGCCAGTCACACACCCTTATTTTAAAAACACCTAATTAGTCCTAAGCAATTTAATTCTTAATCTTATCTATCTGTCCTCTACATTTACTTCGTAATTATGTTATAAAATATTTCTTCATTATCAAATTTAATTTTAGTATTAATTAAATTGTCTAACCCTTTTTCTCTTTCTTTCAATATTTCTAACTCCTCCCTAAGCTTCCTTTCAACTGTGTTATTTACTATTTTTACAATTTCGTAGTCTTCCAAAGGATTAACAAACGTATGGTTGTCTTCTATGAAATGTCTTGCATATAACAAATTCGTTGTTCTATTACCTTCTCCACGTTTGTGGTCAGAGGCAACCTGCATACGAATTTTCGTCCTGTCTCACCTAGGTACACTTTGTTGCAGTCTCTACATTTTAATTTATAAATTCCGCTCTTCTGTAATACTGGTATTTTTTCTATATTTTTATTCCTTATCTTATCAAATACCGTTTCACATTTTTTAATAGCTATATCTACTCCGTATTTATTAAAACATTTTATAATGTTTCTAGTATGTGAACCTATGTATGTCAATGACCCTGCATAATTCTTTTGTTCTGGTTCTATTTTAGCTTTTTGTATGTTAACCCTTTTCATAACTGTATCCACTATGTTGGTGTTATAATTATTATTCCTTACAATTCCCTTTATTGTTTTTAACTCCCTATCTTTTGATTCGGTCTCTTTTAAACATAGAAATTAAAGATAATGAGAAACTACAGTTTGGGATATTTAGGAAAGAATCGTATTCTGATATAATTATACCAAGAGAGTCTTACCACCCTTATAGATATAAAATGGCGGCAATCAATTCATTTTGTTGTAGAGCTCAGAAGTGTTTAAAAGACTTCAGTGTGAGTAGGGTGGGGTGAGTAGGGTGGGGTGAGTTGTGTGTGAGTAGGGTGGGGTGAGATGTGAGTGAAGGGTTTTTTTCAGACTTTTGGTTTAATTCCGATCTGACGATGAGCTGTGAAGCTTGAAAGCGCTAATCGGGATAATTTTACATAGTGGTGTGCAACAGTGATCATTCTGCTTGTGATTTCAACCACTAACACAACTTTCTTCATTAAAATTATTTTTATTCGTCCCGTGTGGAGTTGCTAGTCCCCCATTGGGCGCCTCCCCAGGTGGCGGATTGGGGTATGCTCACCAGACATGGTGGGTACCGAGGAAATAAAATACCCGGGGCCGGCCAAAACTAGCAGCTGCTACCATGTAGTTGGATATTGGTTTATCAAAAGCTGCAGGAAGTAAACCTTGATTAAAAGTTATCTGGTCCTCCAGGTTGGGGGTTAAATCAATGGGCCAACTCCCCATTCATTGGAAAAAAGAAAATGTTGAAAAACCAAATAGATTGCAGCCGGATGGATTCAATAAAGGTAAATGAGAATTCAATCACTTCTGTAATCTTGGGTTCCAGAAAATGTGTAAACATTATACAGCCGAAATAATAATTTTTATTCGTCATTTATACATTCCAAAGCATGTTATGATATAAAATTTCTTCAAATCAAATGATATTTTCATCGTTACTTTTGTTCGATTCATTTTTAGGAAGAAGGCTTGCTTACCTGTGTAAACATGTAGAGAGAAAATTTATGGAGTCGTACAACGATTCAATTTTCTTAACATTTTGTGTGTTCGGAGTTATGTTCCTCTTACAGATTTTAAATTACAAATAGTACATCAGCTGGAGAACGTAAGGAGGAAGAGAGAGAGAGAGAGAGAGAGAGAGAGAGAGAGAGAGAGAGAGAGAGAGAGAGAGAGAGAGAGAGAGAGAGAGAGAGAACAGGTTTGTATATGTAATCCCTATTGTTGCTGACGGGGTAGAGAAAGTTGAAATGAGTTGTGTGTGATTTGAATTGCAAGTGAGTAGAGTATGTAATGTAAGTCAGTAGTATTTGCATACTGGTCATACAGTGTTGCTGTACACGTTTGTCCCACATATAAATTTCCCGCTGCAGACAACTGCTGGAGGCTTATGTATGCTAATGGTGCACAGGACGTTTCCTACATAACGTATGGTGTCTTTTTTTGAGAGAGAGAGAGAGCGGTCGTGAAGTAGTGACGTATGTTTCTTAGCTTTAACTCGCTCGTGTTCCCGTAAACATACGCCCACGCACTCGTGATCAAATGCTGACTTAGCGATGACACAGTTTTTTTTTTTATCTTACTTTCGTAATCTGTTACAAGTATACTAGGAAACAGTGACCAAAACGAATGTTATTGAAATAAAATACATATTACGTAGACAGTGCTCCACCATAAATATAAATATATGATAAAATATAATTATAATATAACTGTATAATAATTGTCACAGTCTACTATTTCAATTAAATATTACATAAATTATTTCTTTTTTTTTAACGAACAGGCTAGCCGTGGTGCACGCGAATATCATTTTCTTTTCTTCTCCCGCCAGAAGGCCCTCATCCGCACACTATGAGCCGCCTTCCTTTCCACTGTCCACCCCTTCATCGTCTTCTTCTCACCGCAGAGAACCTCAAGATTATGAATTTTGTTTCTGTATGTATTTCTATCCACACAGTCGTTCAAATAGATACCCAGTTTCATCATTTCCTCCTTGAGTTGTTTGGTGTATCTGTTCAGACTGGAAAGCTGTCAAATATATTTGAAAATTTGTTTATTTAATCTGGACCGATCCATCCGAACCATATGCCCAAGGAATCTCAAGTATTTTCCTTCGGAAAGCCGTTTCCAGATCTTCCAGATCCCTGTACAGCTCTTCTTTGGGTCTATGCATGTACCCATCTTCGGTTTCCTTGGGGCCATAAATTTTTCAAAAATTCTTCGTTCAATTTTAAGAAAAGGTTCCAAATTTTTAAAGCAGATTATACCACTCTATACATGATCACCAGCCTCATCACAGTTCTATAATGGCGGACTTTCACTTCTCACTTTTGCACTTTCGCAGTCTGTGCATAAATTATAAAAAATTATTTCTTAACGTACTGTTTGTATTTGTATGTATACTAGCAATAAAACAGTGTGTGATATGATTCTATTTATGTTTAAATTAAATATCTATTTCTTATACTAAAATACTTACAAACACTACTATGCCCTCATCTCATTTAATTAAGCGTTCACTCTTTTTTGACTCTTAATTCTTTATAGCAAAATCTCTCTTAGTCCAAATGCATTCGAGCAACATTTACACGTTGAATCAGTTAAGTATCCACTCAGCACTGAAGTTATCACTTCTGGTGTGTGTCCCACGACACAGGATTTTTTTTTTTAAACATATATGAATTTTCCAAATATAATTTTTCAAATTTTCTTTTCATCTTTGAAAATAGTTTGACTAGTTATACATTGCTTATATCCGAAAATTATGTAAATTATATAAACGATTTTTTGCTAAATTTGATTTCTGTATGCATTTATATAATCAAAAATATAAGCAGATTTATATAAGTATTTTTATGTTATTGATATACTATATATATACATAAATATATACATTTTTTACACTTTTTGCTACAGTCTATTTCTTAATGCATATATAATTTATTTGATATTTATAAATTCTTTACCTCAAGATGTTTTTTCCCTTATTTGGTACATGTTTCGGGAATCGTATTGATCCCATCCTCGTTTCAGGAAAATCACTCCACAAAATCTTGTGGAGTACTTGTGTGTTGGTTGGTTGTTGTTATGGTTTCTTAAGATTCAAAGTTAAGAAGACTGAGAAAGGGAACAATAAGTGTCACGAAACATGTTCCAAATAAGGGAAAAAATATCTTGAGGTAAAGTTATTATAAATATTAAATATATTATATGCATCAAGAAATAGACTATAGCAAAAAGCGTTTGAATATAGGCTATATATGTATATATACATTATTTGATATAAACAAAAATAAATTACTGTGTTAGAATATAATCGACTTATATCCGGGCTATTAGGCCGTGGTCCATTCCTGCAGCTACGAACAAGAGGTTCCCGCCTCTCCTCTGGAGGCCATCTTCAATGTGAGGACGATCCGGTAACTGGCATTGTCTTCGCCACTTAACCCCACAGTACTGTGACAAAAGGAACAGAGGCATCTTTTCCTACATCAGTTACCGAATCGTTCTCACGCTGAAGGTGGTCTCCAGAGGAGAGGCCGGAACCTTTTGTTCGTAGCGGCAGGAGTGGACCGCGGCCTAATAGAACGGAAATACGTCGATTATATTCTAACACAGTTAAAGCTCGGCCGTGAAAGCCTCAGGTTAAAAAAAAATTAATTGATTGGCAACAAAGAGATCTAATTAATTAATAATATTAATTTACCACAATAATTTTCAAAACTACATTTAATTTAACATTTTTTCTTCAAAAAATACAGTGTACGCTGGCTTTAGGTACACGTAGGCCTAAGTAAAACTGACAATCGTCACGTAATCAGTTGGCAGGCCTCCTCTCACCACTCTCCCGTATATGCTCGTTTATGGCTCCTCATGTGTGGGTTTACTACCACTTTAAATCCGCTCTGCTGTTTTACAGGCAAACATCGCGCGGGCGTTTACTAACTCACTAAGTAAGGAATAAACTTAAAGTAGGTTTTGTTTCGTACCGTGTAAATACAGTTTTGACGCTATTGTCAGCTTACAAAATCTTAACTCTTCAGTTAAAGTACTAAAGCCTGTTTGAGACTAAATGATGACTATCAAACGTTAGAAAATACGTAGTTATAAAGTGCAGCGGTTAAAAAGATCTTACCAGCTAGACACTATATTTAAATGCATGCATGTTTACAACGGTATCCAAGTCACTTGTATGACTAGGCAAGTTATCCTTTATAAATTAATAAATTACCTTAGATCCGTCGCGTGACTTTGTTTTATATTTTGAATTATGTTTTGGTGTGTGTTCGTTAAATCTCTTTAGGAAACCCCTCCCAGTTTGACCAATATAAAAACAATCGTAATCGATTTAAAAAAAATCGTATTCACTTAATAACATAAAATCCAACTATGCGCGACATTTAATTTCAAGAAATAATATTACACAGACTTCACATCAAATTTAAAATCCTTACACATTTTTATAATAACGGCCAGTACATGAACGCTTTAGAGGAGTTTGAAATTTACAAAGCATACAATAACAAACAGAGTCGGGATTTCATACTGAATGACCATATGAACTTTAAATCGAACCGCTGTACGATACAGCCTTGAACTTGCAAAAACATACGTAGACAACTTCAGTATCCGGTCAGCCTTCATAGGGTGCGCACCCATACTGACGTGTGTTTTTAACAACTGAGTACGTGATTTTAACATTTGACGATCTCCACTGAGTAAAGGAATCTGTTGATGGGACATATGTTCCGAAACGTGTAATTCTAAATATAAAACAAAGTCACACGACAGATCTGAGGTAATTTATTAATTTATAAATAACAAAGTGACTTGGATACTAATAATAATATGTATGGAGAACTAACCTTTTTCAATCTGCCTTGAAGTTGAAGTTCAAATTTTATAGGAAACCAACAACCATTGATACAACCATACACGCGACACTTTCTTCAGCCATAACCACAGTACTGTGGTCACTAAGGTATACCACCTCACGTTAGCGCACTCGATTTTCACTGATGACGGCAGTCGATGGTTTCTGGTTTTGCAGAAAACATTGGACTACGACCAAACAGCCCGGGAAGGAATTTTAACAAACAAACTACTTCTTTGTTGCCGATAACGTAGTACATATATAAATATCGGTATGGAGAACCACACATGACTTCCATGTTCTAAGATTTATATTGAAAATCATTTTTGAAA
This sequence comes from Magicicada septendecula, assembly GCA_034769895.1. NCBI lineage: Eukaryota > Metazoa > Arthropoda > Insecta > Hemiptera > Cicadidae > Magicicada > Magicicada septendecula. Next base: position 1,384,818,613 of record CM068367.1, on the reverse strand, counting down.
TGAAATATTTCCATAGAAACAAATTCTTTCTTCAGCCTTAATCACAGTACTATTGTCACTAACGTATACCACCTCACGTTAGCGCACTAGATTTTCACTGGTGATGGCAGTCGATAGCACTGCCGAAACGTCTAGTTTTACAGAAAAAATTGGACCACGCCCAAACAGCCCGGGAAGGAATTTTAACAACAAACTACTTCTTTCTTGCCGATAACGTAGTAAACATAAAAAATTATCCCCTTCCCCTTCAACTAACATTTTCATTTATAAAATTACCCCCAACCCTTTCAACTACTCTTTTCATTTATAGTTATTTCATCTACCTTTCTACAGTGGATTATTATGACCTTCTTTTCAGGATACCTTATTTATCAAAATTAAGTACTTTACTCTTGTTAAAACATAAAACGTTGAGGGTAAACTACCCCTTCCCCTTAACCGATCTTTACCAAAATCAATATGTTTTGAGTCCTCTACAACAGAGGCAAATATGCAAAACATTATTTGATTCTGTTTGAATTTGCGGCAGTTATCGTTTGCCATAGAAAACATTGTACATATATAGATAGACACACACACACACACACACACACACACACACACACACACACACACACACACACACACACATTTCGGAAAATGACTTTTCTTCATGTTTTGAGGTTAGTACAATCACAATCAGCCCATTTCACGAACACGATTTTTTTCGACATCACCATACTTCCATTCCGTATGGAACATGGAAGTAAAAAAAAATGCTTTCCAACAGTCTCTTCCGGTACCATAACTTTCAGAGTTCTTCTGTTAATAGAGAATCGACCAATTGCTGCTATGATAATACTCACAAATAATACTGTTTAATAGTAGTATCTTCACTGAAACTACAGAGCTATAGTAATTTTTGTTTAGACCTCACTTCATGTGTATAAAATATTCCCACACGCTTAGCGTGTATGACAATACAGTTCGCTTTGAGTGGCAAAACAGCTTTAATTAATTAAACTACTAACGCAATGTGTTTGTCTTCATCGTCATAAATCGATCACTTTGAAGTGGTAGAAGTGCTTATGAAACTTCTCCACACCCGCCAGCAGTACGTATGTTTACACAAGACATTGATAACTTGGATCGAGCAATAATCATCGGTTTGATCAACGGTTTCTAACTTAAAAGCGCCGCCTAAGGGCCAGAACTAATATGGGGAACCTACCATCGCGGGCCGCACTATAACCGATCAATGTTCGACAAGTCATGGGAAAAATCTCGGTATGGAGAACCACCAACAAACGAGAAAACTCCTCCGAAGTCCCCCCCCCACAATCTCCTCCACTCCCTAGCCTGTTTCCACAACCTCCTATTCGTCCGACTCCTCTTCCTCATACACCTCCAACACCACCACCACAAATCTTTCTCTTCCTCCTCCTCCTCCTCCTCAACATTCTCTTCATTATCCTCTACCTCTATCTAACCTTTTTCCCTTCCACCATGACTACCACCTCATGTAGTCTACCTTTTTGTCGTCTACCATCTCACCCTCTCTTTCTCATCCTTTGTGTTTTATTCTTCTCTGTCACCTCCCTTCCTTTATCTTTACTTATGCTTTCATCTCCTTCTCCTATTCCTCCTACTCGTCTTATTCTTCTTCTGAGTACACCAATTTACCACCACTACCTCCTCCTCATCGTCCTCTTCATCTTTCTCTACGTCTTTATCACCCTCACCCTCTCCATTCTCCTCCTTCAACATCACCAGTATGCTACTCCATCACCACTTTATCACCGTCACTATCTCCCTCATATTCCAACTCCACCACAACCACCTTCTACTCTCCTTCCTCCTCTTCCTCCTACTCCCTCTCCTTCTTCTCTTCCTCCACCTCCATCTCTATATCCACTACACCTTCTTCTCTTCCCCCTCTACCTCCTTCTTCTTCACCTCCTCCTTCTTTTTGTCGTCTACCATCTCTCCTTCTCTTTGTCATCCTTTATGTTTTACACTTCTCTTTCTCCTCCCTTCCTCTATCTTTCCTTATGTTTCCATTTCCTCTTCTTCCTTCTCCTTCTCGTATTATCCTTATCCTTCTTTTTCTTTTTGTAACTTTTATTCACATCCATAATATTACACTATAATGTATTCCGAGTTCACTAATTATTTGACTGTTCTGTGACCCCTCTATACTTAACGCTATTCTAGTCACTACACACCGCGGATCAAGTAGTAGACTACATTGCCTCTGCCACTGTGGTAATAACCTTTATTATTACCATCTTGTGCGACTAATTTAAGCCACGGTAAATTAATTATTATCGTGTAAACAGAGTTGAAACCACCTAACTTTGAAGCTAAAGAAAATATCAAAATTAATTAATACGTGTACACTAATTAGGAGAATAGGTGTGTGTGTGTGTGTGTGTGTGTGTGTGTGTGTGTGTGTGTGTGTGTGTGTGTGTGTGTGTGTGTGTGTGTGTGTGTGTGTGTGTGTGTGTGTGTGTGTGTGTGTGTGCCAGTGTTATGCTCGCGCTCCGCGCTCATGTAGGCTAATACTGTAATACTGTTTACAGCCAGAATACTTCTGAAAAGTCTTCTGTTATATAGGTACATATAATGTCTATCTGGATTATAGTAGGTACTTGATATTCATCGCCAATAATAACAGTTGCTCAAATAAGAGTGAGACAGCAAGCGAGAGAGAGAGAGAGAGAGAGAGAGAGAGAGAGTGAGAGAGAGAGGGTGTGTGTGTGTACATCCTCGCAATTTAACTTGAACAAACTTTTCACCACCATCATCACAGCCACCTTAATCATCGGTGCGCGGCGGTAATATTAATAGTGGTATCTATACAGCAGTGCAGCCAACTTTATCTCATTAACCTCATACACTAGTGTTTCAGTTCCATAACTTTTCTCCGCGGGACCAACACACCATACTAATATTTCTCTTCTTATTTCCTTATTCATTACTGTTACCTACAGTACTTGGTTCTTTACCGTAGTTTCTCTTACTTCACTTCTGTCCAAAACATTATAATAAACTTCAGCAATAAATTTAAATTTTTGTTTTAATATGCAACATTTTTTTCGTCTCAGATTTAATTGCTTGGAAAACTTGGTTTTTCTTCTTTTATAATCTGATGGATACTTCTTTAAAATAGAGTTTCTCCTTGGCTGTTACTATATCCATCAAAGTAAGACTTAAAGTGATTTCAAGATGAAGTTGTGCATTAGCAATTCAATTTTACTGTGAGTAACAACATGGAGACGGTTTAAAATTCTTATTTATTAAATTCTTATGAGTTTTTTTGTTCCATTTGTAACATTAACGCACCTAAAAAATTACTCCTAGAGCCATAGCAGCTTAATAGACTAGCTGGTATGGCACTCGGCTAATAGCCTAAAAATGTTAATCAGACATACAGAAGATCCAAGGGGTGTTTGCGCACTGGTTTGTTTGCGCTGTCCAGGCCGAAGCCCGATGAACGCCCGGTTCTAACAGTACAGCTCGGTCGTTTGCTCGGCACAAGGAGTTATGGTGCGGTCCACGAATACACGATGGGCGTGTATGACGTGGGGGGCATATCTGAGTGAATTGCTCCAGCCAAGCCTGAGGCGCATCTCCGTGGCCCCTTTAAGGCATCGCCCGCAGGATCTTAGAGACGCGCTGGTGTGGTCGTTAGGGTCGTCCGTAACGATGGGTTGCCACTTCAGGGCGGACGGCTCCCGCAATTAGGCGTCGCACACCTCGCGGTTTCCCTTGCTCTGGGTTTGAGCCCATCCAAGACGGAAAGGCAGGTGCTGACTGTGGTATTGAATTCTGTGTTGTCTGCCAGATACAGTGCATTCTCAGAGTCGGAAAGCCGCTGCCTATGGATGAGCCTGTTTAGTTCAGGCAAGATCCAAGGATCTGAAAGCGGTACATTTCTGTGGAGTTCTTGCGAAGAATGTTATTATGGGAGATCGTGTATCAGCGGAGCAGGGGATCGTCTTAACTTGATGGCGGAGCGTTGTCAAAACTGTTTGGAAGACGGTGATGCGGGTAGGAGGATCCGCCGCCCTTTGTAAAAACGTTAGTCGCCAAGGACCAAACGAAGACCTCCAAGGTAGGGGCTCGAAGACCCCTGTGGATAGCGTCATTTCTGAAAAACCACGGAGTCCCCAAGAGAAATCTGAGGATTCGGTTCTGGAACAAATTCCACGCCGCATTTTCGAGCAATACTATAACATAGGTGCCGCCCGCCTCGGGCATAGTAGCCAGACGCCTTGAGGGTCAGTCGTCCTCCGTGCCGGTAGCAATTGATAACCAGCCCAAGCAATGTGCTACAGATATGCTCGGGGAAGGAGAGACAGAGACGATAAGAAGTTCTATTTCTGATAGTTCCTAGGCTGGCTATCAGCTGACTAAATGCTAAACAATGACTAAACAGCTGCCGTCTTTTGGAAAATAAAGCTTCTACGTATTTCACAGTGTGCAGACAAACGCCTACATTATGCTGTAAAGTTCAGTTACTCATCACAGTTAATGAGTTCCAATCAGATTTTTTGAGGAGCCTAATGGGAACACTATGCATTTAAGGGTTCTTCTTCTTCTGATAGTTTCTATCCGTTTTGGATGTTGGATATCATACAGACTATTTTAACTTTCTGTACTGCTGCACGGAATAAGTCAAAACCAGGTCCTTAAATTTCTCAGCCTTGAGATTCTCGGTCGCCCAACTCCTCTCTTTCCAAGTACTTTCCTCTGTAGTATGGACTGCAATAAGTAAAATCTCTGTCCATTTCTCATGAGATCTCCCAGATACTGAAGCTTTCTTATCTTCACTGCGTTAACAACTACCCTTTCTTTCTTCATCTTTCTAAGAACTACAACATTAGTTATACGTGCTGTCTACGAAGTGCTCAGTATTCTACGGTAAATCCAAAATTTGAAACATTCCAATTTTTTAGTTGTGGCTTTAGTCAAAGTCCAAGATTCTACACCGTAAAAGAGCACAGAGAATACGTGGCAGCGTAAAAGTCCTATCTTTGTGTTTATTGTTAAATCGTGACTTTTTAATAAACTGTTCATTCTAGTGTACACTGCTCTTGCCTTTTCAATTCTGCTCTTTGTTTCTTGAGAGTGGTGCCATTGTTCATTAACTATAGTGCCAAGATATGTAAATTTGCTTACACGTTCAACTGGACTTTGGTTTATATTAAGGGTGCAGTTTGTAAACTTTTTCTTAGATACAATCATTACCTTAATTTTATTGTATTGTATAAGAAATTACTCGGGGCTATTCAGAAGTAGCTTGACGAGGCTGACTACGGGGGGCGGCAACATGAATCACCCGAGGGCGTTCAACCTAATTTAATTGATGGTGGTGGTGCAGACGTACTAACGGTTCTGAGAGGTAGGGTAAGGAAGAGGTCGCTGCTGAAGCAAAGAGAGTTTCAGCGAGCGATCGGACAAAAGCAGGAAGAGTAGAAACCCGAAAACCTCCACGAATTACATAATTTCTAACAAACCATGGAGACCCCGACAAAGAACAGAGAGTTCTCGATTGAAATTGTTCCAGCTTACACTTGTTAGTGGTCGCCAAGAGAGTCATCTCGAACCTCGGCGGGGTATAAATATAAGCGCCAGCGACCGCCGGTTCAGTTTTGTTTTGGACCTGAGATATTAAAGTGCATTATCAGAAATTGCTGTTATTGTAACTTGTGGCTTTGCAAAATGATTGTTCTGTATTATTAAGTGCAACACTGTAATAAGATGACTTTCATTGTTTGTTCAATTATTACATGTTGAACAATGTTTAGCTTCAGGTACTGTGTATGAGTCTGTTTGTTTATTTTTAACTGTAATTAAAATTGTAATTAGTAGAGTTGTGCTAAACTAGTATTTGAAAATAACAGGTATGAACGAAATAGTTCCAAAAAGTAACACGTACAAATACCTGTTATTATACATACCTATTATACATATACCTGTATTATATAATTTGTTATAAGAAATAAATTGAAAGTAAAAATATTAACATCGTTTCTTTACATTGAGACTTTATTAAGCTGTTACTGTTTAAAAGAACATAAGAAACAAGAGAATTTATAGGCCTATTTCCCTTTGGGAATACTAATTTAAGTTATCACTAGGAGTAAACAAACTGACTTGGATTTAATATTAAATGGATTCCATTTTGGTTAGACAAATCAGTTGCGAAACTCAGGCGATGAAATTTAGAGTGCACGTAATATCACAACAAACAATGTCAAGCAAAGTTACTTGAGCTGTGCAGTGAAGTTAAAATCATCTCCGAAATCACATTAACAAAAAGTACTATATGGCCAAGCAACTATCAACCACTCTGTAGGTTATAACAAAATACAATTCGCTTTTTCAAAATTTACCAAGTTAGTGACAGTATAATATATAATTTGTTATTATAATCTGTATTATATATCTGAATAAGACACGAGAATAAATGTAACATCAGTATGAATTTTTTTTTTCATTTATTAAAAACAGCTTCGTCTCTTTGGCATAGAGATATTCTGAACCTCGGTGTTTTGCTTCGTTTCGTACTTGTATGGCAATCGGCACATGCACAGAATCAAATATTCCGAACCAATAACTGTGACTTTGTACTCGTTTATTCGTAAGTTGCGTAGGGAGTTCCCGCGACTCGGAACCGCGAGGCCGTAGTGATCGGAACAGGTATTTCAACTTTTCAGTCACTGTTATATCTGTTCCACATAAATACTCGTTCTAAAATACCTGTAATAGGTATATCGGCCTATCTCTAGTAATCAGTACTTCACCTGATGTCAGTTATTCTGTTTCCACTGTACAACATGACGATCCGTACGGCTGTCGCAGTGCAGTTTTTAGCCCCCACTCGAGTCAGTCTCTGAAAGTGTATGTTTTGTCTAACGTCTGAAGTAATAAGCACTGTGTTGGCCACACTCTCCTTTCACATGCAGTCTAACTTAAGATGGCAGTGTTGTCTGCGTCTACCAAAACAATGTCAATAAAGAAACAGTTTTTTGTTACATAATTTTTCCTAACATTAAATACATATTGCACTGCTTATGATTCACATCTTGCGCTCTCCCGCATCTTTATATTTATCTTTGTCACTCTGACTCTTCTCTCTGTCTGCTGTTACTCATCTTTTCGTCTAACACGTTTGCATAATAATTTATGAACAAGCTTATCTCAGCTAAACGCGGACGGGGTAGGTCGTATTACATTAAACACACATACTACACACACGCACACACACACACACACACACACACACACACACACACACAAAGTTGACTGTTGTTGTTTTCAGTGTTTTAAAGTTTACCAAACTGTCGTCGCCGCTGCCGCCAACACCACGCAGTTGCTCAAACTTCCTTAATAGCCACAAATCCCAACCCCCCATTGTAATACTTTGCCGGGGTTATTTATTTAGGTTCACGTGAAACTTGATTAACCCTGTGTCAACATTAATACCGACATTATACACATTTTGCCCGTAAATGAACACACACTCTCATAAAATACTGTGCTCGGAACAAAAGATCTACATTATTTTAAAGAGGAGCCAAGATTTTTTTAAAGATATCAACTCTGGAAAAATTACTCGTCCATATCTTAGAAATTTTCTTCTTCTTCTTCTTCTTCTTCTTCTTCTTCTTCTTCTTCTTCTTCTTCTTCTTTTGATTTTCTTCTTGTTTTCCGGGTTTTTTCTTTTCCTTCTTTTTTACATGAATCATGCCTGTTCCGTATTTTAATGTCAAGCCGTCATAGCTCTTTGTTCATCTTACATTTCTTCTATACGTACTTCCAACTAAAATACTTAACACGCAGAAGTAATTACTTGCTTCGTACAATTTCTATGTGGTGTGGTAAAATATTGTTTCGTTGGTTGAGCGTTGAGACACAATGCAGTCTGTTACCTAATCTTTCTAATATTTATATAACCAAGCTACGAATAACAGGAAAGGCTACCACAAGGTGTACCATAAGGACCTACAACTAGTTTGAATGTTCTGATATTTATAGGTGAGTTTGAGGAGTCACTTCATAAACGAAATCAAATGACTTGCTACGGCATATAACTGATACAACCAAAATTATAGCATTCAATGGTACGTGTGGAGCGGTCGTGGCGTAGTGGCTAGTGTGTGGCCCTGCTCACATCCGCGTACGTCGCTGTGTTTGTACAACATATACATAGATGTACTTTAGTGTCTTTTTAATGTTTTAATGTTTTAACGAAGTCATAACTGACGAATTTTTTACTCTGATGATGGATTAAGTTTAATCCGAAACGCGTTAGAAGACAGAAACCAAGCGGTCACAGTGACGGATTAAGGTAAAATAATTTAATTATAATAATTGTGACGCGGATACCAGTACAATGACTTTAAAACTAGCAAGATTGCTAGAGTGCGGGTTAAGTGAAAAGTAATTATTGTGTTATAATAATGCGGAACTCTAGTTGAAAATAATTATTGCGTGTGGACAAATTTAAGTTGAATTATTGTACGAGAGTGCCTTGTTGACTTCAAATTGTTAATTGTGACTAATTAATTATTGTGTCTTCATCAGAAATGAAGTCATTAAGGACAGAATGAATGTGAAAAGTTCAATTGTTGATTTTATCCACACACAAAAATTACAATGGTATGGACAGACAAAAAGAATGGCACAGGAAAGATTGCCAACGAGAGTTATGGAATGGACCCCACCAGGAAGAAGGAAAAGACGAAGACCACCTATCACCTGGATAGAAGAAATTCAGACTATGTTGAAGGAGCGAGAAATTGAAGAAGATCTTTGGATGTACAAGCAGCAGTGGAAGACGAGAATTCAATCACTTCTGTAGCCTTTGTTTCGGAAAAATGTGTAAACATTGTACAACCGGAAATATTAGTAATAATAATTTGTGTCTTCATTGGTATCTGTATTTTGTTTCGACTGTACATACATCTGTGAGACCGCTATAACAATACTTTTCCTACAACGTAGAATCTTATGCCCGTTGTCTCCACGAAAACTTTTCTATTCTTAATAGTTTATTGTTTAGATGCGACAGAAGTCATAACGTTCTGTTAAATCAATTCTTCTGTGTGATTTTCTTCATTTTATTGACACGTAGTAATTAACACAAAACTATTGGAAGAAGACGCCTTTATCCTTAAACTACAAATAAGATTGCTATACGCTTCTCGTTACTGAACCGTGTAGTAAATCATTAAACAATTAATTCGTGTTAAATAATAAAACCGATTATTGTGAACAATGAACTTCAATAGTATGTTTAACGCTTGACAACATCTCTTTTGTTGCCGAGAGTAGGCTAATACTACATGATCACAGCTTGCTCTACTTTCCTTCCTGTATAGACTGCGCAAAAATTCAGAGCTTATACGCACTTTATCGGTGACAAGAGATTTGCACGTGCTAAACGTGAAATACAATGGATGGGGCAATGAGAACACATCAATTAATGTTAGCTCGTGTCCGATTACTATAGCAACAATAAAGAAACAAATGGTTTTATAACCTCAATTAAACTGTCATTTCAGTAAACATGGCTCAATGGCGAGTTGAACATTGTGCGTTTGCTGAAGAAACGTTTCATAAATGTAATTATTCTTATATAACAAAACAAAGACTGTTCAGAAATCATTTTAACGTTGGGAGACATGGAAGAAGTCTATCGAAATGGGAAATGAAGAACATTTGGAATCGCTGCCTCGACATATAAAACAATTGGAGGAAGCGTAAGAACAGTGATTGCGCCAAAAAATGTGAAAGGGTAAGTGTTGAGGCTTGTGTTCGTAGTCGGTTGACCTCAAGATTTGGTGCAATACCCTGGATCTCCAGACCTGTCTGCGTGTGATTTATTTTATTTTCTATCTGAAGTTTAGGGTTTTGTAGTCTCGACCACGTGATTTAAATCAAGTAACGCAGCGAATCATCGAAGAAATTCAGGCGGTCCCGTAAGCCGGATGCAGCACAGAGTCATGGGTACATTTTCAATCGACTTAAAGAATGTAAGGTGTTAATGGGCGTCACGTAAGGGATGTTACTTTCAAACAATGGACATGACTAAGTAAACTGGTTTCTTATTATCTTCATCTTTATATTTGTAATATATATTGTAATGGTACATATAACACACCCAACACCAACGTATCACAAATGGATTAAAAGCCACTATAAATGAATATATCTACAAAAGTTGAACCTACAATCATGAACAGAGAAAATATTATAACCAAAATAGGGGAATAAAATAAACTATGATTTACAAGTAAATGTACAACTGAAGGAAAGAAGACAAGACTAACGACAAGACAACGTACCTAATTACCCAATAGATCAAACAGTGAGAAGGAAACCAATGACAACAACACCAAAAAGAAACTTACTAAGAGTGAGGAAGGAATCAGTGCAAATAAGGAGAAAACATAATCAGGTCAAATGCCAAAGGGAGATAATATAAATGAGAACAAATTAACATATGAAAATAAAAGTATTATTATTGAAAAAGAAAGTAAAAGTGAGACAACCGACATGATTCAAATCCCTAAGCTGTGACTTGACACTGACCTAAACTTATTAATCAAATACATTCAATAACAGTACAATACCAACAGAACTCAATAAAATTAACTAATGAAAACAGAATTTAATAAGGAGAATGAGTACCAGTATGGTAATTGCATAACTAAATGATGTATAAACATTGTAAAGGGACAATGTCCAAAGTGCTCATAAAAAGTTGTAAAGTGGAATTAAAATTGTCAATGACCACTGATTATCAATAATAAAGATTGTGAGAATACCCAAATTGAAATCTAGCTATAAACAATAATATACCAGTGTTAGATAAGAATAAATAAATCATGCATTATGTAGAAAATTGAAACTGACACTCAACCATTGTTGAGAGACCAAATTAGAACATAACCTAATCTGGCCAACTAGTTTTCAACAAAACAATACAAAACTATGACTAAAGTAATGTTAAACCAAAATGTGTTGTAGTATAACATAACCATAACTAGATACTATAAGGAACATTCAATGTACAAAAGATAATATGTTAAAGAAACATAAATGCTGAATAAATGTAATTTAATATAACCATATGCATCACATAGAATGGGTACCTGAGACAGCAAAAATATCACTTAAACTTGTAATAAAAGAATAGGAACTCAACCTATAACACTGAATAATACAGAATAACGCTTAGATGAGACAATTCAAGGATTATATCCACATAATTCATAATAATAACACAAATAATAAGTAAACACTAGTAACAACTAGATGCAAGAAGTCTGAGTAACTTCAAACCAATGTAATTGTCAATATAAAGGCAGAATTAACCACTGCCCAGTACTAACAGTATTATCAGAACACTGATAAGAAATAAAAATACAATAATGAGATAAATGTGAAAGAATTACAACTAACGAAAAATGTAACATTAAAGGGTACTAAAAACTCATCAAAAAGACTATAATTAAAGTAATAAAACCAGTAATAAATAAAACTGACACTATCAGAAGTGGTAATGAGCAGTGAATTATGCATAGACTATAACAAAGTTTCATTATCAACAACTAATATTATGAATTATTTAGTAAATAATTAACGTGATAATAGGCCTAGAGTTTGACCCTAGGGAAATGAATAATTCATAACTGTAAGTAAATAACCATGAGTGAAAAGTTAATACTACAGTACTAATAAGTTATCACCATAAACACAGTGAATAAAAACAATGTATTTAATGTATTATGTAACATAAGAGATATTATTAGTTTATACGAAGTATGTTTTTATCAACCCCATATCAGAACTATATGATAAGGGTATGCAAATTACTCGTAATCAAAAGATAGAAGCAATGGTAGTTATAAAAATGTTATCAGTATAATTATAAATAAACTACTTTATTTATAAAAAAAAACTAATAAATTGCAAGCCCGTGCGCGTGCCTTTGTGACCAGAAAACCATACTCTCAACCCCAGCTTAGTGACGCTTACTTGCGCGTCTATTTTGACGAACTTCGCCGAGAGTACACGAAATAAAGACAATTAGCCAATCAGAGCTCATTAAAAAGTACGAAGTGCCGAATCCCGACACACGTAACAATAACAGTTCATCACCAGCAATCGAGGCAGACTCCACGTGGGCAGAGTGACCATCAAAACATTGAATTGATAGCCGACAGCTGATAACGCATAATAACCTCGAAACTCCGAGTTGAGGTTACGTCGGATTAGAGGGACAGTGAAGTTTATTTTGACAGTGTTCTTTAACGGAGTACATGCGTATAGGCAGCGTGTGAAGAGAATTAATAAATATTAATTCAAGTGTTAAATAATTTTTGAAAATTAAAAACGTTTTGTGATAGTGATACTTCGAGTCAACGGTACACGCAAGTATCAGTGCCAATGGTTATTATAATGTACAAAAAATAATGTAATCCAATAAAGAACGCTACTAGCGAATTTTATTTAGCCAAGTTAAATAAAATATAACCCTATTTCTACAAGAAAAGGGACTTTAATAATTGCATAAACAATAAGCAACGAAAGCGTTGACTAATAACAATGTGGACTTTCTAGTTCAAATCAATTGTAATATTTTATAAAGAGACATTGAATAATCAATGAGGGAACCAATGAACCCTAACATTTAATATTTTTAGATTATTATTGTGTTTAATTGTAGAACCTTAACTCAATGTAACATACGAGTTAACCCTAGTGATAGATGATTTTTAATTACCTGTTCTTTGCTTATATCCACTTTTAGGAGATAATTCATGAAAATACCATTCAATTTAATTAATAACAATGTTGTACAAAATAAGTAATTCATTCAATGAAGCATTAATAAATTAATATCAAGTAAGTAAGTTTACGATGAACCATAGTTAAACTCAATTTCAAGTAATGAACAATCGTTCAAATTTTGTGTTATGTTAAAGAAACAAATAATATTTTTTATTCTCCGCCTACTCATTATTACAGTAGTGCATTTCTGTAGTTAAAGTGTATCTTGCAGACTAAAAGAACTTGCGATTTTTATAAAGAAAAATAACGAAATTGTTTACATCCAGACATAGTCGAATATTAGATTCAGTCTGACCACCCTGAGATTTTAATTATTTTAAGAGTCCATACTCGAAATTAATTGTTTTAAAAAAGAAAATGAGTAAAATAATTGTATAACAACAATTATTCAAATTGAGTTCAATAAATAAGTATTATTTCACGAATGACAAAAGTGTAGACTATTATTGTAAATGGATAGACTTGCAGCTTAGGTGAACGACAGCAACGGTTGGTACCAGAGGCCAGAGCGAGAATTCGAATCTAGTGATTCTCGCCAGTAATATTCTCGCACATTACTAGCATACAACCATCACTAGTAAGTATTGTATAAATGTTATACTTATGTCTATTTCAGTGCACGAACACACCGTTCGAGTCACCTCATCGAATAGCAGAAGAGTCAACGTAAACCATTCGACAACGAACTTAAAATACTTAACAGTACAAAATTAAGAATTCAATAATAACAATAATACTATATAAATTTTACGAGAGAGCATCTCGGCTACTTACAATATTTGATTTTAAAATATTCAACGAGTTCCTGTTGTGATAGTTTTAAATTGTTGTGTCCTCATTTCCCTAACCTGTACAAAGAGTGTGACAGAGTTGGACAAAACGGGGTGGTTGGACAGAACGGGGTACTCAGTCCTGTAGGCTCGGTAGGTTCTGCTTGTATTTTTTTATATGTAACCTATTTCTATTTGTGTTTTGAGAATGATTTTTCTTAATTTTTTACTTAAAAATTGCTAACTAAATATTTATATGTTTAAATATTTTCAATACCTATTGTATATTAATAAAATTAATCAACAAAATATAATTACACAAAAATTATAAGACAAAATTACTTATAAAGGAGAAGCATACATTTTTACAATGATTTAAGTGAGCACCCCGTTTTGGCATACCGGTTAGACAAAACGGGTGATTTACCTTTTTTTTTTAAACCATGTTTTATGAAATAATCTATAAATAATTATTACATTAGGACCAATTTAATTAATGCAAAACTTCACCCTTTTAATGTTTCTACTAAAATATAGAAACTAGTTCATGCCCGTATTGATCTACAAGCCATTAAGTTGTAAGTACCCGGTTTTGTCCAATTCTCCCCCAACTTGGCTATATAAATATTAGAAAGAGTAGGGAACAGACTGCATTGTATCTCAACGTTCAACCAACGAAACAATATCTTACCACACCACATAGAAATTGTAAGAAGCAAGTAATTACTTCTGCGTGTTGAGTATTTTAGTTGGAAGTACGTACAGAAGAAATGTTAGATGCACAAAGAGATATGATGGTTTGACATTAAAATACGGAACAGCGTTAAATTAATGTAGCAAAGAAGAAAAAGAAAAGCCAGAAACCAAGAAGAAAATCAAAAGGAAAAGAAAAGAAGAAGAAAAATGGTTGCTGAGAGAGAGAGAGAGAGAGAGAGAGAGAGAGAGAGAGAGAGAGAGAGAGAGAGAGAGAGAGAGAGAGAGAGAGAGAGACAGACAGACAGACAGACATAGATGGACAGGCAGACAGAATAATACAACCAGATTAACGCTGAGACCAGTGCAGTCTGTGGTGTTTGCACTGAGAAATTGGATTTTGATGGATGGTGGTAATTTGTTGTATTAGACGCGGGAAGTGTGTGTGTGTGTGTGCGTGCGCGCGCGCGCGTTACAGCTGACCCCTTACTCACCTCAACCAATTTGATTTACAGGCGGCGGCACAAATGAGAACTAGGACACCCAGCAGCACACACTTACGTATGTCCACGTAACCCCAGTACTGGGTCCTTCACAACATTATACGTAGTTTCATGTATAGTCATCATCATCATCATCTTCACGGATTAAACCAAGGATGGTTTGTTCCGGTCTCAAATAGGCAAAGATTAGAGCTGGTCACTCCAGCGCTTCCTCGGACGTCCCACACCTCTCCGTCCCCTCGGCTTATAGTTTCAGAGTTGTTTGGGGATGCGGCAGTCATCCATTCGGCATAGATGTTCCCACCAATTCAGCAGATACTGGGCGATTCACAGCTGTTGTCACCAACTTTTGATCCGTCCGGATAGTCCTTATTTGAGGTAATTTAGTAGTGAATATGTTCCCAGGATCTGTAACTAGCGTATCGCAGGGTAAGACGTTTGGTGGGGCTGCCACCTACAGGCTTAACGTCCAGCCCGATTTTCTGTCTGGGTGTTCTCCCGTAAACTGGCTGTCTTACCAGACTAAAGAGACCAAATTTCCCTGTTGAGGTATCCATAAGGATCTTTAATGTGGTGGTTTCTCCTTGCCTCCCACATCCTACGTCCTTAACCAATCTGTCATCCGTCGTTTGGGGCAATTTCTTAACCCAAGGGCAAGAGGGTGCCCTAACCTCTACTTGACAACGACAAGTAGAGGAGGGACAGCTTATACCGGCTGTCACTCGGTCTCCAGAGCCGCGTTAGCCACCTGTAGGTGTTGCCCATCCCCATTCATGTATAGTGTTTGCAGAAATAGTTTAATCAAAAAGTCAGATAACGGACTGGTTACGGTCAATGTCTACTTACCGATGAGACTTGACGTAACCGATTCTGTTATCTGTTGTACTGATATACGAGGTTTGATCAAAGTTCATGCAGTTCTTGTTTATTTTTAAAATGATGTCTTCATTCATCGACACTTATACTCACACTGCTTAAAAGTAGTCTCAGACGATTGTAACACGATTAAGCCAGCCGTTGTTTTGCAGTCTTCAAAATATTTCAAGCATGCACCTTTACTGGTACAGCCTTGAGCTTGCTTAGCGACTTCCGCTTTACGTCATCAACGGTCACGAAACGTTGTCTTTTCGTGGAAATTATCACTACTGGGAGCAGGAAAGATCGCGTTGCGTCATATCTGGTGAACACGGCACTTGCCGTATCATCATTATGACTTTTTCTTTTGCTATAATTGCTAGCCTGGCAAAATTCCTAACAAGCAATGACGTGCGTCCAGGCTCATTATCGGGCTGCAATTTTCATAAATTATTCTTCCGTAAATCTGGCCCTTTCCTTAGAATAGCTTCATACAAATGGCGTAAAATGTCCGAATTGTACTCGCTATTTACCACTGCGCCAGCGATGAAATTTCGTGGAACACAAAAAACATAATCTTCATCTGACAACCACAATCTTCAACTCATTTACGCTAGTTTTTTAAGCTTGTAAACCGCTTGTTCACACACACACACAGCAGTCTCACCAGAAGCCATCTGAATACGTTTGCCAGGACAGAGCAGTTTATCTCACAGTTTACACAAAATTTAATCCATGTTCTTCAATCTTGCATTGTAGAATAACAGAAAATCGCCTAATAACCTAAGGACGGCTTACTCAATTAGCTGTGAAATCTAAAGTATGCATCAAATAGGGCTACAGTTTTAGACGATTGTCACTAACATGTGTATCATCATTACATAAAAACAGATTTTTAATCGGTTGTAGCAATGTAAATTGCAAAATTAGACGAACTTTTTGATTAAACCTCGTGTAACAATCAGAATAGTCATCAGAACAAAACCTCAGGGGTATTTTCAAGAAAGTGTCTACAAACAACTCTCGCAGCGTTCCCTAGCCCGCCAGTCCCTTCTCCTACAGTAGCGGTGTGAAGGAGGGGAGATTGGGACACCACTACACACTAGGTTCAAAAATGTGTTTATCGTGTAACTTACGACAAGAATACAAAGAATGTCATTACGAAAAATTATAAAAGCAGCTGCCATCAGCAATAGATAAAGAGCTCTTTGTTGCCTTTAGTTACTTACATTACTTGCAGTCTACCGTTACGTTGTACGTTGTGCAGTTAGTTACATTCTTTCATTCCTTAGTTATTCGTTTCTTCTTACATACTCTTATTCTTTCATACGTGCTTTTTTTCATTTTTTACATTTCAAAATGAATTTGGATGAGCTGGTGACTACCATCTCAAACGAGGAAGATGCCATTCTTTTTTTTCAGAACAAAGGATTAATTCACAATCCAAGTATATACCCTAACAACCACAATATGGTTTTGCAGCTGGGTGGCAGAGATCGCTGCCATTAACAAGATAAAAATTATTAAAAAACATAAAAATAAAAATTACAAAAACAAACATAATAAAAATTACAAACAAAAAATTGAAACAAAACAAAAAGAATTAAAAGCGCTTGTGCGCCGCAGATTAGAAGGAGCGCGTGCGTGCGTCAAATGTATGTGTCCTCACACCGCTACTGTAGGAGAAGGGACTGGCGAGAACGTTGGTGGGGGAGCTTGGCGGGCTCGTGAGCACTGTGAGAGTTGTTTGTGGACACTTTCTTGAAGACCCCTCAGGTAGTGTTTCAACCTCACTGTCGCATAGTTTCTACCTCATCTTTAAGGTGAATTAGCGGTCGCACACCGTGCCAATCTAGACACTGATGATGGCTTCCGATGGTAGGGCCGAAACGTTTGTCAATAACGACAACAGTGGACCAAGGCCTAACAGCCAGGATGATAATAATAATTTCAACAAATTAATGGTGTTTTTAGGCGTTAAACCAGAAAAACTCCCAGATTAGAAGAGATTTTAATACACATAAAGTGTTTATGAATCGTATTCATGTAAACTCCCGCATCTTTTGTCGCTTATGTTTTACTATATATGTAACATAATACTATAGATTTACAATACACAGAATGTTTATACAATTGTTGTTTATTTGGAAAAAGATTCATTGATTCATATATTTTTTTTTTAACTGCCGTTCAAAATAGTCTCAGTCGGATATAACACGATTCTTCTTCAGCAATACAGCCCAACCTCAGCGCTGGCTACCAACACCAATCTTCTCCAAAGTCTCCTGCCATTGCCATTTCAGCGTAACCCCTCATGTCCATTCTTCTGAGACCTTCTTGTACTTCATCCAACCATCTTATCCTAGGTAGGGTCCCTCTTTCTGGTTTCATAGACCTTGGCCCTCAGTATTTTCTAGGTCATCTATCCCCTCATGGTGACCTAGCCATTGTATTTTTTGAGCCTTTAAGAATCTTACAATATCTTGCGATTCAATAGTCTGACATCTGACTCCTGGCTATTTCTTATTCTCCATTCGTCACCTTCTTTAACCGGGCCATAAACACGTCTTTTGACCTTTCTTTCAAACATATATAACACGGCGTACGCCAACTTTTTTTCAGTTTTTAAAACGTTTATTGAATCCAGGGTTGGTGCTCAGCTAGTTTTCTTTTCCGTCTTCAACATTCGCAAAACGTGGTTTCCCGGTAATATCATTACTAGGGGCATGAAGAAAAACGGCAATAAACGGTATGAAGAACCATATACATGACTTCCATGTAAGATTTATATTTAAAATCATTTGCGAAATGAAATATTTCCATGGAAACTACTTCTCTCTTCAGCCTTCACCACAGTACTGTGGTCAATAACGTATACCACCTCACGTTAGCGCACTCGTTTTTAAGTGGTGATGGCAGTCGATGGT
This sequence comes from Magicicada septendecula, assembly GCA_034769895.1. Taxonomy (NCBI): domain Eukaryota; kingdom Metazoa; phylum Arthropoda; class Insecta; order Hemiptera; family Cicadidae; genus Magicicada; species Magicicada septendecula. Next base: position 1,384,800,016 of record CM068367.1, on the reverse strand, counting down.
ACTGCCGAAACGTCTATTCTTGCAGGAAACATTGGACCACGGCCAAACAGGGAAGGAATTTTAACAACTAACTATTTCTTTGTTGCCGATAACGTAGTACATATAAAAAAAGTTATCCCCTCCCCATTCAACTATCATTTTCATTTATAGAAAATTACCCTCTCCCGCTTCAATTAATCTTTTCATTTATAGACATTTCATCTACCTTTCTACAGTGGATTATTATGAACTTCTTTTCAGGATACTTTATTCATCAAATTTAAGTACTTCACTCTTGTTAAAACATAAAACATCGCAGGTAAACTACCCCTTCCTCTTAACCGATCTTCACCAAAATCAATAAGCATTGAGTCCTCTACAACACAGGCAAATATGCAAAACATTATTTGATTCTGTTTGAATTTACGGCAGTTATCGTTCGCCATAAAAAAAATTCTATACATAGACACACGGACACACAGACACATAGACACACACATACACATGTTCGTAAAATGACTTTTCTTCGTGTTTTGAGGGTAGTACAATCGAAATCAGCCCTTATCTCGAACACGATTTTTTTCGCCAACACCATACTTCCATTTCCTTATGGAACATGGAAGTAATAAAAATTATTTGGCAAAAAACGGTGGCTACGGTGTCATAACTGTGTTTCATTGTCTACAATTCGTGAACAAGCATCATCATCAATGGTAAGACAGGTTTCAGCTGGTTGTTCTATACAGTGCCGACCCCTTTAGTTGGTCGTAGTTTCTGTCCTCCTGTCAACACACCATATCTTGTTCTTTTTCCTCGCTCTTTACTACCTTCTATTTTTCCGTCAATATAACACGATTATCACCGCACAGTAACTACAGTTGTAATGATGAAGACACGCGAGTGCGTGTTCAACAGACCTCCAAAGGTCTTATTTACTTAAAGTTTAGTAAACCTTTTTACTTCCATGTTCCATAAGGAAATGGAAGTCCGGTGATGGCAAAAAAAATCGTGTTCGAGATAATTGCAAGTTCTGATTGTACTACCCTCAAAACATGAAGAAAAGTCATTTTTTGATTTTTGAAAAGTGTATGTGTGTCTGTCTATCTGGGTGTCTGTCTGTGTGTCTGTAGATGTTTTTCTATGGCAAACGATAACAGCCGCAAAATCAAACAGAATCAAATAATGTTTTGCATACAACCCTGAATTGTAGAGTGCTCAAGACCTATTGTTTTTGGTGAAGATCGGTTAAGGGAAAGGGGTAGTTTACCAGCAACATTTTATGTTTTAAAAGGGTAATTTTTTCTATGGCAAACGATAACAGCCGCAACTTCAAACAGAATCAAATAATGTTTTGCATGCATCCCTCAATTGTAGAAGACTAAAGGTCTATTGATTTTGGTGAAGATCGGTTAAGAGAAAAGGGTAGTTTACCAGCAACGTTTTATGTTTTAAAGGGTAATTTTATTTTTATGACGAATGATAACTGCCGCATATTCAAAGAAAATCAAATAAGTTTTTGCATATTTTCCTGAATTGTAAAGAGCTGAAGGCATATTGATTTTGGTAAAGATCGGTTAAGGGAAAGGGGTAGTTTACCTGCAACATTTTTTTTATCAAGGGTAATTTTTACTTCCATGTTTGTTAAGGAAATGGAAGTATGGTGATGGTAAAAAAAATCGTGTTCGAGATTATTGCAGATTCTGATTGTACTACACTCAAAACATGAAAAAAGTCATTTTTCGAAAAGTGTCTGTCTCTGTCTGTCTGTCTATAGATTTTTTTTTCTATGGCAAACGATAACAGCCGCAAATTCAAACAGAATCAAATAATTTTTTGCATACAGCCCTGATTTGTAGAGTATTCAAGACCTATTGTTTTTGGTTAAGATGGGTTAAGGGAAAGGGGTAGTTTACCAGCAACGGTTTTTTTTAATCAAGGGTAATTTTTTTCTATGGCAAACGATAACAGCCGCAAATTCAAACAGAATCAACTACTCTTTTGCATACAGCCCAGAATTATAGAGTTCTCAAGACATATTGTTTTTGGTGAAGATGGGTTAAGGGAAAGGGGTAGTTTACCAGCAACGTTTTATGTTTTAACAAGGGTATTTTCTATGGCAAACGATAACAGCCGCAAATTCAAACAGAATCAAATAATTTTTTGCATGCAGCCATGATTCGTGGAGTACTCAAGACCTATTGTTTTTGGTGAAGGTCGGTTAAGGGAAAGGGGTAGTTTACCTTCAACATTTTATGTTTTAACAAGGGTATTTTCTATGGCAAACGATAACAGCCGCAAATTCTAACAGAATCAAATACTTTTTTGCATACAGCCCTGATTTGTAGAGTACTCATGGCCTTTTGATTTTGGTGAAGATCGGTTACGGGGAAAGGGCAGTTTACCTGAAACATTTTTTGTTGTAATAAGAGTAAAGTACTTAATTGTGATAAATAAAGTATCCTGATAAGAAGATCTTAATAATCCACTGTAGAAACGTAGATGAAATATCTATAAATGAAGAGGCTAGTTGAACGGGGTGGGGGTAATTTTCTATAAATGAAAATTATAGTTGAAGGGGGAGGTGATAATTCTTATATGTGTACTACGTTATCGGCAACAAAGTAGTAGTTTGTTGTTAAAATTCTTTCCCGGGCTGTTTGGCCGTAGTCCAATGTTTTCTGCAAAACCAGACGTTTCGGCAGTGCCGTCGACTGCCATCATCAGTGAAAATCGAGTGCGATAACGTGTGGTGGTATACGTTAGTAACCACAGTACTGTGGTTAAGGCTGAAGCAATAAGTGGAAAGAAGTAGTGTCTATGTAAACATTTCATTTCGTAAATGATTTTTAATATAAATCTTAGAACATGGAAGTCATGTATGGTTCTCCATACCGAAATTTTTTTTTAAATATTCCGAAACTGCAGAAAATGGAATAAGAAAAAGGTACGACAACAGCAGCAAATAATGAGAATTTAATTTACGGGGAAGAAGTAATGGTATTTTCCAGAATGGGTAATTATCAAAACGAAAGACCGGGTGGGTTTTGTACAGATGTTAACATTAGTAATGACACATGACAACAATACGAGTTGTGATCAAAAAGTAGATACTGACAATGTCAAGTCAGCTGACTTGGCTCCAAAAAGCGACACATACGTTTGCTTTACAGTATACTAATTACTCGGAATATGTTTCATAATAACAGCTGATTTGGTTTGTTTACAAACGTCAATTGTTGTGTTGTGTGTTAATCTCATTTGGCGCATTTACCTTGTCAGACAAAATTGATCAGAGAATTTGTTTCAGATTTTGTCAAAAAGTTGGTGAAACATGTAAAGATACATTTGAAAACTTACAAAAAGTTTATGGGGAAGATTGTATGAGTCGTACACAAGTTTAGAATGGTTTAAGCGTTTAAAATATGGGCGTGAAGTTCTGAGAGTGACGAGCATCAGGAAGGCCTTTAACCAGTAAGACTGACCACAACGTTGAGCTTGTGCGTGCTGCTGTGAGAGAAAAACGCCGAATCACCATTCGTGAGCTAGCAAATGATTTAAATATTAGTTTCAGATCAGTTTAGTTCATTCTTACTATGAAATGGGAATGAGACGTCTTTCTGTAAACTTTGTACCAAAAGTGCTCACAGTTGACCAAAAAGATGCCCGGGTGTCAGTCGCTCAAGACCTGCTTGAAATTGCTAAAAACGATGAGAACTTCATTAAATCGATGGTAACGAGTGACGAATCATGGGTTTATTGATACGATCCAGAAATAAAGCCCAGTGTTCAGTATGGAAGACGACAAATTCTCCAAGACCAAAAAAAGGCAAAACAGAGCCGAATCAAAGTCAACACCATGCTTACAGTTTTCGTTGATCACAAGGGGATTGTTCATCATGAATTTGCTCCACCAGGCCAAACAATAAACCAGGATTACTACATTTCTGTTTTCAGGCGATTGAGGGATGCAATTTGACGAAAAAGGTCACAGTTGCATCAGAGTGGTGAATGGTGGCTTCAACAAGACAATGCACGCACCCACATGTCACATGCTATTCAGCATTTTCTTGTTAAACACAATATTCCACAGGTTCACCATTCTCCATATACGCCAAATATATTATGTTCAGCATTACTCCCTGTAACTTTTTTCTCTTTTCAAAGATAAAAAATCAATTGAAAGGAGGTAATTTTAAGACATAGAAAAGCTAAAAGAAAATGCGACGAGAGAACGTAAGGCTCTTACAGAAGATGACTTTAAGACTTTCGAAAATGACTTTCGATGATGACTTTCGAAAAGTTGGGAAAGCGCTGGAAGAAGTATGTGACTGCGGAAGGGGACTAATTTGAAGGAGACAAGTTTACAAATCTGTAACTCTTGTATATTTATGCAAATACAATCAATTCTGATACTTTTTGATCACACCACGTATGCGCGATTGTGTAAACATTAATCAACAAAACTAACAGCACGTAATATGTGAATATGCAAGCTATTAAGTCACTGTTTTACACAGACAAACACGCACACGCTGAAGCACACAACAAAATATTAACGTGTTAGTAAGAACCGCGTGCTAGTAAAAAATTCAGTAATATAATTTTTAGAGTAATATTGGTTACGAATTTCTGTTTTATGTATCACTGAATTGAGTCGTCAAGACGCAACCATGTGAAACGCGCTCTGGGAGTCAGTATTTTTTTAATTTAACTTCATTGCAACTAGTTACAAACTATCTAGCAATTTTATTCTAATACATAAGTTAACAGTGGGATACGTTCCCACGGACCATTCCTCAGCACAGTTAAATTTTGTTCAAGTGCTGAGAATTACTTAACATATTTAGTTCACTAGTTCGAATGGTTACTGCCTCTGCAATCGCCGAACGAATCCAACATTATCCAGCAGTGCAGTTGTAGCACTTCATTCTTTACGTGTCTATGAAGTGTTCTTTCATATTTATCCGCAACCCGTTTAATCTCGTCAGCAACGGTTGTCATTTTCAGGTCCTGATTGGTATCACCATTTCTTACGTACCATGGTGCACCGACAATACTGCAAAGAATCTTATTTTGAAAAGTCTGAATGATTTTAATATTATTTTTCTTAGTACAACCCCAAAGCTGTACACCATACACTCAAACTGGTTTCAAGACTTGTTTGCATAGCAACTGCTTGTTAAGCAGCGACAGCTCAGAGTGTCTTCCAAGCAGCCACCACATTTTCTTAAATTTTAATCCAAGTTCTTCCCGTTTCTTCTTAAAATGCCCTTTCCACCTAAGTTTCGTATCCTGAGAGGAGGCAATATTAGGCCGTTAGTATCTTCTGTAGGCAGTTCTTTCTTAAAATGACCAACCCTGTTTAGTTTTGCTTTCTTGTAATATGGCTTTTACATTACTTCTATTTTATTAATTTTTTCCAAGCACGTCTCTTCATTCCTTTCCAGCTAATCTTTTCCATTTGTCGACACAACCACATTTCAAAGCTTTCCCTGTTCTAATCGTCCATGTCTACGATGCATACATTAAAATGCATCACATAAAACACTGCAAATTTCTGTGTGTATAGTTCCTACGTTAAATAAATATTGTAGCTATTATATTTTATTTATTTTTGTACAATTCTATAAGTTAACATGTTTTAATTATGCCAAAATCTTTTAATTTGTTTAACTTTTTTAAGTTGGTTTGGGTTAAACTTTGCTTTCTTCTGCAGGTACATTTTATATCACAGTTGTAAATAAATTCAGTTTAATGCAGTACGATACGAAGTGTTAATTATCAAAAGAAAAGTAATAACATAAATTTGATTGTTTAGAAACTATATGTCCATCTTCATTGTGGAAGAAGACTGGTGAAATCTTACTTATGATTTATATACAATTCTAAATATTCTCATTATACAATTCTATTAGAAAGTCCTATAAAATATTCTCATATTTTAAGTCTAGAAAACGAGACAGAAAGAAGTTTTCCAAAGTACTGAAGCCACGACGCCTGAAAAAACGTTCACACCCACAGAAAATAACAAAAATTAAATTTATCGCCAAACGTTATTAGAACGTTTCAAGTCTGAAATGAAACCAAAGCGAAATGAGACAAACCAAGCGCAGGTAGCAATATTGAAACAAGAAAATAGGACGAGTGGTATTACTGATTGTTCAACTCGACATGAACCTGAATGCAGTGAGTGAGTTTAATGAGATAAAGTTGGCTCCACCACTGCCACCTGTACTATTAATATTATAGTTGTCTTGTTTGTTCATCATCTTCTTTCACTGCACTACACTTGATATAATATTGAAAACTTTCTCAAGTGAAACTTACTTGTCTGTTTTGTATGTAGAACGCGTTTCGGCGTCGTGTTCGCCTTCTTCAGCTTTGCGACAGACTGCCAGTACCTAGTAACGTTTGTTGGTTGGAAGGTATAGTGGGGGTGGTGTATAGAGGAAGGAGATTGGTTTTATATAAAGTATTAATATTACTATGGTTCTCCAGTGATTGAGGTGGCTGGTGCTGTGATCGTGATAGTGAAATGTTTAACCCAGTTCAATTACAAGGAAACACGTAGACACACACACACACAATTGAAGATTATGATCTACCTTGAACTACAAGTATCTGATGTAGATCAGATAGATGCTGGTATTTCTACTTTACCGGAAGATTATGATCTACCTTGAATTCCAACTGGTATTTCTACTTTAGTGGAATTATACTTACTGCTTTTAATGGAAGTGTGCTTTCACACACACACACACAGACAGATGCTCGTGCGTGTCACACATTTGATAGTAAATTAAAATTTAATATCAACAAGTTGATCGTAAAAAACATCTGTAAAAGTAAAGTTTGGCAAATTGGCTAGATCTGATTAGAGTAGTGAGAAAAGGCTACTGTTTGTCGCTTCTAGGTAATACTATCAGTGAAAACTAAATACGGTACGATATTCTTTGATTGTACGATAAATGGTACCATAATATTTGGATATCGTACGTGACTTGTTCGTACAAAACGGTCACATTTATGGAAGAATAATGAAGACTTGCACCCCGACAGTGCACCAGCATATATGTAATTAAGTTTTAAGGAATTTAGGTATAAAAATCATCGTAATTATACAGTAATCGCCGAATTCGCTGACTGTGTCACCACGAGATCTTTTACTTTTCCCAAGAATGAGAAAATAATCATGAAGGGACAACGTATCGCGATTGTTGAAAACATAATACATATATCGCTGAGTGAGCTATAACAAATAACGTTTAAGCCTATAACAAAAGTAGATTCTAGAAATGTTTTTATACTGTAAATTCTAAAAATTTGTTTGGATAGTAATTGATGAATCGTTGGGCACTTGTTGAAACATATTAACACAAAGGTTTTTTAAAAAATATATAAACACTTGGTACGTTTCACAGATTTTATTTAACTCTGACAGTTCTTCCGACTTCCTAAGCCATTGTCAAAGAGATGAATGAATTAAAATCCTAAACAGAGGATGTAAGTAAGGGTGGTGTTGGCCATCTGTATAGGGCGTCTATTGGAGCATCTGTGAGGTGTTAAGATGGAGAGGGGGGTTGCAGGAGCTAAGGGAAGGTCAGGTGTCTGTATAAACTAAACACAATCTGAATGCAAAATATAAAATTAACTAAACTAAATATAATCTGAATGCAAAACATAAAATAAACTAAACTAAATAACAGCTTGTAAATAACAGACACCAAAGAAGTCACTAATTACCAACTAATTAGTCACAAATAACAATGTAAAGTAAACAAGGTACTCTCACAATAATTCAAGTTAAATTTATCCACATAATAATAATATCACTTATTAAGAGTTCCGGAATAATTGTAACACAGTAATCACTTTCCACAATCACTTGATCCGCACCCTACAATCTCGACAGGTGTGACTAAATTGTAATCCGCCGGCTGTTGTTGATATTGGTCCTGCAGATGTTCCAGAATATTTTAAATTCTTTTACTCCGTGCCATCATAATTTGCGTAGTTGAGAATACTCGAACATTATGGAAGGTACTTTTGTGCGCGGCCTTGACAGAGACACTGCACCTGCTCGGCTAGCCGAGAAACGTGTAGAACGTTTATGTAAGTGCACCTGCCGACTGCACGAGAGCGTTACGTAACTGTCGTAGCAAAATCATGGTATGCTGAATAAAGATTCCTTGACCCTACAGGTTGGAGGTTTGGTGAACGTACATGTAAGCCTTCCATATAAATAGTTGTGCTAAAACTTCGTTAATGGACAAGTATAAATTACAATTTTTAATATGTACAGTTGTGATTTATAGAAAATATCCAAAATAAGAAAAATTATAATTTAAAAAGAAGTGTTTGATAAGACATCATCATGACTTACATAAGTCCTTAAATTCCTAGGTGGAACATACGGTCTCGACGAAATTTCTCCAGCGTGTTCTGTCCATTGCCAGGGCCTTCACCTCCCTCCATGCCTTGTTGACACCAGCCAGCTCTCTTTCCATAGTTCTCTTCTAGGTGTTCCTCGGTCTTCCACGTCTGCGGCTACCTTGCGGATTCCAATTCAGTGCCTGTCTAGCGATATTTTCTGGCGTAAAGCATTCTAATAACGTTTGGCGATAAATTTAATTTTTGTTATTTTCTGTGGGTGTGAACGTTTTTTTCAGGCGTCGTGGCTTCAGTACTTTAGAAAACTTCTTTCTGTCTCGTTTTCTAGACTTAAAATATGAGAATATTTTATAGGACTTTCTAATAGAATTGTATAATGAGAATATTTAGAATTGTATATAAATCATAAGTAAGATTTCACCAGTCTTCTTCCACAATGAAGATGGACATATAGTTTCTAAACAATCAAATTTATGTTATTACTTTTCTTTTGATAATTAACACTTCGTATCGTACTGCATTAAACTGAATTTATTTACAACTGTGATATAAAATGTACCTGCAGAAGAAAGCAAAGTTTAACCCAAACCCACTTAACAAAATTATACAAATTCAAAGATTTTGGCATAATTAAAAACATGTTAACTTATAGAATTGTACAAAAATAAATAAAATATAATAGCTACAATATTTATTTAACGCAGGAACTATACACACAGAAATTTGCAGTGTTTTATGTGATGCATTTTAATGTATGCATCGTAGACATGGACGATTAGAACAGGGAAAGCTTTGAAATGTGGTTGTGTTGACAAATGGAAAAGATTAGCTGGAAAGGAATGAAGAGACGTGCTTGGAAAAAATTAATAAAATAGAAGTAATGTAAAAGCCATATTACAAGAAAGCAAAACTAAACAGGGTTGGTCATTTTGAGAAAGAACTGCCTACAGAAGATACTAACGGCCTAATATTGCCTCCTCTCAGGATACGAAACTTAGGTGGAAAGGGCATTTTAAGAAGAAACGGGAAGAACTTGGATTAAAATTTAAGAAAATGTGGTGGCTGCTTGGAAGACACTCTGAGCTGTCGCTGCTTAACAAGCAGTTGCTATGCAAACAAGTCTTGAAACCAGTTTGAGTGTATGGTGTACAGCTTTGGGGTTGTACTAAGAAAAATAATATTAAAATAATTCAGACTTTTCAAAATAAGATTCTTTGCAGTATTGTCGGTGCACCATGGTACGTAAGAAATGGTGATACCAATCAGGACCTGAAAATGACAACCGTTGCTGACGAGATTAAACGGGTTGCGGATAAATATGAAAGAACACTTCATAGACAAGTAAACAATGAAGTGCTACAACTGCACTGCTTGATAATGTTGGATTCGTTCGGCGATTGCAGAGGCAGTAACCATTTGAACTAGTGAACTAAATATGTTAAGTAATTCTCAGCTCATGAACAAAATTTAACTGTGCTGAGGAATGGTCCGTGGGAACGTATCCCACTGTTAACTTATGTATTAGAATAAAATTGTTAGATAGTTTGTAACTAATTGCAATTAAGTTAAAAACAAAAAACAAAATTACTGCCTCCCAGAGCGCGTTTCACATGGTTCGTCTTGACGACTCAATTCAGTGATACATAAAACAGAAATTCGTAACCAATATTACTCTAAAAATTATATTACTGAATTTTTTACTAGCACGCGGTTCTTACTAACACGTTAATATTTTGTTGTGTGCTTCAGCGTGTGCGTGTTTGTTTGTGTAAAATAGTGACTTAATAGCTTACATATTCACATATTACGTGGAGTTAGTTTTACTGATTAATGTTTACACAATGAAGATGTATATATGACTCGCATACGTGGTATGATAAAAAAGTATCAGAATTGATTGTATTTGCACAAATATACAAGAGTTATAGATTTGTAAACTTGTCTCCTTCAAATTAGTCCCGTTCCGCATTCACATACTTCTTCCAGGGCTTTCCCAACTTTTCGAAAGTCATCATCGAAAGTCATTTTCGAAAGTCTTAAAGTCATCTTCTGTAAGAGCCTTAAGTTCTCTCGTCGCATTTTCTTTTAGCTTTTCTATGTCTTAAAATTATCTCCCTTTCAATTGACTTTTTATCTTTGAAAAGAGAAAAAAGTTACAGGGAGCCATATTTGGCGTATATGGAGAATGCTGAAGCTGTCGAATATTGTGTAAACAAGAAAATGCTGAACAGCATGTGATATGTGGGTGGGTGCATTGTCTTGCTGAAGCCACCAGTCACCACTCTGATGCAACTGTGACCTTTTTCGTCAAATTGGATCCCTCAATCGCCTCAAAACAGAAATGTAGTAATCCTTGTTTACTGGTGGAGCAAATTCATGATGAACAATCCCCTTGTGATCAAAGAAAACTGTAAGCATTGTCTTGACTTTGATTCGGCTCTATTTTGCCTTTTTTGGTCTTGGAGAATTTGGCGTCTTCCAAACTGAAGGCTGGGCCTTAGTTCTGGATCGTATCCATAAACCCATGATATGTTCTAGCAGTTAATTATAATGCAAATAAGGTGCATAAAATGTTTTAAAATAACTATTGATAATTAATTGTTTTATGTTAATCTTATACTATTAAGCGAGCAATCTTTGTATGTATGTATGTCCTTTTTTTCTCGGAAACGGCTCTAACGATTTTCTCGAAATTAGGTACTTAAGCGTATTTGGACAATAAAAATCGATTGGGCTAGGTCTCATTTTCCGCAAAAATCGCCTAAGGCCTAAACCGTAGGGTCTTTTAAGTATACATTTCAATTCATGTAGGTTTAAATATTCACACAACAATTGCTATTGTTATAACTCTGTCACCCAGCAACAAATATTTTAAAAAAATAATTTTTATTTGAAATTAAAACGTTAAATTTAATTCTGTTCAGAAAGAATAGATCTTATCGATGTTTATAAATAATATAAAACAACTGTTGCAATGAATGTAAATAAACAAACTAAGAGTTGAGACATACAATCCCAGTATCGATGTTTATAAATAAATATAAATAGCTGTTGTTATGAATGTAAATAAACAAACTAAGAGTTGAGACATACAATCTAATCTATGTATGTCCTTTTTTTCTCGGAAACGGCTCTACCGATACCGTAGGGTCTTTATAGGTCTTTAACCTGCGGCCTAAACGGCGCAGTATCGATGTTTATAAATAATATAAACAGATGTTGCTATGACTGTAAATAAACAAACTAAGAGTTGAGATATACAATTGTGGGTTTCTGCGCAACGATTTTTGTACAATCTATCTGACATACATAATCTAAACTATTAAGCGTTCTCTATACGCTGTTGTGTTTTTTGCATTCTCTGAGGTATATACATAATCTAAACTATTAAGTGTTATCTATACGCTGTTGTGTTTTTTGCATTGTCTGAGGTAAGTGTTAAATATCAGGGTGAATTATTTATTATTAATTATTTATTTATTTTTATTAATTATTTATTTTTTTATTTTTATTTTCATATACTGTTGCTTTTGCTTCTTTGTGACTGTCTGAGGTGCCTACCCAGGGACGTCCTCCAAAAAAACGAACTTTTAACTTTAACCAGCGACCACAGGAACAGCCAGAAGATGAACGTCAGGAGCAAATGGAACATGTGACCAGTTCGGCTGATAACCCTGTTCCTGGTACCTCAAGGGACTTTGGACCTTCGAACGAAGAAAATTTTCCCACTTCTGTAAGACCGGACCGGAAAGCAAAGACGACATGTATCAATAGATTAGTTGGGATCATTAATGATCTCATCGATTCTCAATCTCAGGAGACTAACAATCTTAAAAGAAGAAAACGAAATGTTGAACCTGCTGAGGATCGTCAACGACGCTTAGATCAGATGCGCGAAACGAGCAGGAGAACCAGAACAACAAAGAACTCAGCGGCTCCAAGACATGCGCGAACTAGCAGCTCAAAGACGAGCAGGAGAACCAGAACAACAAAGAACTCAGCGGCTCCAAGACATGCGCGAACTAGCAGCTCAAAGACAAGCAAATGAAACTGATGATCGCCGGCAGCAGCGATTGGAAGAAGAACGCCGTAGAAATTCTAGACGTCAACAAGCTCTTCGACTAAACGGGCTAAGTATCTACAAAGCAGCAACGAATGCGGATACTTCTTATTACAGTTAATAGTATAATATAATATAATATATATATATTTTAATAATTACAATTACAAAGATTAAATGTTTTTTATTATTTAAGTACTTTTCGATACCAATAATTGGGTATCATCATCAGAAGTGTGAAAACCGAGCGAAGCTCGGTCACCCTGATATTTTATTTTATATATTGTAATTGGATTAAGAAGGTTTCATGTTTCTAAGAATGAGGGAACTGTAATTATAAATGTATTATAAACAATGTACATTAGGCCTATAGAAAAATGAAGTAATTTAAGCAAATTGTATACAAAAGGAGTAAATTTAAATAAATTTATAAGAGTAATAAAAAATGTCAAACTAGTAACTTTGAAATTACTGGACAAAAACTAATCAGAAGTGATATCAAATTAATCTAGGTGCAGAAAGCAATTCAATGATACTAGTATCTTCAAAATTGAAGCTATCATAAGAAAATTGTATTAATTTTAAGAAAATTGTATTAAATTTAAGAAATTTATTCAGTGAGTGACAAAAACTAGTAACCATAACAACTCAATGTTATAAGGTTTCCACCAATGGGAATTTCATACTTTGTATCTTAGCAACCCAAATATTATATGGAAAAAAGTGGGTTGATTGTTGAATTCAAAAGAGAAAGGTTAAAACTTACATACAACTCGATGAAATAAAAAATAGATAGCATTGAATTGAATTAAGGCTAGGTAATATAATAACCTAAGAAGAATGAAGAATGAGAGTTAAATAGTATAAATAGAAGAATAAGTGTATAAAAAAAAAGAAAAAATAAGTGGAACATAATACTTGAAGGAAGGTATTATGTAATAAGTACAACAAATTATACTACACATTTACACTATTCAATCACTGATAAACTATATTTAAACATTTACTTAATGAACAAACTTTTGATTAGTGATTTATTTTACTATTAAATTAATAATTTATAGTGATAAAATTATTGAAGGTGTGATAGCTATTAGAACAGATAACCTATAAACACAGACCGTTGTTAAGACGAACTATTAAAAACATTAAATTTAATTTATTGATGATTTATTAGACTTAATTACAATTGTATGGCATTTGGTACGTCACTAGAGGTATTTTTGTTAACTTTTCTGTACTCCAAAGGACCTAACAAATATAATTTTAATAACGAAAATAATATGTAAATAGACTTGAGCAGTAGTGCCATCCGTAAGCATTAAAAACATAGCCGGAGCAAATTGTCAGGAATTATAAATTTAATTAACTTTGTTATCAAAGAAAGAAAGTAAAGGTTTGAAGGAAATAAAACTGTATTGAAGATTTTCAATTGTTTAATTACTTTATTTTGTTATTACGACATCTTTATTATTCATACAGTTGAACGTTATTTTTTTATCAACAAAGAGAGGTTGGTAACACGTACACAAGAACCACGAAATTCGAATTGAATACCATTGAAAGTAAGTATTTAAGCTATTGAAGTAATTTAATAAAATAAATAGTATCAGAAAAAAGAAGAAACAATTTTGGGAATTAGTATTTTTTATTGCAGATTGACAACAGTTGATAAAAAATAAAATAAAACACAAATATACTTTATTTGTAACATTTGGTTACAAATTGGCGCTCAACCGTTAGGACAAGATAAATAATTATTATTTGAAAATTATTTTATGATAACAAACAAAATACAAAAGAAAAACATACATAAGAAAGAGTCACACAACTTGGATATAAAAACACGAATTAACTCTATTATTACGAATTGACGTTCAACAACATGGGACGTTAAAGAACAATAAAAATACAAACAAATATCAAGATAGAAAATAACGAAAATAAACGTATTGTTACAGAATTGGCACACAAACGTGGGGCTAATAAACTAGGGATGAATTTACAAGTTAGATAGTACGAATTTACTTAATTAGTATAATATGTGTATTATACTGTGTGCCTTGCTCGTGCGGCGAAGTGTACATCGGCACCACGAAGCGCAGCGTCCGCACACGTGTTGGTGACCGAGCCATCTTGTCTGCGGTTGCCGAGAATGCACTCTCCAACGCTGATCATCTTTGAGGAGACCAATCTAATTTGGCGGTACAAAAGGCAGCCATATTTATCATTAAAGTTTATATACGACACAATTGGATTTCTTCCATTTACTAAACGTTGTAAAATAAACTACAACAACTATTCTACTGGAACAGTAAGTCACTTTAATTGGTAAACATAATAACAGTGAAAGCAAATAGAATTATACTGAAGTTAATGCAATTGTTTGGCGTATCTGCCAGTCTGCTGTATAATTAAATTGTGTATTTATGCAGTATAGAGAAATAGCGCACCAGACAACTGTAAAGATAAGAATGTCAAACAACTTAAACTTAGCTGTAGAACAAACACACGACCAACATTATTTCCCTAAAACTCATCTACTAATACATACTTCTTTGCAGCCACAGAAACAAAACGCTCTTATTTCACTATGCTCAGACGTCCTTTTATACCTCAATTTCTTCTGTATCATTTCTTTTTTTTTTAATAAAAAGCAGAGATTTTGTCTTTGCTTGTTTTCCGACAATAATGTTTCATCAGTCTAAAAGAAGCTCCATTGAAAATTAAAAATTACATTTTTAATGAATTGGTTAAATTAAACTGAGTTTCAATCCAAATAAATGTGAGAACAGAGAAAAACTGTTGTACTTTTGTTATGTTTTATAGGTGATGACTCGAACATGGGGACCCTTTAAATTTTTCTGATTAACATGGTGCTAGAGAAAAGCTGCACACAACCAGTCAAACAGAGTCAGTATTGGTATTAGAATACGTACTGCATTTTAAGATAGTTTAAGACGATAATAAGCAATACAAAAACAGCAGTGCAGTGTACAGTGAAAGTGAATAAGTGCAGTGCGCGTAACGAACTATGTGAAGATAATTAACAGTAAGCCAATTAAAAGACACACTATAAGTCATTTATATTATTGTAAAAATTTAAATAACTATTAATAACTAATTTCTTTAATCTTCTTATATATAAAAATGAATGTTTCTTTGTTTGTCCCGCATGCGTTCCTATACCATTCATCCGATTGCGATGAAACTTCGGTGAGTTGTTGTGCGCACGCCCGCGAATGTTTCTGAATTAGTGGTGTTTTTTCGGTGGGGTCCTTTCGGGGGTTCTTTGGGGTCTTCCACATCTCCTCCTAAACCACTGGACCGATTTCAAACAAACTTGGCACAAATATTTTACGCAACGGGAGAACCAACATAGGATAGGTGTTTTTTCGATGGGGTCCTTTTGGGGGTTCTTTGGGATCTTCCACATCTTCTCCTAAACCACTGGACCGATTTCAACCAAACTTGGCACAAATAGTTTACGCAACGGGAGAACCAACATAGGATAGGTGTTTTTTCGATGGGGCCCTTTTGGGGGTCCTTTGGGGTCTTCCACATCTTCTCCTAAACCACTGGACCGATTTCAACCAAACATGGCACAAATATTTTACGCAACGGGAGAACCAACATAGGATAGGTGTTTTTTTCGACGGGGTCCTTTGGGGTCTGCCACATCTCCTCCTAAACCACTGGACCGATTTCAACCAAACTTGGCACAAATATTTTACGCAAAGGGAGAACCAACATAGGATAGGTGTTTTTTCAATGGGGTTCTTTTGGGGGTCCTTTGGGGTCTTCCACACCTCCTCCTAAACCACTGGACCGATTTCAACCAAACTTGGCACAAATATTTTACGCAAAGGGAGAACCAACATAGGACAAGTGTTTTTTCGATACGATCCTTTGGGGGGTCCTTTGGGGTCTTCCACATCTCCTCCTAAACCATTGGACCGATTTCAACCAAACTTGGCACAAATATTTTACGCAACGGGAGAACCAACATAGGATAGGTGTTTTTTTTTATACGATCCTCTGAGGGGTCCTTTGGGGTCTTAAAAAACTATTAGATCTGGTTACTATGGCAACCCAATAGAATAGATTCTCTTCTAAATATATTATCGCAATTAAATTGAAGACCACGCGAACGAAGTCCTGGGCAACAGCTATTTATTTTTAAGAAACCTAGTTTAATTGAACTTTATTAATTAAACTAACATTTTCATTACGTACAACGTGAAACTCCGTAGCGAAGCACGGGTATTCCGCTAGTATTAAATAAATTTTAATAGTATGTATTAAACTGACAATGTAACTAGTCACGAAATCACATGCAGATGAAAAACATGGTTTGGAAATGTGTAGAAACTGGACGTTCATGTTCAGCGGTACGTGGTCGATTTTCTCGTACAATCTAGAACAATGGGTTCCGAAGTGGTATCCGCGGACCCCTGGGGGTCCGTGACAATGTTTCAGGGGGTCCGCAGACACTTTTAAGAATAAAATAGAATATTCCGTAATTTCCTCCGATTTTTGTATACTCTAAAATCTAAACGTTAGAATCTAAAAACAATTAGTAGAAGATTCCAGTATTTTTTTTTTTTTTGTTTACTGAGGGATTAAATAAAGCTCTTTTTATTTGATTCCAACTTCAGGTTGGACGTTAACTTCAACTTCAGGTCATGAACAGGTTCCATGACTTTAATTGGATTTTGAAGCTATCATGCATTGCTGATATCTTCAGCCATCTGAGTGGACTCACTTTAAGCCTTAAGGTGTCTAGCATCACTGTTTTCCAGGTTCGAGATAAAAACGAGGGGATGATAAAAAAATTGAAGCTCTGGATTCAGAAATTAAACTCTGAAATCTTCGAACAATTCCCTTTCATGTCAGATTTCGTCCAGATGTCTGGAGAAAACGTTTCAATGGAGATCCTCAACATTATTAAGTCTCATTTGGAGCAACTGCACTTGCAAGTAAGAGAATATTTTCCAGTGACGGATGATAGTGATATGTGAATAAGGAATCCATTTGCTGATGGGCTGTCAACTAACCTTTCACTCACTCTACAGGAAGAAGATTGATTGGGAGAACTTTCAACTGACAGTTCATAAAAATTACAGTTTTTGCATTTACAGCTAGCTGACTTCTGGTTATATGTAATGACTGACTATCCCGAATTCGCAGAAAAAGCTTTGAAGTGTTTAACTGTGTTCTCTGCTTACTTGTGTGAAACTGCATTTTTCCCGCTCACGTACTTAAAGTTAAAGTTAAGAAGTAATCTTGATGTCGAGAGTGACTTAATATTGAAATTACTATCAGACATTAAACCCAATATTGCAGAGATAATTGTTCAAAAGCAGATTCATTGTTCACATTAAACTATGTTTGATATCATTAATATTATAATTTTGTAAGTTGAGATTTTGATTTTAATATATTTTAATTAAAATATAAGAGTTTTTATGATATTTACTGTTTGTTTTATTTCAGAACTCATAAGGGGTCCGTGAAATTTTTAATTTTTTGAGGGGTCCGCGGACTGAAAAGTTTGCGAACCACTGATCGAGTTAGTTGTATCGTACAAAAATCACGTCATGTGCGTAGATCTATAAAAGCACGGATGAGCTGTGTATTATGGTAGTCTCTAATAGTCTCTAAAAAGGAGTCTCTCGCAGTCCTTTGGAAGTCGAAGAGTGTATCGTGGAGGGAGCGGCTGAATTAGCACCACGAAGTCAGGCACAGCGTTCGAGATCATCAACGACCGATGGCTGTCAGCGAGGACTGAGTCAGGAGCAACTTGAACAGACACAACGCTCACGAGGAAACGCTGAGATCGACATCCCAGCTTAGGAGGACAACGTGAAAGCACGTGTAGGCCCGCGAGATCGTCCTAACCAATGCAACTTAATCCCAGCAAATCCAGGAAAGTGAAATTATGAAAACTCTTTATAAAGTATAAAACAGGTAAAGACGGTCTTTTCAATTTGCTAACTGTAAAATATTTCAAAATTTATATATTTTCAAACTCATCATTTTCAGATATAACTGCATATACGTTTTATATTAAAAAAGGAATAACCAATAAATGTATTAATTCCCCCAATAAAAATTTATTTCTGCAAGCGAAATTAGCCTCAATCTGTTATCTTGCAATACATATACACAATGCAACAATTAATAGGCTATGAGGTGATCTGGAAATAAGTGTGAGCTAAAGGTAACAAGGCAAGAGCAGTGAAGGCGTATCTATTACATTAGGTAGGCTAACACGGCAGTAGTATTTTTTTGTTACACGAACAGGCCAGCCGTGGATCATTTCCTTTTCTTCTCCTGCCAGAAGGGCCACATTCGCACATTATGCGCCGCCTTTCTTTTCACTGTCCACCCCTTTCTCGTCTTCTTCTCATCGCAGAGAACCTCAAAATTTTGAATTTTGTTTCTGTATGTATTTATATCCACACAGTCGTTCAAAGAGATATCCAGTTTTATCATTTCCTCCTTGGTTGTTTGTTGTATCCGTTTAGACTAGAAAGTTGCCAAATATATTTGAAAATTTCTTTATTCAATCTGTACCGATCCATCCGAACCATATGTAAAAGGAATTCCAGTCTTTTCCTCCGGAAAGGCGGTTCCAGATCTTCCAGATCCCTGTACAGCTCTTCTTTGGGTCTATGCCTGTACTCATCTTCAGTTTTCTTGGGGCAATCAATTTTCAGTAGAATTCTTTTATCAATTTTAATAAGAGGTTTGAAATTTTGAAAGCACATTGTTTTTACTCCATACATGATCAGCGGTCTCATCACAGTGATATAACGGCGGATTTTTGCACTTCTGGAAAGGGTTTTATTTCCGTACAGTTCCCGGGTTAGAGTAAAGGCCTTTGCTAAATTGAGTTTTCTTATCTTAAATGATTCTTTGTCTGAGGCTTTCGGGATATGTTTGTCTAAGATTTTAAAAATTGTTAGTACATTTTATTTCTCCATACGTAGTGTTCAGGCACGTTTTCGGGAATTTAAATAGGGTGGTCATAATATCCGTTTTAGCGAAGGAGGATTGGAGGCCAGTAGTATTTATTTAAAGATTTCATTATTTCCGGCCTATCGGGCCGTGGTCGGTTGCTTATTTCTGATGACATTTTATTCACAAAAAGGTTTCGGTCACCCACCGGAAGCCTTCTTCAGTAGAGAAGCAGTTCGACAAAGGGATGGTAGGCCGAACGTACCCCACGGTGAGGTAAAACCAATGTACGCCTATTTCCTTTGCATCAGCCACACCAAACCCTCAAAGTTCATCACGAGTTTGTTCCGCTTATGGATTTAAGTTACAGAGTATTATTACATCTAGAGGAGCTAAGTGGAAAAAGAGAATATAGATATATTTAGAGGTATAAAATAATAGGGGGAGAGAGAGAGAGAGAGAGAGAGAGAGAGAGAGAGAGAGAGAGAGAGAGAGAGAGAGAGAGAGCGTGTACGGTTACCTCTATTGTTGCTGACGGGTAAAGAAAGTTTAAATGAGTTGTGTGTGATTTGAATTGCAAGTGAGTATGCATGTATTGTCTGTAGTATTTGCATACTGGTCACACAGTGTTGCTGTACACGTTTGTCCACACAGTAGCGGATTCTTAATTGGTGCACATGAGCACGTGAACCCTCTACATAAATAAATATAAATAATATTAATTTTGACACACACTAATTAAACTCAAAATAATTTGGTTTAGTTTTATGGTGCAATAACAAAATGCTCGTTCTGGTAAAACACTTGTGCAGTCGGCGCGGCGCAAGGTGGGCCTACAGCTCTGTGCGTGCGAGGCTCGGTGCCGTGACGCGGCATTGGCGCGGTGGTGGGCGCACAACTCCATGCGTGTGAGGCTCGGTGCCGTGACGAGGCATTGGCGCGGTGGTGGGGGCACAGCTCCATGCGTGCGAGGCTCGGTGCCGTGACGCGGCATTGGCGCGGTGGTGGGGGCACAGCTCCATGCGTGCGAGGCTCGGTGCCGTGACGCGGAATTGGCGCGGTGGTGGGCGCACAGCTCCATGCGTGCGAGGCTCGGTGACGTGACGCGGCATTGGCGCGGTGGTGGGGGAACAGCTCCATGCGTGCGAGGCTCGGTGCCGTGACGCGGCATTGGCGCGGTGGTGGGCGCACAGCTCCATGCGTGCGAGGCTCGGTGACGTGACGCGGCATTGGCGCGGTGGTGGGAGCACAGCTCCATGCGTGCGAGGCTCGGTGCCGTGACGCGGCATTGGCGCGGTGGTGGGCGCACAGCTCCATGCGTGCGAGGCTCGGTGACGTGACGCAGCATTGGCGCTGGTGGGGGCAAACCTCTCCCGTTTATAGAGACAGTGGCACTACTATAGTAGTTGAGTAACCTTGCAGTGGCACATTCGGGTTGTGAGCCAGTGCTGTCCTTGCGTCTGTACACGAGCCATAAGATCGTGTTGAGCCTGTAATCTGGCGGCATGGTGGGGCAGGAACCGAGCAGCACGGTGGGGCGGAGAACGCGAGAGAAAGTTAATGTGTTTCATTGCCCGACATAAGTTCAGTAACAGCTGATCTGATTTTTAAAATTCTTTCACCACCGTGTTTCTTGAAGTTTGAGGATGGTTTTAGGCATAAATTTTAACTGATAGTTTTAACGATTTTCAAAAACAGAGTCTTCAGACGGTTCCACGTCATGAAGTTTCTTTTCTAATTTTCATGTAGTGAAATTTTCGGCATGCGACAAACTTTCGTTTTATGAGAGATAGCTATATGGTATCAGCAAGTGAAAATTATAGAAAATTCCAAATTTTATTTTGGTTTTGTTTCAATAAAATCGGCTTTTTCGTTTTCGAGATATTGGCGTTTTTGTAAGAAATTTAGTTGGCGGTTTTATAAGAAATTTAGTTGGTTGGCACATGCAGCGATTTTTCTTGTAACGATTTTTCTTAATAATAAATATTACCTTAACGTAATCATATTTTAACATTTATTATATTATTCTATTTAATAATAACAATTTCAATTTTCATGTAGTACCTTACTGTAATTTTATTTCCTGGATTTTGTTTTCCACTGATTAGAAATATATCACTACTTACTAGGAACACTAATTTTTTATAAATGCTCCATGAAGTTTTAAGAAGACTGTTTAATGATGAAGAAACACATTGGTTCATTTTATGAATATTTTATAAAACAATATATCAATAAGAAACAATACATATCATGGGCCTACTGTTATCGGATTCATTTAGGCATAAACACTAACATGTCAATAGAAAATTTTAATAAAATATTAAAATATTGTTATCTTAAAGGAAAACGGATTAAACGACTGGATAAAATAATCTGTGCCATATTATATTTGTTAAATGTATTAAACACTGCACATCATGTCATTTACAGTGCATACACTGTAACTCTTGCTTTCATGAGTTTGTGTGTTCGTGTATGGACAGTTGCCATACGAAACAATATGTGCAAACATATTCACCAACACTTAACAATAGGATCCCTGAGGAAAGGGAGAATGAAGATACACTCGTTATAGATATTCCGAATGACGGAGTCATATTAGAAGAAATTTTAAACGAAGTAAGTACAACTAAAGAAACAGAAAAGAGCGTATCTTCAAAAAAAGAAAAAAATGAATCTTGACCTGTCTGCAGAATTTACAGAAATTCAGGAAAACATAGGAACTGTAGAAAAGTTTGACTACGCAAAAAACAGATCAGACATCTTTTAATAACACTGACAGCGATGAAGTCAGCTGCTGAAAGGAGCTTACAAGTATGTATAATTTTATAAAAATTAGTGTTCCGAGTCCTGATATATTTATAATTAATTTTGATTATTAAGAAGCAAATCCAAAGCAGTTGCCTGGATTTGCTCCTTGGAATTAGCGTCCTATACCCGTTCAGATTTTGTTTTGAATTGTCTCTGTTTGACAATGTTTCTGTTGTGTGCAGTAATTTCGGTGACCTGCAACGCAAAAAAAAAAGGATCAAACACTACAAGAAAAAAATCTAACTACATCTAGTTCTCGTTGCTTAGTTTAAAGTAAACATGTTCCGTTTGTAGTACACTTAAAACTAATTGTATTGAATTTGTCGACTGGTAAGTGTGGATTTACTTTAGGTAACAAGAGTTCACTTAATGATCCCTACTTAACTGTTATTTAATTAATAAAATTAGTAAAAAAAAAGTTTTCAAAACTTGTTAAGCAAAAAACTGACACAGTAAAAATACAATCAAAAACATATTTACCTTTATGCCCAGATTTAACTTTGTGGCTGGTGTTAAGAGAAATTTATTTATTTATTTTAATCTATTGCTATAAGTACAATTTAGAAAAAATACATACGATAAGATTTTAGAATTATTTCAGTGAACTTAATAATTATTATAAATCTAATGTAAACACACAAACAATCAGTACTGACTAGCAATTAAAGGATGGGTAGATGGATAGATGGATAAATAATTCAGTAAGTATATGAGTAGATCATTAGATAAACAGGTATGTGATTGAGTATATATCTGAATAGGAGAGTAGGTGGATAGATAAGTAAAGCTATAAAATTTGGACAGATGGGTGGGTGGATAGTTTCTGTAGGAGGATGAGAAGATACATAAGTTGATGACTAGGTAGTTTGGATTAGTCTGTACTGCAAAATAAAATGAATAACCTGACTGAAAATTATACATACCTGTAAGCTCCTTTCAGCAGCTGACTTCATTGCCTTAAGTGTCATTAAAAGATGCCTGATCTGTTTTTTGCGTGGTCAACCTCTTCTACAGTTTCTATGTTTTCCTGGATTTCTTTAAATTCTGCAGACAGGTCAAGATTCATTTTTTATTTTTTTGAAGATACGCTCTTTTCTGTTTTTTTTAGTCGTGCTTATTTCATTTAAAATTTCTTCTAATATGACTCCGTCATTCGGAATATCTGTAACGAGTGTATCTTCATTCTCCCTTTCCTCAGGGGTCCTATTGTGAGTTCTACAAACAAGGTGAATATGTTTGCACATATTGTTTCGTATGGCACTGTCCATACACGAACACACAAACTCATGAAAGCAAGAGTTACAGTGTATGCACTGTAAATGACATGATATGCAGTGTTTAATCCGTTTAACAGTATAAAATTCTGTTTGTGTGGATGACAGGACCTGCCACTTGTCATCTAAAGTTGTCAAAACGTTCTCTGCGTCCAACAACATACTAGCTTTGTGACGATTTCTTAATACTTGCAATTTTTTCACAAGTTTTCCTTTTTTCATTTTAATTATCAGATCAAAAATTTTATCTCTGAGCAAATGTAATTTTTATCCAGTCGTTTAATCCGTTTTCCTTTAAGATAACAATATTTTAATATTTTATTAAAATTTTCTATGGACATGTTAGTGTTTATGCCTAAATGAATCCGATAACAGTAGGCTCATGATATGTATTGTTTTTATTAATATATTGTTTTATAAAATATTCATAAAATGAATGTGTTTCTTCATCATCATGAAGTCTCCTTAAAACTTCATGGATCATTTTGTTAAAACCGTCTTCATCAAGTTCATACAACAGAGCCTGTAATATTTTAAACACACTGTCTCGCTTTTCTTTTATTTTAATTTTTGTATTTACATTGGTTCTCGAAGCCTTTAAAACATGCCATGCACAATAAATACGGTTGTCTGAAGGTCCCATAGTTTTACACCATGCTGAACAGAATGTATCTTCCATATCAGATATAAATGTATGAGTTTGAATACATCCGAATGAAGACTTTATTTTATCAACAAAAAAAATAGTAGAATGGTTTCATCCCCTCTGTTCGTAAACCTGAAAGCAGCAGGAAATCCCTCCCTGGTTTCATCCATAGTTATAAGTGTGTATAACTGAAAATTATAATTGTTGAGACCATGCGTTCCGTCGATGCATACATCATCACTACCGTATTTATATAGAACATTTCTTTGACCTTCAGTCATAAACAATAAAACAAAATCGTCTTCTTTGAGCTGAGGAAACTCAAAACTATTTATACCTTGTGGTTTATAAACCACTAAAGCAGTGTCCTTTGATGTTTTAAGATCTTCAACCCAAGCCTCGATGCTTACAGGGTCAAATGGATGTTTTGTGGCTTCATCATTTAGATTAAAGCTTTTCTCAATATTTATGATATCTTTTTTGTTCACTAGGTGAATTCTTTGAAGATCACAATTTGATATCGAACACCTGATATCTTTTAAAATTTCCTCATGGGGTATTTTACTTGCTAAGTGAGTTGCAATTTGGTTTCTCTCTTTCTTCGTCAAGTGAATATGTTTTAACTCATTTTTATGGCCAACATGTGTAGAAAGATATGACACATTCAAAGTATCATTTTTTTAATTTTTTCATCTTGATCATTGCTGGACAAAAGGCATTTATTTTACATGTGCCCATAATTTTTATGCGACGTTTGCTAACACCTTGTTTCCTGTAAAAACCACTTCTGTGGCATTGGTAAACAGACACATTTCCATTTGACTTTTGTTTAACAAAAGAAGTTGTTTTTTTTCAATTTCTTGTTTCCACGCATTAAATTCATCGACAGAATCAAAACTGTGAAGTTCAAACTTCATAAAAATGCCATGTATATTTTCAAAATGACTGTAAATTGTAAATATTCTCTTCATTATGTCGCTTTGGTCTCCTTGTTATGAATTTACAAATATGACACTTTCTTTCAACCAAAAGTGAAGGTTTTCCAATGTTATGATATTTTCTTTCATGCTGTATGAGGGCCTGTTTATGCTCGTCTTTTGCACTACATTGAGTACACATGAAAGATCGTGCTAAGGATTTCTTGTCACTTTTATGTATTTTTAATATGTGAAGTTTTAAACTACACTGGTAAATTGTTGTATAAGTGCACATATCACATTTATAAATTTGTTTTGGCTCAGAAGAATGGTTGACTTGATGTGTCGCTGCAAATTCTTGTTTTGGGAATACTGTTTGTTACACAAGTGCAAGTAAATTTATTTGTTTCAATTTGCTCACCTTTGGCATTTCTTTTGTGAACAATTCTAATATGGTCTTTACAATAACTCTTACTGAACTCTTTGCTGCAAAATCACATTTTACAGCAGTAGTATTCATCTGAAAATAAACATAGCATTGTTTTCATAGAATTTAAATTTAATAAGCAAAGTTCAGATGAAACGGTAACAACTAAATTTTATTTAAAAATCACAATTTATATTCCATATAAAGTAATATGGCATATACATAGACCTATATGTTATACCGTATAAAGGCATACTGCAAATACTGATTTGTACTTTTCTTCTGTGCTCATTTTGTTTTCCTGTTAATATCTCTAATAGTATTGTAAATGGAGAAAGTTTGTAAGTTTTCTTTCTTTATGAGTTTGTAAGAGGCAATTTCAGAAACTTTGCAACAGATTTTTACTATCTGACTTAGCTTATGTATCCAAACAGTTTTACTGTTTCTAAATGCCAGGCATTTAATTTACTTTTAAGTGACTAAAATTTACTCAAGCCGAATTAAAATATCAGTTTGTCTCTGTTGATTTTAATTTAAAACATAATTACTCGGAACATTTTGTCAATTGTTTACTGGTTAATGAGTTATTCACAACTTGGATGGACATGTGTATCTTTGCTTGAAAGATTGAAAGATCTTAGAATAGTGACAGTGTTTGACAAGAGTAATTGTGAAATGTGTATAATAGGGTACCGGTACAATGCATAAATGATAGTAAATAGTACACTATAATAAGTAGTACTAGGAGCCTGGCAAAATCTTTCTCAAATGCAACTTGCACATATCCCGTTTCTTGCTTAAATGTCATGTAGGCGGGCGAGCGCACGCGCGCGCGCACACACACACACACACACACACCACTGTTCTGCTAGTTGTGAACAGCGGCATTTGCACCAATTTCACTTGCAGACACTTAGATAAATAAGATAATTAATTTATTGTTGATGTGAGAGGGTACTTTTTATACTTGATGTGCTATGCTACATTTATCAAAGACACATGGAAAAAGTAAAATTTACATTTTTACATGTAAAGTACTCAGACAGATTTAAAAATTAATACCAGTTGTAATGACAGCTGAGTAAAATAAACAGTGCTTATAAAATTTTATTTACTTAACCTAACTCATTTCATATATTTCATTCGCTATATTTTTAACTAGATTACTAAGTACATTTATCAAATTAAATTGAGTACCCCCTCCACACACACACACACACGCACACACACAGCATGTACATAAACCTTACCTCTGATCTGACTTAACTAACTTTTAAAGTTTTTATGAACAAATTATTCTTATAATTTTAAATTGTTTTGTTACTTTTGTTTTTTTATTTTTATATTACATTTAATGTTTAATTCACTAATTTTTACTATACTGCTAAGCCACTTACTAAATTACATTTATTATAGTACGTGTGCGCGCGTATGAAAGAATGTGTGCGTGTGTGCGCGTGCGCGTGCGAGAGAGAGAGAGCGAGAGAGGGGGAGAGGGAGAGAGGCGAGCGCGCGTTTGCTACACACCTGTACATATGCTAAAACAAAACTATATCAATACATCAAAACAATTATTTCTACTGGAATTTCAAAATCGATTTTTTGTAAGGATCGCTTCGCCTGATATTAAAGAAGTAAAAATACGGAATTGTATTGGCTGCCGTAAAACACTCAAGATCCGTTTTTTACCTACAGAAATTTAGAAAGTCTACCTACGTTTGAATATCACTTATTTTGTGCTAATAAAATAAAACAATTCTTACCTTTAAGCGCCTACAGTGTTTTAGCGCACAGTAGTTTAGGCTACACTAAGCACGGCGAGAATAATAAGCGCGGTAAAATGTTCGGACGTCTTCGTTAAAATTCGTACCATAATTAGCTAAGCTCGGTCATCGCCCCACCATGCCGTCAGATTACAGCCGCAACACGATCTTATGGCTCGTGTACAGACGCAAGTGTGCTGTCCTAGCCGTTCGAGGGGTCACGTCACTCGCTCTCCCAGTGTCGCTCGCGCCCAGTGTAGTTAGGGTTGGTGTTGGTGTTGTGTTAGCAGGGGCGGATACAGACTAACATTTTAGGGGGGGTCATAACTACGTTTACCATAAATTTTCAGAGCCGACCCCGGACACATGTGTGAGGGGGGTAGAGAGATTTCAGAGCCAGCCCTGAACATAATGTATCAGCAAAATTGTAGCAGATATTTACACATTTGTGTGTGTTAATTTCGTGGAAAAAACAAGAGTAATAATAATAACTGCCTTAGGTTTATTTCAATTTATTATTTATATAAATTGATTGTGCAAAACAATAAAATTCGAGAAAAATTAACTACAAAGTAAAGCGTTTTACACAAATTTTCCAGAAAAGGTTATAGATTTTAAAAATACTCCAATTTCCTTAATTAAAAAAATTCCTAAACAATAACATAACATAATATGTTTCAAAAGAGATCTATGGACAATAACGTAAGGGTCTTAAATTAAAACAACATGTCAATGTACTTCTCTGTATTTAGGAAAGCAAACAGAAACAAGGAACAAAACAAACAGTAGCCTATAAACTCGGTAAGGATAAATATTTACAATAAAAAATGTTGGCGCCTCTTTGTCTTACCGAATCTAAGAATAATGGCTTCTGGGTCCAATGGAATTTCTCGATGGACCGACATGAGAGCAAGCCCAGTGAGTCTTTCTTCACCGATATTAGCCCGAAGCCAAGTCTTCAGCCGACGCACTCTGACTGAAAGTGTGGCCAGAATCCGCAGAAGTTTATGGATGATGGGATACATGTCAATATCGCAGTTTTCCAATGTTTCCAAAACGGAATCTGGAAGTTTTTCTTCGTTTTTCACGACCCGCTTCCACTTTTGAACCCACAATGAGAACTCTTGCTTTACAGTTATAAAAGTAGCAGACTGTCCAATAAGATCCTGGTTAATATTTACAATTTCCCATACAGCGGCTTCATCTTCTGTTTTTTTTCAGTTTTGGGCAAAATGGCTCGAAGATTAAATAAATTCATAACTTCCGTTGAAAGTCTGTCTTCTAAGTCTGTGATGACGTTGTCCAAAAGTGGTATATATACAGATCTTCGGAAGTATTCCTCACACGACTCAGCAGCGTGGTTTTGACGGCTGGTTTGGAGGGAAACAAGTCGTGGTATCTTTAAATCAACATCTAACTTTTCAGCTATTTCCCGTACTTCATAATAGAGGCCACTTAAGATGGATTCAGCCTTTTCTCAAATGTGAGTTGCAACTTCACTTGGATGTGCGAATGTGCGAGTTACTTGCAAGTGTGAGTCAAACGTTTTTCCGTGACTAAAAAAAAATCGTCTAAGGTTTTGGGGGAGGTCATGACCCCAATGACTCCCCCTTGTATCCCCACTGTGTGTTAGTGTTGGTGATTGATTAGCAATGGCTACCCCTGTGTCTTTTTTAAAAGAAATAGTTTTTTCAAGTATTTCTTTAGAAAAAAACTCGAAATAAAACAACGTGGTCGCCCGACCCTAAAGCTTAATATTGTACAAGTTGTGCCGGTATTATTCCGGCAGTTGAAAATTCTAGAATAGTTAATTATAAAATATCGCCAGTTATTCAGAATGACCTTTGCACGGCTACGTAAGTGTACGTGAGAGTGTACGGTTGCGCGCGCATCTCGTGGTAAGGGGTCGGCTTGCTCAGTCGGTGACTGCAGTTCAGTTCACCGCCCAGCTACGAAATACATCGACTCCGCTCTCCGAATAGTTACTGCGTAGTTTCTTCAACACTTATGGCAGGCTGAAACGTACGAGATCCCCGGTAAGATATTGCATTATTGTATGGTTCAACAGTAATTCAAATTAAATAGATAATTAATAACTAGGTGTATGCAACCGTATAAAAAGACGTAAATATGTGAGTGCGATCCGACAGTTTTTATATTAAAAGAAAACTTATTGTTCAGTAAGATTACTTAATGTTCAGTATATAGCCCATGTTCCTTTTATTATTACTATAATAGTGTGAGAGGTACTGTAATGGGCATTGTCATGATAAAGGTGTAGAAAGTTAAAAGTTAATGGCTAAAAGTTAGTGCGTAGTTAGGTAGTGAACTATGCCCATTCATGCATCAGACTGTCGGGTTGTTTTTTAATTAACTTTACTGTAGAGAATTTACTTGTGAGAACTTCCATAGAGGAAACATTATTAATGTTAAAACATTATTAATACTGTGAGTGCTTTGAAATTGATTTTTTTTTTGGACAAATAGTGATTATTGGTCACCACGTGGCGGCTTAACCTGTTTAATTTCTGTCGAGGCATGTAGACATGGTGCTGATGACTTTTACATTACGCCAGTTTTAATAAGTCTTTTTATTTTTTTAAATTAATTATTTCATGGCTGACTATTCTATTCTTTAAGCCGGTTGCAAAGACTTTATTACTGAAACATTGTGCAGTTATTGAGAGTTGGTTGAAGGCCCGTTCTGAGGTTAATTACCTGAACTCGGGTGTACATTTTTTGTGAACATTTTTCTAATTTATATGAATTAACAGGGTTCTTGATTAAGACGGAGATTTGGCTTTGCTGATTGCCTTCCATATGCATCAGCCATGGACCATTAGACACGATCCTGTCCGGAGAGGGAGTCGGTGACCAGATCAAGATGTAGTACTTGGTCCGCACTATTAAGGTGATATGCACTCTTTTATTTTCCTTTTGGGGCCGGGCCGGCAGTGCACCTGTTTTATTGTAAAAATCATTTGAATCCATGTGACCACGTGTCCAGACTGTCCGCTATAAAGGGGAGCAGCTGATCATCATTCTGAACATTATGAGTTAATTTCAGAACACTTTAATAACTGAATTACCTAACACTAAGTGCACTGCTTGTAATTGTGTGCTGCACTGGGGGAGCGTGCCAGAGATATTTGTTCACTTAGATATTTTACAGTTTGCACATAGTTATCATATCACTCTTTACAAAATTTATAGAACATGTTATGGACTCTGTTCCGGCTGGAACAGATTGAGTAAATATTAAATTCACCTTGGGTTTAACATTTAAGGGCTGGGGTTTTCTTTGGTTTTCTTTTGGCCGTTTTCTGGGTATAAAAAGGGACTTAGTTTTTGTCTGGCACATGTTGCTGCAGCCTGAGGCAGGTTAGATTCCTGTCAAACTTTGTCAACCACATGCTGGCGCGCTCCCACAGCTGCTAGGGCACAACCGTTCTTTTGTAATTCATTTTGTATATATTCATATAGCCAGTCGGGTTTTAATAGAAAATAATTTGCACATTTTCTGGGCATATACTAGTTGATTTTGTACCTCACAAAAGTCTAGACTGATTGTTTTCTTTTACTTGTAAAACATATAATGATCAACCTTATCCACTTGTAGCATATAATGATTTTTTTTTTTTTAACTGTAAAACATACTGATTAATATTTTTAACTATAGAACATATAATGATTAATTTTTTTTACTTGTAAAACATATACTGTTTGATTCCTTTTTCAAAATTTTGTAAAGCATCAACTGATTAATTTCCCTACTGTTAAAATATATACTGATTTATTGAATCCTTCTGTATTGGTAAAACAATTAACATTTTAGAACATTATAATTATTGTTTAAAATCAGGTGATGTAGTTTCCTTAAATTTTTATTTATGCTGTGGAAGGAACTTAAAGTTCATATGCTCATGATGGGTCATTGATTTGTGGAATTCTATACATATGGGCGGTCCGGTCTTGCTTATGCGTTATGAGCAATTACCATCCTTTCTGGGGTTTTGGCTTTTATGTAATTCTATATAAACGGGTTGCTGATGGGCAAACATTTATCACTGCTGGCTTCTGGGCATGGTAGTAACACTGCCTGCAAGGCGGGTGCATTCCAGGGGCATTGGTGTTTAGAATATTGATGTATAATTGTGAGTATATGTGCCTTATGTTTCTGTATGTGTTGTTATGTTTCGTCTATGTTAAGCTAGTCACAAAATGGGGAGAATTATATATATATATATATTTACATATATTTACTGAACATTATTCGATACACATGTATAGATGTATATACACTCGTTACGATATACAGATGTTGTCTTTATACTGTTAAAGCATGGGCATTATTTATTTGTGATATATTTATGATTCATGGGGATAACTATGTGATAGAGTTTGTCTACATGTAGCAAATGATGGCATACAATAAAAACCGTTATTGTTATATTACAGCCGAGTTTCATTGCAAGACCCGTCATACTGGACCCAGCACAATTTTGGCTTCTCTAGGCTCCGGCCTAGTCTTAATTAACTTGTGGCTTCTCTTTCAAAAAGAAAAATTAAAATAAAAGAAGTTTGTTTTATACTCATAAAAAGACATAAAAGGAAAGAGGGGTTACAGTGACCAAAGGTAAAGATAGGGATTTCAAAAGGGAATTTAAAGAAACTTTATACGAAAAGACTTCTTGGCTCTGCAGTTGTGAAGCTACAAATAAACTGTATTGTTTTCCTTGTCTGTTATTTGCGAAACAAAGCTCTGTAAACTTAAACTGGATTAAGTACGGTGTATATGATTTAAGTCATTTACCCTCGAAAATTAAAAAACATAAATTTTCAAGCTCATTTGAACTCCTTGCTAGAGTTTAACTTGCTTGATAAAGTTGACATACGTCAACAGTTGGACAGCGCTTATCAGAGGATTGTAAAAGAACATAATGAAAAAGTAGAGAAAAATCGTTATGTATTGTCAAAAATAATTGACTGCATTAAATTTTGCGGCGCTTTTGAACTGGCACTTCGGGGACACAGGGAAGAAGATGATTCTTCAAATCCTGGGATTTTTCAAGGCTTAGTGGATTTTACTGATCAGCTTGATGCCGCACTAAGAGAACACTTACTTGACGCAACGTTTTTTATTATCTGTATACACTAAGTTGGCCTCTGGGCCGGCGACTACCTGGGGCTGGCCTGGGTAATCCCGGACGCCAACTTAGTGTATACAGATAATAAAGGAACATCAAAAGAAATTCAAAACGATCTGCTCGATTATATGCTTTTTGTTTGCCAGGAAAAGATTAAGGAGGAATTAAAATTTGCAGATTATTTCTCTGTAATCGCCGACGAGACAACAGATGTTAGTTTGACATTTCAGTTAACTATTATTTTTCGCTATGTATTACCTAACGGAGAACCAGTAAAAAGATTCTGGGGGTTTATACATCCCCCCGGACACGACTCAGACTCGATTAGAAATTAAAAAATTATAAATTTAATTATAATTATTAATTAGTTATAAATATTAATTAAAGATAAATTAAAGTAACAATTTCATGAGTAGCCGTATCGGTTTAATGAAAAAAGAAAAAGTAAGAAAAAATCTCTCTCTCTCTCTCTCTCTCTCTCTCTCTCTCTAGCTAGTTATGCACCTAAGCATTCAAAGAATTTCTAAGAAACCGAAACATCGAAGCATGATAATGTTTTTAGGCTTTTGAAACGTAAATGTGGATAACGTTTGGTGGATTACGTAAATCATTTCCAAACCACAGACGATCACAAACAGAGCATGTAAAACCAAATTTCTTCTCACTAAAACGTTTGCTAAACTCAGTGTCAGCAGCGTTTATTTCTGTCTTGATGCGTTTACATATCAAATTTCTAGAATGTGGGGAATCGAAAGTGTGGAAGCGTCACGTTTTTCGATGACGATTTTTGTGGAACGACCCCCAGCCTAAAAACATTATCATGTTAAAAAAAATAAAACAAGTCAAGTTAATTCGGAGAGGTAGTGCCTTTGTATCGGGTTGACTGAGCACTGGTCCTCACAATTTCCCAGGGTTGGATGAAGTGATGTTAGCTCCCAAAGGAGCCGTTAGCCTCTCTCCAGCCAAGACCGTACTGCGTGGTGAAGTACCACATTCTACAAGAGGTGACGCTATTGATGCAGAACAGTACGGATCTGGTCCGGAAGATCGAAAAATATTCTTGGTGGAGGGCAGCAGTAGCCACCAGCACCAAGTTACGGCGTAAAGAAAATGATCCTGGACATGGGTTATCTTTGGAATAATAGAGGCGGGAGTTTAGTTTAATTTAGTCGGCTATGTCCTATGCTTAGAGGATTATATTTTGCTGCTGCCTTGCAGTTGGGTGTTGGGACATCAAAGGCTAAAAGAAGACAACCCTGAATAACAATGACAGGGAGTCATGGCCCGTAAGTGGGCAGCCCCTCCACATGACCTACCCATGGTAAGTAATCTATAATCAGGAACTAATTTACTAGGCCTATTCCTTTTGAATCAGCTACTCCAAACCTTCAAAGTTCGTCTCATTCACAACGCCGGGCAGACGTAGGCCCATTAAGTTATGATTTACATTTGTATAAATCGTACTGCTGGTTCAACAAAGAATCCTTCTCGCGAACTTCACGTTTATTTCGTTGTTACATCGAGGTGTTATATTGTGTTCAAATACAGGTCCAATCTGTTTTACGAGAGAGAAATACAATTTAAAACAAAGTAAATAACAGTGTTTTGGGATTAAACTCCGGGCTATTGTCCCGTGGTCCACTAATATTGTTAACGACGGAGTTTCGGCCTCACTTCTTGAGGCCATTTTCAGTGCATAAAAACGATTCAACCAAGTGACACGATGTTCGTCAGTTAACCACAGTTATCATCATCACCAGTCAAGGACTAGACCTGTTCCGGAACCCATCTCCTTCTCTGTCTAACGACATCTCTCTTCCCAGTAGGGTGATGACCTAAGACGGAAATCAGGCATGCGATTGTCCTTTTGCGTTAGCTTAGGCCGTTTTGCCGTATTTTTCATCCGATTTCCGAGGCGTGTATGAGTTCTGTAAGTGCTTATATTTTTACTTATGTAGGTTACGGCCAGCTGTAAGTCCCCAACCTGGAGGACCAGGAACTTTGATTTTGGCTGGTCTTCCCGTAGAGAGTTGCTTTCACCTCACCTGACGAGTTCTCTCTGCCCGATCGCAGTAGACTAACTCACTTAGCCTATGTGTGCAGCCGTTGGCCTACTGTAGGCTCCTCCGCCTCCACACTAGCCCTACTGCCGATGTGCACCATCCTGCCAGGCCATGACCCAGAATCCCCGCAGTCTGCCCTAACAGAACCCCCATTTCTTGTTTGCTTACCGATCCACTCCGCCGAAGGGATGTTAACCACAGTACTTTGGCAAAAGAATGACATTAACATGACTACGTCTGTAATTAACAACATTAATCACGCCGTGACAGCCTTAGACACAGAAAGTAAATAACGAACGCAAAAACACAAACCAAACCCAATTCAAAAACTGAGACACCGCAAAAACGTTAGTTCAGTAAACTGTGGCACCGCGCAAAACTCTTTGTTTTCCATAATAAACAAATTTAATCTCAAAATGTTTCCAAACCTTCATTGGAACACGGTTATATTTTTTATAATATCAGAGTTATCATATGCAGCACATACGGACGTATGATACTCCGTATCATGTATGAGCGTCCTATCATATACATGAACCGTTCGCGCGCGCTGTGTGTGTGTGTGTGTGTGTGTGTGTGTGTGTGTGTGTGTGTGTGTGTGTGTGTGTGTGTGTGTGTGTGTGTGTGCGTGCGTGCGTGTGCGTGTGCTTCGAACGACAAGAGGAAATTTATATAATGTCGGTCGTAATGTTGACACAAGATAATTGAGTTTTGTGTGAACCTAAGTACACAGCCGCAGAAAATAGGACGAAGAGCTGGCGTGGGGTCGAATCCGCGGCTATTACGGAAGTTTTAGTAGCAGCGATGGCAGTGGTGGCAGTTTGGTAAACTTTAAAACGCTGAAAACAACAGTCGTGTGTGTGTCTGTGTGTGTGTGTGTAGCACTGTTACAGCGAGCTGGAGCAGAGATAAGCAGTGCTTCGTTAATTATGGAACAGTGTTAGGTGTAAAGACTAGAAGAGAGAGAGAGAGAGAGAGAGAGAGAGAGAGAGAGAGAGAGAGAGAGAGAGAGAGAGAGAGAGAGAGAGAGATAGGCAGACAGAAAACCTGGGGGATGTAATGTAATGAACTCAGGTTAAGTGAAAATAACGATGAATTAATTATGATACATTGTAAGATAAATGAAGTGTACACGCACGGAACATGTACCCTACCCTTTTGACGTGTTTATGGAAGTGTGTCAAGTCAGTGGCAGGCAATAAACAAATTACGATGGTGTAACAAACTAATGGTGAGCTTTCGGACAAAACTTTTAACTTATCGTAGCTTAAAAGAGGATTTTGTTACATTAAGAGTGTTTTGAATCTTATTCATATAAACTCCCATATATTTAGTAATTGTTTATTACAGTTCCTACAATAAATACTAGGTTTAATAAAAAAACGTTGTGTCTTATAAAACAAAACAACGACGTTTTGAATAAGTTCCATAAGTTACACCTTATGTGAGGGACCATCAGGCGAACTCTTCAGTCAACAAGTAAAGAAACACGCCTAAAATTCTACAAGGTGATGGCCCTTCCCACACACCTTTATGGGTCTGAGAACTGGACTTTAGCAAAGGACCAGACCAGTCGTATCCAAGCGGTTGAAATGGGAATTCTCAGTTACGTGGCAGGGTATACTCTCCATGATCATAGAAGAAACATAGATATTCGGCAGGAACTGAATATTATGAGTATACGCGATAGGATTGCCCAGTATTGGCTGAATTGATGGGAACATCTTTGCCGAATGGATGACTGCCGCATCCCCAAACAACTATGGAACTACAAGGCGAAGGGACGGAGAGGTGTGGGATGTCGGAGGAAGCGCTGGAGTGACCAGCACTAAACTTTGCCTGTTGTAGACCGAAACACATTATCCTTGATTGAATCCTTGCAGATGATGATGATGATGATGATGATGATGATGATGATGATGATGATGATGATGATGATGATGATGATGATGATGATGATAAAAAAACTTCATTCAATTTTTGTTTAATTGAAAAATTGTACCCTGATTCGTCTACTTTTACAATTGACCCCATTTGAAGTAGTGTAGTCCGGATATAACATGATTTTCCCTACGTATTTTCCAGTTTTCAAAGCAAATTTCGAATACAGGTTTTGGTATGGCCTTGAGTTCGCTCAGCAATTTTTCTTTTACAACGTCAACAGTCGCGTTGTAATTTTATTATTAAGAAGATGAAAGAATATCTGGCAAATATGGCCGACGCGGCGTCACTGTTATATTTTTTTTTTGCCTAAAATTCTTCAACAAGCAATGACATGTGTTGTGGTGCATTATCGAGATCCAATTTCCATTAGTTATACTTTCGTAAATTTTACTTATACTTTAAAAAAAATAGTAAAAAGAAACCCGTTTGCGGAACAAAATATTCTTCTCGTTAAAATACCTTAAACATACAACAGAATGTGTATGTGCAGATTGATATTGTTACGACATCACACAGCATTCTCCGTGTTTGCTCGGCTATTCCAGTGGAACCAGCTGTAATGCTGTGTGCGTACGTGATACTTAACAGGCATTAACGAGATTGTTCCAGACTTACCGGTCCGCGCGCGCTATGTTCAAGGCCGTAATCAATTACGCTCTAGTGTTTTCCTGTAGTGTTGACGCGTACACTTGACGGATTATTCTGGAACACTTGTGCTACCTATTTAAACAACGACAGCTGGTCTTAGCAGTCAGTTTAAGTGGCGATTCGAAGTATTCGAAGTATTGTGGCGAAATGTTTTATGTGTTTTATGATTGTGCGGGACTCTATTAGTTGACATTATTATTGGGTGTGAACAATTTGTATTTGATATATTGTAAGAGACTATCTTGTTGATCACACACACACTGTTTAATTGTGATAATTAAAGCTGGTGGTTAGTGACTTAATTGGTGTCTTGTATTTTGTTTTCCACTGTACCACACGATGTCGTGACAATATCTATTTTCCGCTCTTCGCGCGACCGGCAAAGAATTGTACAAACCTGACAGCCTTTCTTGAGCGGTGAGCTGCGCTGACTCATCGAATGAATTAAAAATGTGTGTTGTGTGACTGTAATACTGAAACTGGAAGCTAGAGCAGAGATAAGGCTGGAGCATGACGAACTGTGTTAGGTGTAAAGACAAGAAGAGAGAGACACAGAGAGAGAGAGAGAGAGAGAGAGAGAGAGAGAGAGAGAGAGAGAGAGATCACTGGTGGGGTGGGATGAACTGTAATGAACCCCGATTAAGTGAAAATAATGATGAATTAATTGCAATACAGTAGGAGAGGAATTAAGTGTCTACACACGGAATACGTATTCTACTCTTCTGACGCATTTATGTGTGTCATAACAACGCTAGGTAATAAACAAATAACCCGAAACAAATTAGAGGTGAGCATTTCGGGGTTAAAGCAGAATTAACTCATCGTAGCTTAAAAGAGGATTTTAACATACTATACTGGTTTCGAATCTAATTTATGACAACAACCATCTCAGTCGCTTACGTTTTAGTAAATCTACCCTTAGGCCGGCCACACGCTGGAGTGACTTTTTGTTTCACGACAGAACCGTTTCGATGCAGCGTGTTGCAAAGGGTTGCTTCGGCGGAGAGAGGCTTCAGACATTGGCTCACGGCAAAACAATTTCAGAGGCTCTGACGAAACTTGTAATAAGCGAAAACCAGTTCAGACTACAAGGCAACAGTTTTATATTTTTACCTATAAAAAATTAGTATTCCGAGTCAGTAGTAATGTATTTA
This sequence comes from Magicicada septendecula, assembly GCA_034769895.1. Classification (NCBI taxonomy): domain Eukaryota; kingdom Metazoa; phylum Arthropoda; class Insecta; order Hemiptera; family Cicadidae; genus Magicicada; species Magicicada septendecula. The sequence continues at coordinate 1,384,761,826 of CM068367.1, read as the reverse complement.
CAATTAGTTAATCAACGGACAGGTCATGGGCAACAAAATCCAAGGACTTGATTGTACTTCAAAATACAGAATCTGAAGCTTTGCAAAAATCTGTTTTTAAGCTTCATCAGATTTGCAAGCAACGCAATATGAAAATCTCCACTATAAAAACAAAGGTAATGGCATTTCGAGGTCAGGAACCAAGGAGAACAAAAATATTGATTAACGGTCGAATTTTGAAACAGGTGAGCCATTTGAATCATTTGATGATACATAGTTTGATTATTACAACGATTTGTTGCAAAATAAATTAAAATTATCAGAGAGTTTATGAGATTTAAGCGTGTGCTTAGTGGATCCGGGCATACGTTTTTCACACCTAAATTCTTCATGATAACAACACTAATTATTACACTGAAGTTTCTGTGACCATGTGTTTGAGCATTCCATTGCGTGTTGTTCCAGGCTCCTTGCTCCCATGATTTTAGAGCATATGACTGCTTACTGTTAGAAAAATGTAAGCTAATTCCGCGCCACTATTTTACGAATATGAAGGAAACGTTTGCTTTCCTTTTATACAAACTTTTGATTTATATGCAAATTTAAAATTAAATTCCATAAAACACTCTTGCAATTTAATACTAGAAAAAAAACATAAGGACGTTTTGCAAACAATTGAATCCACGACGCCTAAAAAACACACGGCACGCACGCACACACACACACACACACACACACACACACACACAGAGAGAAAACAACAAAAATTAAATTTATCGCCAAACTTTATTATAATGTTTCCTGTCTGAAATGAAACCAAGGCGAAATGAGGCAATCCAAGTGCGGGTAACAATAATAAAATAAGAAAATAGGACGAGAGGTATTATTGATTGTGCACCTCAGTATGAACTGAATGCAGTGAGTGAGGTTAATGAGATAAAGTTGGCTGCACCACTGCCTAGGTACGTACTATTAACATTACTACGGTTCTCCAATGATTGAGGTGGCTGCTGCTGTGATCGTGATAGTGAAAAGCTTAACCCAGTTCAATTACAAGAACATAGATAGAAACAAACACACATATATATTGAAGATTATGATCGACCTTGAATTCCAAGTATCTGATGTAGGTCAGGTAAATATTGATATTTCTACTTTGCCGGCACTATACTTACTGCTCTTATTTAGAACTATGCTCACACACACAAATGCGCGTCACACTTTAATCCTCCTCCTCCTATGGCGCTACAGCACAAGTCGGCCCCTGGCCTACACCAATCTCCGCCTCCAATCTACTCTATCCATTGCAACCCTCCTCCAGTTTCTTATCCCCATGTCCCTCGCGTCCTCTGCAACGCCATCTTCCCACATCTTCCTCGGTCTGCCTCTAGGTCTCGTTCCCTCCCATGTACCTAGCAGAGCCCTTTTGAGGTTCCTGCCATCCTCCATTCTCATAACATGTCCGGTCCAACGCAATCTTCGCATTCTTATAAATTTTGAGACTGGCATTTCTTTATATATTTGATACAGTTCACTGTTGTATCTCGGTCTCCATGAGCCATTTTCTTGTATTGGGCCCATAATGCGTCTGAGGATTTTCCTTTCAAACGGTTTAATATTAAATTTAAATTTAATATCTACAAGTTGATCGTAAAAACAGCTGTGAAAGTAAAATAGAGTTCGTAAGGCATTCACGGCCGGGCGGCGTCTACATTAGGCCTGTTAGGCCGTCGTCTACCGTTTGTGTTGCCAGACGTTTTTGCCTCACCATCGGAGGCCACCATCAGTGTCGGTAACGGTCCGCTAATTTACCAATGATGAGGCAGCGACTATGTATTTTGAACTGAACTGACTCTGGTCTGTGTGGTTGATGCGTCGCAGAGACGTACCACAATGGAATCTGAGTTCCGAGCTACCTTCAGGAGCTGCTGCCTCATGGCCCTGCCCAAGTAGGCGAGTTTCTCATTAGCAGGCCGTTTCTCGGCTGTTGTGTTAGCCTACACTAGCGCAGTATACACCGAGGGCGTTTCCACGAATCACCTAAACGTATATGGTATCGGCCCACCCCAGCCACTAGAGGATTGTCTGGGAACCTCGCCGCACGTGCATAAAATTTGCGTGCAGTTCGCCTGAAGGTGTCATCTAAGGAGCGGACGACAAGGCGAGATGGCGGGGGACTTTGGCCGCTAGCAGAAGCCTCCTGTCGAGGACGCTCTGCAAGTTCTTCTTTTTATGCACGTTGGCGACGTAACCCCAGATCGGGCAATCGTAAGTAATGACAGGCAGCAGATACACTATGAGTTTTGTTTAAGAAGGTCCACTTATGTAGACTTTCCAATCAATTGCAAGTGCTATGTGATTGGTTTGGGAGCACAGTGGCCAAATCCTGTTTAACAGGAGGGTTTCTGGTCTTCTATTCATCGCGACGGAACCATGTTTGAAGATTTCCACGGACCCCATGTGCATCCGAGGGTAATAGGCACTCTCCGAGGATAAGATCTCCTCAAAGAGAACGCGATGGTCAGCGTTGGAAAGTGCATGCTCGGCCGCCGCAAACTTCTCCGGCTGTCTCAAGCGACAACAGCGGCTGTGTCCACCAACGCGGTTACGGACGCTGCGCTTAGTGGTGAAGATTTACACTTCGCCTCATGTGCAAGGCACACTTTACACGCCTCCCGACGAGAGCTGGGACTGTTTCCAACTATGTAAAAGTAAAGTTTGGCAAATTGACTAGAGCTGACTAGAGGAGTAAGAAAATAATATCTGTTGATGCTGCTTTCCAGCTCAGATCGTGCTGGCAGGAAAGTCTAGGCCTATATAAGTGGGCCTTCTTAGGCAAAAACACAGTTGTCTACCTCATCACTTTGGTGAATTGCCGGACTCGGTGCCAATTGCTTCTACGCCGAAGATGGCATCTGATGGTGAGACCGAAACTTCTGTAAAATCAAACGCTGGACCACGGCACAACCCTGCACAAATGTTTCCAACTTTGTTAACTAAGTGTATGTTTATTTAAAAAATAACAGGATTATTGTTGAGGACAAAGATATGTGGTAATGACATGTGAATTCCATGTTAAAGGAAAAAATTACAAGGAAGTTCCTCAACTATAAATTGAATATCACTATAATATTGACGACTCGGAACACTAAGTTTTTTATAAGTAAAAACGTAAAGTTTTACCTTACAGCCTAAACCGGCTTTCACCTATAGAAGGCTTCATCAGAGGCTGTCGTAAGTAGCGCTGTTCGTCTTGTTGTTGGCGACGAGATAGTGTTTCGAAAGATCGAAGCTGTGTGTGTGTGGTGAGATGTGTTCGAATAATGCGTGCGATTTGAATTGTGTCTGTTCGTTTAGGATGTCGTTTTTATTTGTTTTTGTGTGTTTGTATATTTCTAATTGTTCTAGAGTGTCTAATTTTCGGCCTTTTGTGTGTACGTGTAGTATGTTCATGTTATTGTCGATGTTTTTATATGTGTGGTTTGCTTCAATGAGGTGGTTTGCGAAGGTAGATTCTGTAGTGGTGTGGAGTGCTTTTGTGTGTTCAATGTATCTCTGTTTGAAGCTACGTCCTATCTGGCCTATGTAGAATTTATTGCAATTTGAACAATTTAGCTTATATACACCGGGTAGATCGAATTTGTTTTGTGCTTTGGGCATGCGTTTTGATAGTGTGTGTTCTGTTTTGTTAGTAGTTTTGTAAGCGATTCTGTATCCTGCTTTTTTGAATTTTTTTGAAACATAACATACATTACAAACATAACAACCAAACACTAACAAAGCTCATAATTGACACAGAAACAAATATACAAAACACAGCACCAGAACATCAAGACACATTAAGACATAATATAAACAACACAATAGGAGTACATAAGACACCAGACAACAACAACCACAACTCAGAAATACACACAGCCATCAAACTGAGGGAAAAGGCACACAAACACATCACATTTGTAAAAACTGACAAAGACAACACGACTGTAATTATCCCCACAGACAATCTACACAAAAAAGTACAAGACTTCATGGAACAGAACAACATCACAGAACTAAAACACGACCCCACCGACAGATACCAAAACTCAGTAAAACAAATAGTCAACAAAGCCAAACACATTATGACACATAAACAAAAGCCCTACATGAAACAAATCCGACCATCAGCACCTACACTCCAAGCGCTTCCCAAAATCCATAAAGAAGACATTCCGATCCGCCCCATTATCAACTACCGTAATGCCCCTGCACACAAACTGGCAAAATATCTAGACAAAATTATTAGACAACACACACAAATAGACAACAACATTGCAGTAAAAAACAACACTGACCTAGTAACAAAAATAAAAGACATACACATCCCCCATTGCCACATTAGCCTCCTTTGACATTAAAAACCTGTACACAAACATCCCCATCTCTGAAACAATCACCATCCTACAAAACAAACTCAAACAGAACAACACACCAGACGAACTTATCAATGAAATAACAGAAACTCTGAACATTATCACAAAACAAAACTACTTTACTTATAACAATAAATACTACACACAGAACGATGGCCTACCCATGGGCTCCCCCATATCCAGCATTCTAGCAGAAGTCTTCCTCCAACACTTAGAAAAAACAAAAATACTCACAAACAATTACAGACACTCACATAAAATACTATATTGGCACAGATACGTTGATGACATTCTAATACTATACAGGGGAAACAAAAGACAATGTGAACAGTTACTAACGCACATAAACAAAATACATAAAAACATAACCTTCACTGCCGAATACGAACACAACAATACCATAAACTTCTTAGACCTCTCCATCACAAAACTAGAACACACGCACAAATTCAGTATATACAGAAAACTAACTACAACTGACACACTAATACACAACACCTCCAATCACCCAATACAACACAAACTAGCTGCTTTTAGAACCATGATACATAGACTTAACAACATCCCCTTAGATGAAATAGACTACAAAGACGAACTAAACACGATAAAATATCTAGCAGAATCTAACGGTTATGACAGAACAATAGTCAGTAAACTCCTACACAAAACACAAAACAAACAACAGACAAAGACAGAAAACAACAAATTCATAACACTAACATACATCAACAAACAAACAGAAAAAATTGCCCACAAATTCAAAAAAGCAGGATACAGAATCGCTTACAAAACTACTAACAAAACAGAACACACACTATCAAAACGCATGCCCAAAGCACAAAACAAATTCGATCTACCCGGTGTATATAAGCTAAATTGTTCAAATTGCAATAAATTCTACATAGGCCAGATAGGACGTAGCTTCAAACAGAGATACATTGAACACACAAAAGCACTCCACACCACTACAGAATCTACCTTCGCAAACCACCTCATTGAAGCAAACCACACATATAAAAACATCGACAATAACATGAACATACTACACGTACACACAAAAGGCCGAAAATTAGACACTCTAGAACAATTAGAAATATACAAACACACAAAAACAAATAAAAACGACATCCTAAACGAACAGACACAATTCAAATCGCACGCATTATTCGAACACATCTCACCACACACACACAGCTTCGATCTTTCGAAACACTATCTCGTCGCCAACAACAAGACGAACAGCGCTACTTACGACAGCCTCTGATGAAGCCTTCTATAGGTGAAAGCCGGTTTAGGCTGTAAGGTAAAACTTTACGTTTTTACTTATAAAAAACTTAGTGTTCCGAGTCGTCAATATTATAGTGATATTTAGTTAAGTAACGGACACATCATGGCCAACGAAATCCAAGAATATAAATTGAAATTAAAGAGAGACATGTTTCACCGAGAACCAAACATGTATGTAATATAGTGTAAGTGATTGGTGATTAGTGATTAGGAAATGGGAATGGGTAATGATACAGGTAATGGGAATGGAGAAACCTTTCGTCGTTTACTAATCGTTTACTAATATGTTTGTAAGACACTTGGGAAGTGGTTTTTACACCATCTGCAGCTGTCCTCGTTGGTCGCACGGATCGTCGTATTGTACAGTGGAAACAAAATACAGACACCAATGACGTCATTAATTATTATTATTAACGGGGGTCCTACAGTCTATGCCGCATCCCGCATTTCAATCGCCATTTCTCCCTATCTTTCCAGTCGTCGTCTTCAATAGCTCGATCTCAAAATGCTTTTCCTAATTCCTGTTCTCTCTTGTGTTGTCAGTCTTCATTTTCTTCTCCTGTTTTGTGGTGTGTAAGTCAATGATTTCTTTATACAGTCAATTATCAGCTTTAATTAGTCACATATAACAATTTGAAATCAACAAGGTACTCTCACATAATAATTCAAGTTATTTCCACACCAAATAATAATATCAGCTTATTACAATACCGCACTAATTAACACAATAATTACTGTCCACTAATCCGAACAATTACTTTATCCGCACCGTACAATATCGCCAGGTGTAACTAACTTATAAACCGGCCGTTTTTATTATGTAGGTACCGCAGAGGTTCCAGAATAATTTCCCATTCTTTTGGCTGCGTGCCGGCCACCGTAGTTACAAGTACTCGAACAGTCTTGAGTGCTACGTGAGTGGACGGCCTTGACACAGACGCCGCACGGTCGGCTAGTCGAGAACCGTGTACAAAGACGCTCTCAATTTTCTTGAGAAGGTTCCGTAAGTGTCGCAACAATACAATGTCGCATACAGTTATATCAAAATCAATCTCTATATCGTTGAATGCAGTTTTTTTTATTTAAAAATTACATCGTTATTAGTATTTTATACTGTGCCCTTCAAAAGCAATCTCCATCGGATAAAACGTAATTATACCAATATTTTTACATTCTTAAAAAGATTTCTAAAATCCACTTTTGTATAGCTTTAAACGTGTTATTTGTTATAGCTTACTCAGAGGTATTCGTTTTAAGTCTTCAACTTAATACGTTTTCCGTTCAAGGTTTTTTTCTCGTTCTTGGGAAACTTAATAAATCTGATTGTGACAGTCAGCGAATACGGTGGTTACTGTATCATTATAATGATTTTCATGCCTAAATTCCTAGGCATTTTTTTTTCGTAAAAAATTATTACGTATATGCTGGTCCAAGTCTTCATTATTCTTCCACAAATGTAGCCGTTTTTAACGAACAAGTCGCATACAGTATTGTGCGAATTAATGTGAACACAAGTGATAATTTGTAAAAAAAACAACATTTATTAGTTATAGACGAAGAAAAAAGAGAAAAGAATACAATTTAAATTGTTTTAATAGGAAATATGTCCTCCCTTGGCTTTTATAACTTCTTCAACATGTTTTGGCATAGAATCAAGTTTTTTACAGTTTTCTGATATTTGCTGGTCTCGAAACCATGTGTGAATTACAGCCTCAATCAGTTTTGTTTTTGCTGTGCAATTTATTTTACGAAGTCTAGCTTTTACAATAGCCCACAGATTTTCAATCGGATTAAGGTCCGGTGAGTTTCCTGGCCATTCAAGGCATGATATCTTTTTGTCCTTGAAATATTTCATTATGATCTTGGACACGTGACATGGAGCCGAATCTTGTTGAAAAACTGCTTGACCGTTGGCATCAACTTTTCTTAGTTCAGCTTCCAATCTGTGTTTTAGCAAGTCTCTGTATTTTTGCGAGTTCATCATGCCTTCGATCGGCACAAGGCATCCGGTACCTTTATAAGAAAAGCAGCCCCAGAACATCTTCTTTAACGGATGTTTAACTGTTTGATCAATATGAGCTGTCGTAAGTTTTTCGTTGTCACTTTTTCTAACGAAACGAGATCGCTGTCCTTGTACCAAAAAATGGCTCTCATCTGAGAACAACACTTTTCTCCAATCTTCAACAGTCCAGCTCACATATTTTTTTGCCCAATCATATCGTTTTGTCATCATGGCAGCAGTCAATAACTGTTTTTTTGAGGTCTGACTGTTTTTCTTCCTCCTTCTATAAGTCGTTTTCGTACGGTGGAGTCATGAACAATAACTCCAGCGTGTGCTAAGTCTTGCTGAAGTTCTTGGCTGGTTTTCCTAGGGTTTAATTTACTTTCCCTTATTAAAAAAGCTTCATCTCTTGCCGTTGTCTTTCTTTTCCTTCCACATTTCCCTTTTCTGTTCACTTCAATCGTCCCAGTGTCCCATTTTTGCTTCAAAATCTTGTTGACAGCTCCTGAACTCACACCACACTCCTTGGCAATACGGTATCTCTTTGAGTCATTGATGTGTGTTCACTCAAAGTAACAATTTTAGTGCGCTTTTTGGGAGTAATATCCATCTTCAAAAATAAAAAGCAAATAAAGCCTTAGTTCAGCTTACTTTAGCAAAAACACAATAATTCTAAAAAAAAAAAAACAAAATGCACCGCGTCTGTAGCTTGCTATGTCTCATTACTCACTGACTGTCAGAACAGTAAAACAAAATGGCCGCTACTTTGACATAAAAGTGTTGCCAACTGTGAAAAAAAGTAAAATTGTGATAATTATGATGTGTTCACATTAATTCGCACAGTACTGTACGTAACCAAAATATTATGGTACCATTTAGCGTACAGTTAAATAATATGGTACCGTCTGTAGTTTTTATTGATCGTACCACAATAGGGGAGAAAGACTGCGGCCTTTTCTTACGCCTCTAGTCAGCTCTAGTCAATTTGCCAAACTTTACTTTTACATATTTGGAAACACTCCCAGCTCTCGTCGGGAGGCGTATAAACCGTGCCTTGCGCATGAGGCGAAATGTAAATCTTCACCACTAAGCGCAGCGTCCGTAACCGCGTTGGTGAACACAGCCGCTGTTGTCGCTTGAGGCAGTCGGAGAAGTCTGCGGTGGCCGAGCATGCACTGTCCAACGCTGACCATCGCGTTCTCTTTGAGGAGATCTTATTCTCGGAGAGTGCCTATTACCCTCGGATGCACATGGAGTCCGTGGAAATCTTCAAACATGGTTCCGTCGCGATGAATAGAAGAGCAGGAATCCTCCTGTTAAACAGGATTTGGCAACTGTGCTCTCAAACCAATGCGTTATGAGTGAGTAATCGCAGAAAATGTGTTAACAGTGATTGAAGTAGATTTCCGGAGACGTAAGACCGACAGGTTTTGAAAAGAAAAAAAGGTGACAAGTTGATAAGAGGAATAACGAAAATTATATATATTCCATCATAGACGACATCACATATAGACAGTTAATTTAGTAAGGGCTTGTCCACAAACGCCAAACTTAGGATCTTTGTCAAGTGCTGAATTGGCAATCCAAAAATCAGGACACCAAGCAGTATAAACACTGCAAAGAGTTCGCAGAGAGGTAGAAGATAGTTCATAGTTCAGCTCACGCCGGCCACTTACACTTTTTTTTGTGAAAAAGAAATAGTTTAGTATAAGTACAGAGATGAAGACGATTAGCCAATGTCATGTTTGACTCCACACGAATTACCAGTGACGAGAAAAGTTCTTTTACAAAATTGGAAACACCCTATTACAATGCACTTATACACATCACTATAGAAGGCATAGAACTCAAGAATGTTGCAAAAGTGTTGTAAACATTTTTTCAAGTTTTTGTTTTCAGACATTCTAGGTAGTCGTCACAACATCATCATCAGCATATTACATCTTGTCTGCTCCGTGTAAGAGCACGCCTCCGTTGCTGTCTCAGCGATTTCTCTTTACAGCAAATTTTGTCCAGATACTTAACTAGATCATCCCTCCATCTTATAACCTTTTGATCACCTGCTATTTTCTTACCTACTTAATCTATAGCACCGCTCAATTATATTGGTACGAAATTACGGTACAGAATCTCATGCACAAGCAGGTGCATTGTCTGTGTCAAGACTGCGCAGCAAAGTACCTTCCAGACTGTTTGAGTGCATGTTAACTACGCAAATTTAGCTGGCACGCCACTAAAAGAATGGAAAATTATTCTGGAACATCTGCGGGACCTACACAAGCAACAGCGGCCTGCTTAGACGTTACCTACGCCTGTCGAGGTTATTCAATGCGGACCAAGTGGTTGTTGGGGAAAGTGATCACTGTGTTATTATTAGTGCGTTAGTTAATATTATATTGGTTGTGGACAAATTTAACTTGAATTACACTATGGGAGTATCTTGTTGATTTGAAATTATTATTTGTGACTCATTAAAACTGGTAATCATTGATAAAGACAACAAGTTTGTTGTCTTGATGTCTGTATTTTGTTTCCGTTGTACCATATGACGATCCGTGAGACCGTCCTAACAATATCATTAAAACTGTCTTTGTTAATCTAGTTTTGTTGCGCAGATATGCAAACGTTTTCTGCTTTTGCCCTGCATTGTTCTGTCTGTACTTGTGCTTATCCAGCCTCCCAGTTTTGTATTATTCTGCTGTTAGTTATCCATGTGTTAGGCACAAAAATGGAATGTGCGTGATAGAGAAAAATTATAATCGTCTTTAGAAATTATATGCTAACGTTGACAAAGATGTTACTCATAATCATCAGATTTTACAAAAAAAAAGAAGTTCAAAAATTGTGTTGTACGGTAAAACTGCAAAAAAAAAATCTTTCCATAAAATCGGCCAACACGAGAAATTCAGTTTAAAATGTGTACCCTGTGAGACAACAGACATAATCCTTTAGTTTCACACCGGCTAATGTAAGCTGTAAAGATTTATAAAAGAACTTAGGACTGTTATTACAATGTAAATTGTGTAAACCCGTAAATGGACAGACAATCGTTTTCAGAGCTTCAACAAGTTAATATGTTGTTTCCGTGGTGTAGTGGTTATCACGTCTGCCTAACACGCAGAAGGTCCCCAGTTTGATCCTGGGCGGAAACAGAGAACAACTTTTTTTCACTTAACTAACAGGTGAAACCACACACAACAACAAGATAAATTTATTGCAACATGTACAACACATTTTTCCTTTTTTTTTTTATTCTTGTACTTCGTTGTCCATGACGTGTCCGTTACTTAACTAAATATAATTAATTCACTACCGACTCGGATCACAAAGTTTTTTATGGGTAAAAACGTAAAAGTTTTACGTTATAGCCTGAACCAGTTTTCGCATTTAAAAAGCTTCTTCAGAGGCTCCCGTTGTGAGCACTGTCCGTCTTGTTCTTGGCGACGGTGTCGACTTTTGAAGGATCGATGTTGTGTGTGTGTGGGGTGTGATATGTTTGAATAATGCGTGTAATTTGAATTGCGTCTGTTCGTTTAGGATGTAATTTTTATGTGTTTTCGTGTGTTTGTATATTTCCAATTGTTCAAGGGTGTCTAGTTTTCGGCCTTTTGTGTGTACGTGTAGAGTGTCCATGTTATTGTCGATGTTTTTGTATGTGTGGTTTGCTTCAATGAGGTGGTTTGCAAAGATAGATTCTGTAGTGGAGTGTAGTGCCTTTGTGTGTTCAATGTATCTTTGTTTGAAACTACGTCCTGTCTGGCCTATGTAGAATTTATTGCAATCTGAGCAGTTTAGTTTGTAAATACCAGGTAGATCAATTTTTTTGTGCTTTCTGTGTGTGTGTTTTGATAGTGTGTGTTCTGTTTTGTTTGTAGTTTTGTATGCGATTCTGTATCCTGCTTTTTTTGAATTTGTGTGTTATTTTTTCAATGTGGTTATTAATGTATGTTAGTGTTATGAATTTGTTGTTTTCTGTCTTTGTCTGTTGTTTTGTGTTTTGTGTAGGAGTTTATTGACTATTGTTCTGTTGTATCCGTTGGATTCTGCTAGACATTTAATCGTGTTTAGTTCGTGTGTTTTAATTAAAAAGTTCATCGTCATAGTCGTAGTGTCATTATAGGGGTTTGTCCTTGTCATGTGCATAATTCTGTAGCAGTTCATCGTCATAGTCGTAGTGTCATTATAGTGTTTTGTCCTTACCATGTGCATAATTCTCTAGCAGTTATTTTTACTCTTTAATCCGTCCTTACTCTAAGGAAAATATTTGAGATTTTGAAGGCTGCAAAACGGCTGGCTTAATCGTGTTACATTCGACTGCAGTTACTTTGAAGGGTGTAGTATAACTGTCCATGGATGAAGGCATAATTAAAAAAGAAAAAAACTTTTACATAAACTTTTTGAGCACACTTCGTAAGCACGTTGTAATAGGGTGTCTCCAATTCTGCTGGCTCCCAACGATCGAACTCACAAACCAAGGGGACCAGGTGCATTGATTTCGGGATCCACATTCCGCTATACCGGAGTCTTCCTTACGGCTGATGAGCTCGGTCTACCCAATATTAAAAAGAAAAGTGAGTCTCTCTCTCTAGTTATCGAAAGCATCGTGGTTGAAAAAAAAAACAAAGAGTCGGTCAAGAGACCGAACAGAAAAGATTAGAAAAAAAGGATCTCACTGAAGACAAGTTGAAGCAAAGTGAGTATCCAGCTAGGACACATCGGGGTTGCTAAACCCGTATCCCCAAGATGTGGATGTCAGATGTATTTTACGAACACATCTGAATTGCAGAATAACGAGTTGCTAAAGCATACTGCTAGCCATTCTTGTACTGCCTTTCTTGTATGCCAAAGAACTTACTTAAGCAACCTAATCTAATTTGGGGGTAAAAAAAGAAAGCCATTGTTATCATTAAAGTTTATCTAGGCCTACAACACAATTGCATTTCTTTCATTTACAAAACGTTGTAAAATAAACTACATCTACTCTACAGGAAAAGTAAATATTGCTTTAATTGGTAAAGATAACAACAGTAAAATTAAGAATTATACTGGAGTGAATGCAATTGTTTGGCGTATCTGCAGTCTGCTGTATAATTAAACTGTATATTTATGCAGTATAGCGAAATAGCGTAGCAGACGACTGTGAAGATAAGAATGTCAAACAAATTAAACTTACCTATATAACAAACCCACGGCCAACATTATTTCTTAAAACCTCTTCTACTAATGCATACTTCTTTGCAACTACAGAAATAAAACGCTGTTATTTCTCTATGTTTAAATTACTTTCAATATCAATGTTTTTTATACATCAATTTCTTTTGTCTTAAAGAAGGCGAATACGTACGCCGAAACGTGTTTGACGAGAAGAGAATAAACAGTAAGTTCACAAGAAAAAGTTTCATTTTTAGATAAGTGTTAGTGCTGTGAAAGAAGTGATGAATAATCAAGACAACTATAATACCGCAGATAAAGCATATTTCATCAATAAGTACAGAAACGCCAAACAACAATCTGTCTCTAAGCTGAAGAATGCGAATACGTACGCCGAAACGCGTTTGACGAGAAGAGAATAAACAGTAAGTTCACAAGAAAAAGTTTCATTTTTAGATAAGTGTTAGTGCTGTGAAAGAAGTGATGAATAATCAAGACAACTATAATACCGCAGATAAAGCGTATTTCATCAATAAGTAGAGAAACGCCAAACAACAATCTGTCTCTAAGGTGAAGAAGGCGAATACGTACGCCGAAACGCGTTTGACGAGACGAGAATAAACAGTAAGTTCACAAGAAAAAGTTTCATTTTTAGATAAGTGTTAAAAATTGTTAATAAATATCCATACGGCTGTGAATAGGTATCTAGTGATCTTACAATCCTCTTTTTCCCATGTTGATACACACATAAAGTTATGTTATTATACTTTTTAAAAGAAGTCAGCACAGGTAGTGTTCTTATTTAAAAAAAAAGAAAATTTATCGCGCGAACGAATGGCATTGTAGAAAATTTATGGGATCATTGGACAATTTAATCTTGTTCTTCCAGTGTGATCAGGAGTTTGTTCCGCTTATGGACTGGTAACATGATAATGTTTTTAGGCTGGGGGTCATTCCACAAAAATCGTCATCGAAAAACGTGACGCTTCCACACTTTCGATTCCCCACACTCTAGAAATTTGATATGTAAACGCATCAAGACAGAAATAATCGCTGCTGACATTGAGTTTAACAAACGTTTTAGTGAGAATAAATTTGGTTTTTTACATGCTCTGTTTGTGATCGTCTGTGATTTGAAAATGATTTACGTAATCCACCAAACGTAATCCACATTATACGTTTCAAAAGCCTAAAAACATTATCATGCTTCGATGTTTCGGTATCGTAGAAATTCTTTGAATGCTTAGGTGCATAAATAGAGAGAGAGAGAGAGAGAGAGAGAGAGAGAGAGAGAGAGATTTTTTTTAAGTTACAAATTATTAGTACATCTAGAGAGTGGTATAAAATTATATATATATTAGAGAGAGAGAGAGAGAGAGAGAGAGAGAGAGAGAGAGAGAGAGAGAGCATGTACGTGTACGTACGGTAATCTCTATTGTTGCTGACGGGTAGAGAAAGTTGAAATGAGTTGTGTGTGATTTGAATTGCAAGTGAGTATGTCGTGTAGTCTGTAGTATTTGCATACTGGTCATACAGTGTTGCTGTACACGTTTGTCCCACATATAAATTTCCCGCTGCAATCTCTCTACTGCTGCAGGCTTACGTATGCTAATTTTACGGTACACAGTAGGTAGAGAGAATTTTTATGAAACTGCTTCTCTGCTCATAATACACTGTACATGTACGCTTTATCAATTATAAAGATTATGTAACAATTTTATGCGTAACCGTGCCAAGAAACAGTAAAAAGTTGTAAGTCTTTCACGGCCCGCGTCATAATTGTTGAAATTAAGATCCGGGCTAATGGGCCCTATGGTCTACTCCAGTTATCATTCTGAAAGATGTTCTCAGACTTTTCGGTCTCACCTCTGGAGGACATCTACAGTTACTTTGCCACAGTACTGTGGTTACTGACGACCACCGTGTCAGTTGTGTAGCGGTCATCACGTCTGCCTAACACGCAGAAGGTCCCCAGTTCAATCCTGGACGGAAACAAAGTTTGTTTTTCCTTCTTACAGTGTTTTCAGTTTTTCCCATCCTTTTGCAACACCACTGCACATCCTTATTTTTTGCGTATTAAAAATTTTATTTTCAAATACGAGGGCAGTTTGTTCCTTTTTATAATACTAACTGAGGAGGGTCCAATCAATTTTCTTGTCCTCTCTTTACAACCGGCAGAAATGTTCCTCCCCCTCGATTCTTTTGAAAACCCTCCCCCCCCCCACCTAAACTACTTATTTCAACCACCCACTTTATTCTTTCAAACGTGTCTTTCAAGTTATTTATATTTTTGTATTTATCAAGTTAATTCCATTTCTTCGTAGTCGACGTTTCTTTTTCTATTCACAATCTCTGAGCTATGCCATTTGTCTGACCTATCTGTCTATTCGTATTACAAAGGTATGTTATTTTTATTTAATACAATGTACGGTACGTGACAGAGAAAATATGATAAGCATGCTATCAAAAACTGCAAGAATTGTGTTGTTCAGTGTAATCGAAAATTATCGTGTCATATGCTCGTACTTTATAAGTAATTTAGTTAAGAACGTAAATGTAAATAACAGGTAAATGTTAATGGTAATAACGATTGTAAAACATAGCACATTAGTTTTAGAGGAGGACACAATTGAAGTGGTAGACAATTTCACGTATCTCGGAGTGAACCTAGCAAAGACTGGATCAGAGGAGACGGAGATCCAAAGACGGACCACCATGGCTAACAAGGCATACTTCGCATTGCTGCCGTCATTTAGGTCTGGAGATTTGCACAGGGAAACAAAAATGAAAATATATATGACTGTCATCAGACCGGTGTTATGTTACGGGTGTGAGGCATGGACAATCACACAGAAAACAGCCGACATAGTAGACACCTTTGAATGGAAAATCCTCAGATTGGCGTATGCCCAATACAAGAAAATGGCTCATGGAGACTGAGATACTACAACGAAGTGTATCAAATATATAAAGAGATACCAGTCTCAAAATTTATAAGAATGCAAAGATTGCGTTGGGCCGGACATGTTATGAGAATGGAGGAAGGCAGGAACCCTAAAAGGGCTCGGCTGGGTACATGGGAGGGAACGAGACCTAGAAACAGACCGAGGAAGAGGTGGGAAGATGGCGTTACGCGAGGGACATGGGGATAAGAAACTGGAGGAGGGTTGCAATGGATAGAGTAGATTGGAGGCGGAGATTGGTGTAGGCTAGGGGCCGACTTGTGCTGTAGCGCCATAGGAGGAGAGGAACACATTAGTTTTAAAGAGCGCAGTGCTTCAATGTGAAATCTAAGGATTTATGTCACGCTGTTAGGACCCATGTGTTAACTCTTAAGCTGAAAGACAATTAAGGCGATCAGAACTTCAACAAAGAGTTGTTTCCGTGATGTAGCGGTTATCACGTCTGTCTAACACACAGAAGAAAGATTCCCAGTTTCATCCTGGGCGTAAACAGAGAACAATTTTTTTGTTCTTAAGCGAAACAGAAAACGACACCAAAAAAGACACAAACCTAATAATTGACCTCGAGGTTACCATCATAGTGATCAGCTGATATTTTCTAGTGCCTTAACAAATGTATAAATTTCCATAAATCTGTTCGTGATATAATAGTTTTATATCACTATATAATATATATATATATACATATATATAATATATATATAATATATATATACATTTCGCGAAAATGTTCTACATTTGTATACCCCTATTTCTGTATGTTCTACTGTTCATTGTTCATGTTTTTATGTACCCGTCTTAAGAAATATCTATAAGCCTGATTGCTAATGAGACATGGACTCTCGGTAAAAGGGACGTCCAGAGGATTCAGGCAGCCGAAATGAAATTTCTAAGAGGGACGCAAGGTTGTTCTCTCTTTGATCGGAGAAGGAATGAGGATATTAGACGCGATTTAAACATTGTATCATTACACCAGAAGATTGAAGACCACATAAGTGCATGGTGTGAACACTTGAATCGCATGCCTGATATCCGTCTACCTGTGGCTGCCTTGGGTTATCACCCTACTGGCGAGAGATATGTCGGTAGACCGACGAGGAGATGAGTTCCGGAACAGGTCTCAGGCCTAGTCCTTGGAGTAGTAATGATGATGATGATGATGATGATGATGATGATGATGATGATGATGATGATG
The DNA here is from genome assembly GCA_034769895.1 of Magicicada septendecula. Classification (NCBI taxonomy): domain Eukaryota; kingdom Metazoa; phylum Arthropoda; class Insecta; order Hemiptera; family Cicadidae; genus Magicicada; species Magicicada septendecula. The sequence goes on along the minus strand of CM068367.1, from coordinate 1,384,744,834 downwards.
ATGATGATGATGATGATGATGATGATGATGATGACGATGTAAATAACTGGTAAATGTTAATGCAATAAAAGTTTTAAAACATAACACTTTACTTTTACAGCGCACAGTGCTTCAATACGAAATTTAAGGATTTAGGTCACGATGTCAGGATTCATGTGTTAATTCTTAAACTGAGAGACAATTAATGTGATCAGAACTTCAACAAGTAAAGTGTTGTTTCCGTGATGTAGCGGTTATCACGTCTGTCTAACACACAAGATTCCCAGTTTCATCCTGGGAGTAAACAGAGAACAATTTTTTCCTCTTAAGCGAAACAGAAAACGACACAAAAACAAGACAAAACCTAATAATTGACCTCGAGGTTACCATCATAATGATCAGCTGATATTTTCTAGTGTCTTACCAAATGTATGAATTTCCATAAATCTGTTAGTGATATACTAGTTTCGTTGCGAAAATGTTCCCGTTTATCTACATTTGTATACCATACATTTTCCTGTACGTTAAGCAGTCCCCTATTTCTGTATGTTCTGCTGTTCATTGTCCATGTTTTTATGTACCCGTCTTAAGAAATATTTATAAGCTTGATTGCGTAGTATAAGTTAATATTGATGAAGACTTTCATCAAAATCACGTCTTTATAAAAAGCGCAAAAATTGTGTTGTTCACAAAAAAACGTTGTAATCGCAGAACATTCTTATCACGTAATCGTACAACACAAGTAATCCTTGTATCTAAAGAAATAATAATAGTAATAATAGGCTACTGTAATAAAAACGACATAACATAACAATGTCTTTAGTTTCGTAGCCCGTAGTTATTGAATTTAAATGTAAGGATTTGTGCGAGGACTCGAGATTATTATAATAATTTAAAAAGTTTGTTAACTATTAAATTGAGAAACAAATAAGATTATAATAAATAATAATAATAATAATACTAAATAATAGATTGTGACAACTTGAAACAGGTGAACGTGTTGTTTCCGTGGTGTAGCGGTTATCACGTCTGCCTAACACGCAGAAGGTCCCCAGTTCGATCCTGGGCGGAAACAAAGTGTTTTTTTTTTTCTACTTAAGACTTTGTAGTTTTCCAAAACCTTTAATGTCACTGCGCATCCTTATTTCTTACGTATTACAATTTTTATTTAAATGTGAGGGCAGTTTGCTCTCAATGTCTCACCCGAACCAGACAAGTCAGCAAATGATATGTGAACTGGCTACTACAAGTATGTGAACCTCTGTATTATGTAATCTATAGGTATGGTTGTCGATTGTTATTATTGGCAAAAGGTACATACGGATGGAATAGGCAAGCGTGTTAATATTTTATACACATGGAAAAGCCTTCAACAGGTGGGACAAATTAATGGATGTTCCAGAAGTTAAAGATGGTAGACACGGTAGATGGAAGCTCATATAAAAGTTGCACATGAAGAGTTGTTTGGACTTTAGAGGGGAGTTTGACCAGGACGTACGTTCTTGCATATACTATGGGCTGCTCACAGGTCAGATATTCCTTTTATTTAGAAAACTCCACAAGTGCTGATAAGAACCACCTGGATGAACTATATTTTTGAGGATATATCATTTGACGAAATGGTATTTAAAGCTTACTGTCCTGAAGAAGATATAAAAGGAAGACCCTTTAGCGTCACCCAACGGATTTATCGATCATGTGTCACGCTACAAACTTCACAGTATCTCAAAGTGTGAGGCACACTGGCTGAATAGAGACAGTACAGACAAATCAGTCTGTCGTGTGGAAAGACAGCCAATAGTAAATAATAATAATAATAATAATAATAATAATAATAAGAAGAAGAAGAAGAAGAAGAAGAAGAAGAAGAAGAAGAAGAAGAAGAAGAAGAAGAAGAAGAAGAAGAAGAAGAAGAAGAAGAAGAAGAAGAAGAAGAAGAAGAAGAAGAAGAAGAAGAAGAAGAAGAAGAAGAATGAAAATCAAATTACAGGAAAATAGATGGATAGAAGCTTGAAATGCATGATATGTAACAAGAATTGCAAAAATGTAGAAGGTAAAGATCGCGAGAATGCAAAAGGCCAAAGTTTTTTAGGACGCAGAATTCAAAATACAGCTGTGATTACAATAATAAAAAAGAAATAGAAAGAAAATGAATAACCACAGACGAGTAAAAATTTATTCGATGAATGTGCCAATGACATCGTTTTTTTCACGGGTAAACAGTAAGACAATCTCTGCGAAAGTTAAAACGACCACAAAACCCCATAGTTAAGGCTGAACAAAGAGATAAAGGCGAGCGGGATGTTAATCTCTTTGCAGGTTTATGCCGGTTTCCGTAGTACATATTAGATTCAGTGGATACACCGCGACGGGCGTAAAACAGAATCGCAGCGTCTAAGTGAAACGGACAATTCACACGTAAACAGTTGGTAGCCGTGGCGGTCGTATTTGTTTATTGGCTGCCGCAGGTTTATTACCGCCGCTCAGCTGGTTTACAGCTGTTTTTACAGATAAACGTCGTGACGCTGCGGCGGATACGTAGATTTATTCGTGCTCCCACGAAACGTCTAAAGAGAGTTTAAATTAGTTTTGTTTCCCCCGTATGAGTAATGAAATCTGTTACGTACAATTGTTAGCTTGTAAATTCCCAACGTGTCCGTCGTGCTGTTACATTTCCGAGTATTTTCTAGATTATATATGGATTATATATATACCCGAAACGTCAAGTATTTGGGTGTAACAATGACACCGGATGGTGACAGCAATCAAGAAATAAAAGTAAGAATAGGACAAGCTAAGGCAGGAACAAATAATTAAACAGTCTGCTTTGGAGTCCACGAATGACAAAAAAACAATAAAATCAGAATATATAAAACTATAGTCGAAACTATAGGCCTATATGGAGCAGAACTGTGGGAAATTAATAAAAGAAGTAAATCAAAAATAAGAGCTATGGAGATGGATTACTGGCTGAGGTGCTGTAGACTAACAAGACTAGATAGAGTGAGAAATGTAGAGATAAGAAAAGCGATGGGAATCGGCCTTGACATTATGACACAATAGAAGCAAGGAGACTGAATTGGTTCGGACACCTAAAACAAATCTCGGATGAGAGATGGCCAAGGAAGGACTCCACCCTCTAGAAGAAAAAAGAGAAGACCTAAACACTCATGGAAAATGGATGTCGAAGATGTAATGAATGCAAGAGGACTTACAGAACGGGACTGTTTAGACCAGCGCCAGTGGAAGCTAGGATGCGAGAGGTGGCGCCAGTCGTAATTAAATCGCAAAAAATATATGGATTATATTACATTCCTTTACATTACATTGCATTATATTACATTCTATTATACTGTGGGTAACAATGAAATAAGGAAGACGTCAAGTACCTGTATGAAAGATAGGTTTTCTACCGGCGCTATTATGTACGGCAATGATTCTCAAACGTTTTAAGTTCGCAACCCATCTTGAATGATATTAGACTTCATGGGACCTATAAGCATGTAAAAGTATATACCCATAATTTTTTTTACTAACTTCGAGTACTTTCAGCCCCTTATTACGCTTAACACTCTTGCTACCATGTGTACCATTTTTGGACACACAACACTTTTTCTAGAGCCCGTGTGTATCAATCTGGACATATTAAATTTTCCCGACAGCCCACGTGTACAAAAGTTGGACACAGGGGCGGATGAACCATTAGGCGGCACTCTGTGGGGCGCAAAATTTTAGCTAAAAAATCATAAAATTTTACAGCTAAATGTGAAATTAGTAATAAATTACAAGGATAAAAATTTGAGTTCATTTTGAACACAGGCTTCTGTTTGCGAGAAATTATGGTAAAACTGTACATAAATAATAGAAGTGCTTTCCAAACTGTTTTCTCCGGTTATGAGTCATCGGCGGCCGGCACTCATAGAACTATGCCTTATAAAAGCCATGCAAACTACAAATGGTTAGTGGTGTAACTCTAAAACAATATCTGAAAAATAGCTTCAGTTTTCAATTCTTGAGACTATTTCCAAAAACAGTAAGATATTTGAAATATTCCTAACTAAGAAATATATTGTAGAGTGTTTAAAGCTTCATTCAGCCCCTTGGAAATAAACGTAAGAGTAGCCTATAGGTGGGGGGGGGCGCTAAAATATAATTAGCCTAGGGCGCCAAGATACCTTAATCCAGCCCTGGTTGGACACATTGCATGACTGTGTTTTGAAGGTTGTTGTCGTCATATGGACACAGATCAATGTCATGTAGATTTACATGGCCCAGAAGTTTTACATTCTTCTGGGCCAGAGTGAAAGAAATATGCTCTTGGGTTAAGTTGGCAATACTGTACTGTCAAGAAAATCTGCTGTTATAACATATATAAGAAAACATATCTGGGCCAGAGGGAAATTTACTTTTCAGAGGTCTGGTAGCGAGAGGTTTTCCTGTCACCAGTGTCTGGGAGCGAAAGTGTCAAAACAACTTATACATATTTGATTCCAGAAGAGTAAATATGTAGTGGGTTTTTTAACCTATTTACAATCGGTATTTCCCGGTATTCGTTGGTTTGTTTACACCAGAGAGTGCCTACGCGTGCGCATGTCTACGCTCTCTTTCTATCTCGCATACCTCTCAGAGATATGGAGTTCAGTCTAAGAAATACGTGAGACGGTAATATTGTTTCTTATCCAAAAAGTGCACACAAGAAACGGTTAGAGAAAGAGTGTAAGGAAATAGTGGGAGGAAATATATGGGTGGGGGGGGGGTTGCACAACAGATTCTATTTGTAATCAGCAGCTTTTGTGATTTAGAACAGTGTGCTCATGATTAAGTGTCTCCGTGCTCGCTCGCACGTGTGATTTTTTTACTCAAAGTTATATATTGTATTTTTAATAAATAGTATATTACACTTTATTTTAATATAATTTGCCATAATAACAGTATCAAATACGACCTAAAATGAATAACGCACGATGTTGCATGTCAGATTATATAGTTCTCGTGGCAATATGTATTCATAATACATTTCATATTATCTGATTCTTCATTGATGTTAACCACTACCTGCTTGCTTATGACAAAATTATATGTTCTTAAACTTCTTCAAGTTCAGCGAGTTGATATTATTCTTTCATTAGTTTTATAGGAATTTGATAACGTGTTACCGCTGTTGCAAATTTTATCTGAAACAGAAAAAAGAAATGTCATTTCCAGGTGACAGAAACATCTTACTTTGTGTAAATAAATAAAATTTTAATAAATAATTTCAAATGAATAAGGATTAATAACTATATTTTAATAATAACATACTTTTGCTTCTTAAAGCTGTTTAAATATTTTCTTTTATAACGTCTGATTCATCCATTCACAGGAAAAATAAGTACAATATATAATGTATAATACTACTGACACGGAACACTAAGTTTTGGATTGGTAAAAATGTAAAATTGTTACCTTATAGCCCGAACCATTTTTCTCTTATTATAATCTTCGTCAGAGGCTTAAATTACAAAATATATTAAATTAAAATTAAAACTAAATTAAGTGTTCCGAGTCAGTACTATTATACTTATAGTTGTTAATCAACGGGCAAGTCATGGATAACATAATCCATGTAAATAATTCATTTTTATCGGTTCACAGGCTTACAGAGTTGAATATTCTTCAAATATTAGAATGAAATATTCTTACGTCAGAGAATGATATAAGAAGGCATTCACAGCATTATACCTTTCAGCTGAGGAAGTGGGGCTAAGAGTACATGACGAAGAAACTAAATATATGATAGTAAAAAAAACAGGAAAACTTGTAATCCATCAGCATCACATTTAAAAATTATGAATCAATAGGTATGGATTATGGTAGGTATGAATTAAAAAAGATGAATTTAAAAATTAAAAGGTCCTCAAGTTTTGACTCTCTGGTAAATAAAAATAATGATATAAATGAAGAGATAAGTAAAAGAATTTAGAATGTTAATAGATTCTATTATGGGCTGATGAAATACTTTAAATCACAACTTCTAACCTGTAAAACCAAAGGTAGACTATATAGAACATTAGTAAAACTGGTCGTGATGTAGTGAAGTGAAACATGGTATTGACACAGGGCGACCTGTTTTGACTTGCATCTTTTGAAAGGAAAATACTTAGGAATATTTATGGACCTATTAGGGAAGGTGGAGTGTGGAGAATAAGGTACCACAGAGAGCTCTATGAGTTATATATGTTACAGTGAATGTTGAAGTTTCAGTTAAGGTTGACAGTGAGTAGTTACGGTCGACATTCACTGAACGGTTTAGTGAAAGTTGAATACTCACATTACAATATCATTCATAATCAACTTCCACTAGTGAGTGTCGACTTTTACTAGGGAATGTCAACCTACCCTACTGCACCTTAGGGAACGTGTACCAACACTAAAAATACTAAAGGAATAAATTAGCAATTACTGTCGGAATAAACAAAAATATACTTTATTTAAGGTTGACTTATACAAGTATAACTATGTACTTCAAAATAAAGCAGCAATATTATAACATTTTAACACATCTAAACTCTTCATTTACAATTTTATTTTATTTATTACAGCATGGTAATGCATTATGACACTTAGAATTACAAAGTACATTATTTTTCTTGCAGGCACATTTTTTTGATTGACATTTAGTTCGGCAAATGCCCTTAAAGAATCCTTGGCCACTTCCAGTTGATTGCCCGTTGCAATGGTCCGTAAAGGAAGTGTCTTGTCCAGTGGTACTTCACTTTCATTAACAGTGTTTGTAGGACAAGCACTAAATTGTGATCTGCAAAATTGAAATTATCTGTAGATTATAAATTGATTAATTAAGTTCAGTATTTGTATGAGTGTGCATGTGGTGTGGCTGTGCTGTATTTTTAACCCCTTTCATCCCCTGTGTACTTATGTCCCTAACAATCTCGTTATTTTAAAAGACCTTACCTAGCATAAAAACTAGTTTTATTAGAATAAAATCTTATCTAGCATACACCTGCTTCAGCACACCATCTCTGGTTCCACGTCGCTAAAATGTATCATCCACTGTGTCCAAGACAATACCGAGAACTGATCTGGAATCTCCTCTTCCACGGTCTACATCGGGAACTGGAATTTGTACAGTACAACCTTTATCCACCTGTGGTAGATTCTGGTCTGATGTACGTTTCATCCGGTTTGCTTGGTTTGTTAATCAGTTGAATGCCTCCTCTTCTCTTTGTCTTTTTATTTCTACTGTTGAGTGATCGAGGTCAGTTAAGCTGTATGAAGTATCTTCTAGCCTATTTTCATGTTCTAAAAGTAAGCTCTCATCTTGTTTCATCCTATCGGGGCTCTTATCTTATTCCATCACACCGAGGCTCTCATCTTGTTCCATCACATCAGGGCTCTCATCTTCTCCTACCTTAGTTTCATGTTTACCGCCAACATAAATTTGCCTAAATACAGCTTCCAGGTTCTCTTCAGATTCCACGTTAGATAAAGATTCAATAGGTATGTTCAAAGAAGCTAATCCATGCCTAGGTGGACAACCAAACATCGCTTCATATGGTGTCCTTTTTATACCACTGTGTAGTGCACTATTTTTCATGAGTTGAATGAATTTCAAACCATGGCTCCAGTGGGATGTTTTGTGATCTTGAATCCACGTAGTAAGCCTGTTTTCCACGTCTTGATTAGCTCTCTCGACACTTCCTTGGCTTTGACCGTGCCTAGGTTTGCCGTGGACAATTTTAAAATTAGGCCAAAGAGGATTATGAAATGCACACCAGAAGGAAAGAGAAAACGAGGAAACCCAGACTACGATGGATTGATGGAATCCTAGAAGATGTGAAAGCACTTGCACTGAAAATTAGTGGACATTGGCTAACGACAATCTGGAGGAAAATCCTGAAGAAAGCCGAGACCCACGGTGGGCTTCGGATCTAGTGATGATGATGACAGGTTTTACCTGTACTGTTTTACCTGGTTTTACTTGGTTTTCTTGTCGTGAAAGGACCGCCAGAGCAACAGTACACCCAGCAGCCGTCTTGGCTACAGTTGTCTTGTCCTCCTTCAGCGCTTGTCCCGATCTTCAGAGCGGTAATCATGAACTTGAACAGCCGTGGGCAGTGTGCAGCATTATTGCCCTGATAACCACGATAACTCCAACAAGGATCAAACTCTCTTTCTGTAGGTCGTTAAATCTAAAAGGCGGTAGTTTTTATTGGGGCTTTTGTTGGCGCAGCACAATGTTCTAACCACTAGACCATCGGTTCCCAAACTGTGCTCCGCGAAACATCTCCTAGTGCTCCTTGAAGAAATTGGAAGAATAAAGAAATGACCAGGTCTGCTTATGCAGGTACTAAAACAAAACACAGATCTCGTCTTGATGCGGAGCCAGATATTCGGCTCCAGCTGACCCAAATTCAACCAGATATGCTAAGTTATGTAAATCAATTCAGTCTCATCCCTCTCATTAGAATAGTTCTTTTACGGTCCCAAGTAGCATTTTTGGTTTTGCAACATTAAAAATGGTTTTATGTACCAGATCTATGAGGATATATTATGTATTTACAATACTTGCTTTTAGTTCGTTTTAAAATGTGTTGTCTTAATATGGTTTTTTTTGTTTGTTTTGTAATGTATGTAGGCCTAGTGAAATAAGAGTTGAAAATATTTTTTTGTAATGAAATAAACTAATAAAGCATGTGTCATATGTCTAAAGTTCTAAATTCTGAATGTTTACCTTCTATCCTCAGATAGTATGGTCATATAAGTGCTAGGTGAAAATTAGTGCTCCGTGATGAACTTTTCTACTGAAAAGTGATCCATGACCTAAAAAGTTTGGGAACCACTGCACTAGACGATTATGTTATATTTGAACGGTTTTCAATTTATATTTGGACGATACTGTTAGACAGTGGAAAAAGAGACACCCCACACCTGTCCGTCCTTTTGATTTATAATTCCATAGTTGTTTAGGCATGCGGCAGTCATCCATTCGGTAAGATCTTTCAAACATTTTACCCGCTATTGGACAATCCTATCGAGTGTAAACATTCAGTTCCTGCCGTACATCGACATTTGTTTTGCGATTTTGAAAAGTATATACTGCTACGTCCCAGAGAAATGTCATTTCGGCCCTTTGATTTCGTCGGCTGGCCTGGGATTTCGTCGTCGTCGTCATCCTTTACGGTTAGGCTAGTAGCCTGTTCCAGAGTCTCAATGGAAGTCATCCAACCATCGCTTACGGGATCTTCCCACACTTCTCTTACCCCTGGGATGATAGTCAAGGGCTCTTCTTGAAAAATCTTGTTGGCTCCACTCTCTCTACGTGTAACCGCCACTCCGTTTTGTACCGGGAGATTTTCTCATTTAAGCTTTCAGCTATGCCTAGCTCCATCCTAATATGAGCATTTCTGATAAGATATCTCCTGGGACAACTGTCAAGATCCTCATTTCCGCTCCTTGTATTCTAGATATATCTTTGCGCTTTCTAATCCAAGTCTCACTACCATACAGTAGTTGAGATATGGGCATTACATTATAATATTTCAATTCCGTCTCTTTCCTTGTTTTCTTCTTTAAGTCTTTAATGATACAGCCACAAAGCGACTGCAAGAGACTAATTTTGCTTTCAACCTCCTTATGATCTTGGTATGCGATGCTATTGGGATTTTGTTAAAGTCCAATTCTCAGACCCATAGGGAAGTTCAGGGAGAGCCATCTTCTTGTAGAACTCCAGACGTCTCTCTTTACTCGTTGATTTTAGGGTCCTCCTGATGGTCCCACACATATAGTTGATCTTATGTAGCTTCTTTCACATGTCAATGTTTGTAATTTAAAACACATTACAGCCCAGATATCCAAAATTACTGACCTGCTCCAGAACAGTACCACCTACAATATCATCTACCATCTACATTTTGTTCGTGCGGGTTCGGTTCCATGAAAATCCATGACCCGCCTTGCATTGTAGTGACACGGAGGGCCCGGATGCCGGTCGAATAGTTGATTAACGTCTCGAAGGAGCATTCTCGGAGAATGATCTCTAAAGGTCTAGAACAGCGTCGGGCGTTGCCGCCTGCTAAAGAGCACGTAGGCAGTTCGGACCGCGGTCATTTGCGACCCAATCTTATAAAACCTGGTCGGTTGCGACCAAGGCGGAAATTGAAACCGGTCAATTGCGACCCGGTCAATTGAGATAGAAAATATCATCCTGTAAGCTACACACATAGACTGCATCTATCAAATACGTGTAAAGACATGGAGACTCACGCCTGGAATGGTAATGCTTACAGCAGTTTCCAGTGTCTATATCTACCGTTAACGAACAATCAACTTTCTCTAGCGTAGAGTGAACTTTACGCTGTCGTAAGGCGGTGCCAAACAGTTACTAATATTTTCATTTTATTATTATAATAATACAGAAATTACCATTATAATTGTGTTCGTTCCTAGACTAACCTAACCTAACCTAACTTAACCTAGCCCAACATAACCTCACCTAACGTAACGTAATAAAAATATTGGAAGAAAGAGGTTACCCCGCATAAATGAAAAAGTTACAGAAGTGAAACTCCACGGAAGTTTGGAATAGAAACGTTTCTACTGGTTACTACTAGACCAAGCGGGGCGCAATTGACAGGGTAAGAACGGGTAAAAACGTCGTTTTGTCGCAACTGTCCGAGACCGGGCAGAGTTCTGTTATTTTTCAGCTCAAAGTGGTGATATGTAAGTGAATTTGTATAAATTCACACACACATACACACACACAGTATTATTGGCTCCTGATGTGACTGCTTTCTTCTCCTCTGTGCTTTCCTCGATGCTGTGACATTGCTTTTCTGTCTTCGTCAGAGTAGGCGTCGAAACATAGAGGGGAAAATCGAGAGGAAGGTGAAAGTGCTTGGGCTGCGGAAATTTCCAAGAACACACTCCATAGTCTTCTTCTGATAGTTCCTATCCGTTTTGAACGTTGGATATCATACAGATAATTTTAACTTTCTGTACTGCTGGACCGAATAAGTAAGTTGTATTCATGCCAAACCAGGTCCTTCAATTTCTCAGCCATGATATTCTCGGTCGCCCAACTCCTCTCTTTCCAAGTACTTTTCCCTGTAGTATGAACTGCAATAAGTAAAATCTCTGTTCATTTCTCATTAGATGTCCCAGATAATGAAGCTTTCTTATCTTCATTGTGCTAATAACTTCTCTTTCTCTTTCTTCACCACTAAGAACTTCAACATTGTCCATGAAATGCAAGACGCGTGTGCTGTCCATGAAATGCTCAGTATACTACGGTAAATCCACATTTCGAAAAATTCCAATTTTTTAGTTGTGGCTTCAGTCAAAGTCCAAGATTCTACACCGTAAAAGAGGACCGAGAATACGTAGCAACGTAAACGTCTCGTCTTTGTGCTTATTGTTAAATCGTGACTTTTGAATAAACTGCTCATTCTAGTGTACACTGCTCTTGCCTCTGCTCTTTATTTCTTGAGAGTGGTCCCATCGTTCATTGACTATAGTACAAAGATTTGTAAATTTGCTTACACGTTCAATTGGCCTTTGATTTATATTAAGGGTTCAGTTTGTTAACTTGATCTTAGATACAATCATTAGCTTCGTTTTATTAACATTGTTGTCTGGACCATTTACGGCTGCTTTCTGTCACTCTATTAGTTGTTGCAGTCCGTCTACGCTATCTGCGAATATGACGGCATCATCATACATTAATATCATCACTTATAATTATTAAAGACATTTATAAACATTAAAGACGTCTATAATTATTTAAATGATGCAGTCTCTGAAGTGCCACGTTATAGATAAGAAAAACAGGAAGGCCACCACCACATTTATCATCTGTACAGAACACAAGGTCACATAAGTGAGCTCAAGCTGACGTCCGAGTGTAAAACAAATTGGTCGGTGTAAGTACGAGGGTCAGCTAAGACAACATCAGCCGCGCGCGCGCGCACGTGAACACACACGCATCCTTCATATATCCAACAAATTACCACCATCCATCAAAATCCAATTTCTCTGAGCAAACACCAAACACCATATAGCATTGCTCCCGGCGCTAATCCGGTTGTATTCGTCTCTCTCTCTCTCTCTCTCTCTCTCTCTCTCTCTCTCTCTCTCTCTCTCTCTCTCTCTCTCTCTCTCACACACACACACACACACACACACATGTGCGCGCTCGCACGCACGCACACACAACTTTTTACACATCGCATTTTAGTCGGTGATAAATTAAAATGAGTTATTAAAAACTGTGTAGAATATTTCCAGTTTTATTAGCAGCCATCTTAACACCAACTTTGTCACTACTTATTGCCACACTGCTAAATACTTCGTTCTTGACGAGGCCTTTCGGTGTCTCCACCATCTTCAGGTCTTAAACGAATAGTGTGTAGAATAGTTTAAATCTACAATCGAATAAAGTTCGGCTACAATCTAAATCTTGATAATTATATTAAACAATGCTCTGTTATTGATTTCACTTCTCACATCTACGATCAATAAGGATGTGAACGTATTGTTTAAAATTATACGTTAATTGCGTAACTGATTTGAAGAATCTCCCAGTGAGTGACAGAATATATTATGCTGATAAGGTATATTTATATATAACCATTCCCAAGTAACGAATTGGAAAGGAAATTTTGCCTCATAAGTAACGAATACTTCTCGTTACACATTTTCAAGCCGGACATTGAGTTCCATTATTTGGAATAATTTCCACTAAATGTCCTAGGATCCAGTCAATGTCCGAGGACCTCTCTCCTCTCTCTCTCTCTCTCTCTCTCTCTCACTCTCTCTCTCTCTCTCTCTCTCCCTCTCTCTCTCTCTCTCTCTTATCCCTCTCTCTCTCGTGCGAGTAGGTAAAGAGTAAGTTCCTAAATATTCTTAAGCACTCCAGTAAAATGGGCGCAGGGGCGTATTTGCGGGGGTGACGAACGGGATCGGACCCCCTCCCCAAACACAGAGGGTCTAAGGTTGACGAAAGTTTTGTTATTCACTTAATTTTTAAACTGTTTTATGAATTTCTCAAAAAGCGTACGCAAATATAGTAGTAACCCTAGTTACTGGAAGTAGCCAAACAGCCCGGGAAGGAATTTTAACAACAAACTACTTCTTTGTTGTCGATAACGTAGTACACATAGAAAAAATTACACCCTCCCTCTACAACTAACATTTTCATTTATAGAAAATCACCCCTCCCCCTTCAACTACCCTTTTCATTTATAGATATTTCATCTACCTTTCTACAGTGGATTATTATGGTCTTCTTTTCAGGATACTTTATTTATCAAAATTAAGTACTTTACTCTTGTTAAAATATAAAACGTTGCTGGTAATCTACCTCTTCCCCTTAACCGATTTTCACCAAAATCAATAGGCATTGAGTCCTCTATAACTCAGGTAAAATATATATATAGTCCTCTATATGCAAAATATTATTTGATTCTGTTTGAATTTGCGGCAGTTATCGTTCGCCATAGAAAACATTCTACACACAAACACGTAGATAGACAGACAGACACTTTTCGGAAAATGACTTTTCTTCATTTTTTTAGGGTAGTTCAGATCAGCTCTTATCTCGGACACAATTCTTTCGCCATCACCATACTTCCATTTCCTTATGGAACATGGAAGTAAAAAAGAAACCTAGATAATGAAAGCGTAGCTATGAAATTCTTAATAAAATGCTAAGGTTTCTCATACTTTACGGCCAACTCATAGTTGGCATATTTTGAAGTGACTGAATTGGGGACGGAGCGGTCAGTCAGCTGTTAAAAGAGCGCGCGGAACTGGCAGCGAAGTGATAAGTGATATTAATGACTTTAATCAAATCAAGCCATCTATTTTGACTTGAAGATAGGCGACAATACACCCGAAAGGTGAGACACAAGAAGGCGTGTGAAACAGTTTTGGTGACGCAATAATGTTGGTTACGTGATCGTTTATTTACTTTTGCTTGATTTTCATTGGTCAAAGCACTGTTTGCTTTGCTTGCTCTAAGGTTGAAGGTCCGTTTCCAGCTTATTAGACGCTCTTGGTATTCTTACTTAGAAAATAGGGGCAAGATCCGGTTGGTCAATCTTCTCTGGGCTCATTCATGCCATGTGACAATATAAAGCCATTCTTCTTTACCAAAATGTATATCTCTACTAAATAATAACTATCTTTTCCACATGATTATATAGTTTGTGTTTGGGGCGCTTTCAGCATTCGCCGTTTTCTTTGACTGGGAACACAATTTTAATCAGAACATTTCTTTTTTTTTTTTTGCTTACAGTTTGTCGGACAGACCTTTTACAACTGTACTTTTATCCGTTCCTGCAGTACATTTTCGATGTTTTTAATATATGCGATTGTACCAATATATTACGATGTGGAAAAGAAGAAGTGTACTAATTGAAAATTGTCTTACTTCTTAATACAAAGCGAAAATACATGTTGTTTTCATTTGTGAGGTTGGATGTCAATGGTTTTTGGTTTTTAGTTTACTGCTGAAATAAATAAAAGCCGTGGTTGGGAAACGCATAACGTTTAATGTGTATATACAATGTTTATAACACAATAATACTTAAAATAAAGAACCTAACGTTTTTGAGTTTACAAATTACCAAAACTACAACAGCAAATGTAAACTGAAATATACAAATATTTATGGTTAATGGAAAACACAAAAACCAATGTATTAAGGAATGACAACATACGCTCTACATATTGTACATAATGGACGTTTCTTTTTGGTTAGCTACACAACGAATAGGCCTACTTGTTGGAAAACGAATATTACCAAAAAACGAGTTCTACCACAAAAAATTGACATGTATAGTAAGTGACATGTATGAAAGAGGCAAGGGGGTTTCCCCCCTCCGCGTGACCACCGCCTTTCTTTTGAGTTCGGTGGTTTTTCAGTGATCTATTCACAGGACGAGTATTAATGAGAAAAAAAAATACTACTGTGAAAACGAGTTCTACTGGAAACCGAGTTCTGCTACAAAAAAAGAGACATGCCGTTGGGCCACCCCGCCTTATTTTAGAGTTGGAATTTTTCGTAGTTACCGAAAAAAACACGTGTTGCTTTACACGTGTAATTTCAGTTCTCATGTTAACCTAGCAACCTCAACTTTTGGCGTCACAGGTACGCAACTGTGATATAAGTTACTACTGTTACAGTCATTTTTCATTTTAAAAAAGGATTAAGAACACCAAATGCAATCGCCAGCCAACTATTTTGCAACATACGAAATTAAAATGTGTATAATTCTTTCACCTATATAAAATTATGTGCGATATTCACTAAAGATCGAAGCCAAACTGTTGCATAATCGAAATATTGAAAATGACTGCACAGGAACGGATAAAGGTATATAGTACCGGCCTTTTCTATTCATGGCGAGGCATTCTGCTACACGTACAGTATCTGCGGTCGAATGACTGCAATAATGTGTGAACTTGACGTTAAGGTACACAGATGGCGCTGGAAGTATATTAGAGACTATTGTGTGCCTAATCCTTTCACAGCCGGCGACACAGGATTGGTAACAAACTGACTAAAATCCGGGCTATTGGGCTGCGGTCTATTCCTGTAGTTACTGACAGACGTTTTGGCTTCTCCTCTGGAGGTTATCTTCAGTTTACAATAACGTGCCAACTGACACGATCTTCGTCGGTTAACCACAGTACTGTGGCAAAAGAATGGCAAGATAATAAAGTACTGGTTAATTTATAAAGATAAACTAAGCCGGTTCCAGTATCAAACGTTCCCAGATCGTTCTACAGCTTCCTACTTTTCTGTCTTCCTACCCTGGACAATCTATTGTGTGTCTTTCGCTCCAGATTACTACAATACCATCTCTTTTACTGCATCATTCAAACGTGACAGATTAAACTTTATTCTTGTATCATCGTTCGTAAACATCTCGTCTTTCATCATCATCGTCACCTTCAAGGATTAAACCAAGGATGGTTTGTTCCGGTCTCAAATAGGCAAAGATTACAGCTGGTCACACCAGCGCTTCCTCGGACGTCCCACATCTCTCCGTCCCCTCGGCTTATAGTTCCAGAGTTGTTTGGGGATGCGGCAGTCATCCATTCGGCAAAGATGTTCCCACCAATTCAGGCGATCCTGTCGAGTATACTCATAATATTCAGTTCCACCCGTATATCTGTGTTTCTTCTATGATCATGGAGAGTATACCCTGCCACATGCCTGAGAAATCTCATTTAGACGCTTGGATGGGACATCTCGTATTTAATTATTGTATTTTCTACTCGCTTGCCTTGTTATCTCACTGACTTACATTTCTACTAATTGGAATGTAGAATACAATATAATGGATTGTGTCAATTCCAATAGAGATTACAACCTTGCAGAGTAATAAATGTGTTTCCCTACGCTTTTGATTCTTAAATGTTTTATGTATCGTTTCACAACTACTTATACATTTCTACAACTGCTGAATATATAATTACACAGTGTACATTAGATATTAAACCCCAGGGAATTAAAAGTACCGCTTGTTTGAAGAAAACTGTTTCCTCCTAGATCTTTGTTGCAAGATGTTGTAAACTCCTGGGAGAAGAAAACGTCGATGTCAAATTCCTGTTTGCTCTGGTTGTCGGTTTTACAGCTCATTAGTAACAAACATATGCAAAATTAGATTTAATTGTAATATTCAAAGTACCGTTGGAAATAAAACGATAAAAATGGTATTGCTAGGCATCATTTAAGTAAATTCACCATGAATGCCATTGTGAACGCCATTGTGAACGCCATTGTTGAATACCTTTGTTGCAATCCATTGAATTCCATTGTTGGAATACTATTCTTGAGGAGTGAAATACAGCGGCCAGTAACTCAATAAATGTTCACAAAATTAATAGGATAAGGAAGAATCAATTTCAAGAATAAAAAGTCTTTAGTCTTTGCGACAATACGAGTAAATTTGCACTCGTTATAAGTTTTCACCAATGTTTTACACATTCACTATAAAACATTTACACATAAATTTATTAAAACGAGAGAAAAAGGTCCACAAAGTTAGATACTGTGAGTTTGTATTCGAAAAAAAATTAAATCGATAATTTTCCTTCAACGTTGTATTGTGTTGTACTATCATACGATTGAAAACAATGTGCGATCCATTGAAACAACGGAATACTGGTTGAAGAGACGAAACTGATTCCACTAGTCTGTCTGATAGACAGATTGACGCTACGGTTGACAGTCCGCTCTCTACAAATACAAAACTACTCTCGTCTTCACTGCTAATAGTGTTCCGTCTCCTTTACAGCAGGAAATTAAATGAAAATACAAAAATAATATTGATCTTAATAATTATACAGTTTATTGCTGCTGCTACTACTGCCACTACTACTACTACTACTACTACTACTACTACAACCTAGTATTAGTAGTAGTACTAATAGTTTTTTACTTCCATGCTCCATAAGAAAATGGAAGTATGATGATGGCAAAAAAATAGTTCGAGATAAGGGTTGATTCTGACTGTACTGCTCTCAAAACATGAAGAAAAGTCATTTTCCGAAAAGTGTCTGTGTGTCTGTCTGTCTATGTGTCTGGGTAGAATTTTTTGTGACGAACGATAACTGCCGCATATTCAAACAGAATCAAATAATCTTTTGCATGTAAGCCCGAATTGTAGAGGACTCAAGGCCTATTGATTTTGGTGAAGATCAGTTAAGGGTAAGGGGTAGTTTACCTGCAACATTTTATGTTTTAACAAAAGTAAATACTTAATTTTGACAAATAAAGAATCCTGAAAAGAAGATCATAATAATCGAGTCTAGAAAGGTAGACGAATATCTATAAATAAAGAGGGGGAGGGGTAATTTTCTATAAATCAAAATGATAGTTGAAGGGGGAGGGGATATTTTTTTATGTGTGTACTACGTTATCGGCAACAAAGAAGTAGTTTGCTGTTAAAATTCCCTCCCAATGTTTTCTACAAAACCAGACGTTTCGGCAGTGCCTGCTACTGCCATAATCAGTGAAAATCGAGTGCGCTAACGTGAGGTGGTATAAGTTAGTGACCACAGTACTGTGATTAAGGCTGAAGAAAGAAGTAGTTTCTATGGAAATATTTCATTTCGAAAATAATTTTAAAAATAAATCTTAGAACATGGAAGTCATGTATGGTTCTCCATACTGATACTATTTAATGAGGGCTGGTGGAAAAATTTGCTCTATAAATGTCCGGAAGGGTCCACATTTCCGGGGTCTGTGAATTTGAGTATTATACGCGACCCACTAAAAAAAAAAACCACCTCCTTTTTCCTCTTCTAGGCCACTAACCTGGAACTGTTTTGACATGCTACACCTATTGTTCTTCAGCCTTACGGCTCACATCTGACTTGTTAGCCTTCTATGTTGTATTATCCAAATTTATCTTCTACGCCCGAAGAACCGTGCCACACATTTTCAGGTGTACTTCCTTTGAAGCATCGCTTCAACGATCTTATCCGGGGAGATCTCCTGCCTAATATCATCTTCCGACGATCTTCCATGTTGCTCCCATCTGTCGTAGACGAAGAATGTATGGCTAGCATCGCCCGCACCTCCTGGGCGGTACTTAGGTCAGTCTGGTGACTCGGCCTTTCCAACTATCTTCACGTAAGATCAAAATTACCCGTGTCCAGTTAGAAACTGGGTGAGGTAATATCCGATCTCACCGTGCTGCCTGTCCGCGCACGGCTGCAACTGCTTGATGAGTTTTCTTGTCCAGCGACCTCCTCTTCTTGCTCCCAAGCTCTCTGCCAACTCTCCAGCGTTTGGTTTCGGGCGTCTTAGTGTGGCAGCTGCACCACCTACCTCCTTCTTCTTCTGAAAGACGATGTTATGTTCCTTGGCGAGAAGGTCAATCGGCATCACTCCGGCAACGACCATGATAACCGGCTCAGAATCCGTGCGGTGGGAAGACGTAACTCGGACAGCACTTCGTTTTTGGACCTGGGCTAGTTTCTTCCTGTAAATTTTGGTTACTACTACTACTGCTGCTGCTACTACTACTACTAGCCCAGGTACGTTAGTAGTAGTAGTAGTAGTAGTAGTAGTAGTAGTAGTAGTAGTAGTAGTAGTAGTAGTAGTAGTTGTTGTTGCAGTAGTAGTAGTAGCAGCAGCAGCAGCAGCAGCAGCAGCAGTATTTGTTGTTGCAGTCGTTTCAGATAGAGAGTTATAATAATAACAATAATACTCTTTATTGTTTCAATATTTCGTGAAATAGGCAAGTTACAATAATAGCATAGCAAAATGACTTTAGCAACTTATAGTATAGCGTCGGTTACCCAAGCAAATAGGGACCGACAGTACTTTTGCATATATGAAAATTCGAATATCCGAAAACACACAAAATTTGTAATACAAAATGGTGTATGTCTGCATATTATAGTGTTTAATCGTGTGAAGATCTGCCAGGAAGGCCACAACACAATCGATTACTTACTTCTATTTTATCCTCTAGGTTCCGTACGTAGACTTCCACAGAACATTCTTCTCATTCTTATCTATTTTGTGCTAGCACTTAGCTTTACTTCATGACATGTTGTACAGCTTTCAATTCTCACCTTTCTCAACATTCTTTCCTTACACTTTTGAGTCTCTTCTGGTCGCTCTTGTCCATCGATTAGTACTCAGTGCTTCACTCGTTATATCAGCCTTCTACATATTCTTTAGAGTTCGAGAATACATATTTTTACGAAGGACGTTCTCGAACAGTCGAGAGTCTCGTCCTACACGTTTCTCGGCTACCCGACCAGGTGCATTAGTCTTAAATAGTTTTTTTTTTGTTTTTTTTTGTATGAAGCCGACTTGATCGCACCCATCTCCTAAGACCAAATTCTAGATACGGTACTGAATGGAGGTATGAGAAACCAAAACCTACAATGAATTGCGGCGTTAAGAGACTTTTTAACATTTTGGCCAGCTATGAACCACGTTATCTCAAATGTTTTCTTCTTTTGGTTTTGTCTTTTGTCCAGTATTCCTGTGTTCGTTTCGACTCACTTCATTCCTTTTTTCAATTTACGTTTCGCCTCTTTTCAGTTTTCAGTTTTTCCTAGAATCTCTGGTGTTTCCCAAGCGTGTGTTGGTGTATTCACGTGTACCTCCTTTTTGAAGACAGTAGCGATTCTTGACCCGATAATGGGTACGGCAAGCATAGAATCTAAGCACAATATAAGCACATGTACCACATTTTCACCGAGCCGGGTTACTGCTAGCTCTCCTAGCGGCTTAAAGCACTACTAGAGAGTGATTGTTTTTGCGTCTCTGAGAGCCAGATGGTGTGCGGTTTAGCATGCTACGTAGGTACCAGCAAACCTTCGTACCCGTAGGCTAGATTGTTATAAATTTGAGTATTTCTAACTGTAGCCTAATGTAAATATCGGTATGCAGAACCATAAATGACTTCCATGTTTAAGATTTGTATTTAAAATCATTTTCGAAATGAAATATTTCCATAGAAACTACTTTTTTTCTTCAGTCTTAACGACAGTACTGTGGTCACTAACGTATACCACCTCACGTTAACGCACTCGATTTTCACTGATGATGGCAGTCGATTGCACTATCGATACGTCTTGTTTTGCATAAAACAATGGACCACGGACAAACAGCCCGGGAAGGAATTTTAACAACAAACTACTTCTGCGTTGCCGATAACGTAGAACACATAAAAAATTACACCCTCCGCCTTCAACTATCATTTTCATTTATAGAAAATTACCCCTTCCCCTTCAACTACCCTTTTCATTTATAGATATTTCATCTACCTTTCTACAGTGGATTATTATGGTCTTCTTTTCAGGATACTTTATTTATCAAAATTAAGTACTTTACTCTTGTTAAAACATAAAACGTTGCTGGAAAATCTACCTCTTCCCCTTAACCGATCTTCACTAAAATTAATAGGCATTGAGTCCTCTTAAATTCAGGTAAATATGCAAAACATTATTTGAATCTGCTTGAATTTGCGGCAGTAATCGTTCGCCATAGAAAACATTCTACACACAAACACGCAGCCAGACACACAGAGAGACACACACAGACACTTTTCGGAAAATGACTTTTCTTCATGTTTTTAGGGTAGTTCAGATCAGCTCTTATCTCGAACACAATTCTTTCGCCATCACCATACTTCCATGTCCTTATGGAACATGGAAGTAAAAAAGAAACCTAGTTAATGAAAGCGTAGCTATGAAATTCTTAATAAAATGCTAAGGTCTCTCTACTTTACGGCCTTTTCTATTCATGGCGAGGCATTCTGCTACACGTACAGTATCCTGCGGTCGAATGACTGCAGTAATGTGTGAACTTGACGTTAAGGTACACAGATGGCGCTGGAAGTATATTAGAGACTATTGTGTGCCTAATCCTTTCACAGCCGGCGACACAGGATTGGAAACAAGCTGACTAAAATCCGGGCTATTGGGCTGCGGTCTATTCCTGTAGTTACTGACAGACGTTTTGGCTTCTCCTCTGGAGGTTATCTTCAGTACACAATAACGTGCCAACTGGCACGATCTTCGTCGGTTAACCACAGTACTGTGGCAAAAGAATGGCAAGATAATAAAGTACTGGTTAATTTATAAAGATAAACTAAGCCGGTTCCAGTATCAAACGTTCCCAGATCGTTCTACAGCTTCCTACTTTTCTGTCTTCCTACCCTGGACAATCTATTGTGTGTCTTTCGCTCCAGATTACTACAATACCATCTCTTTTACTGCATCATTCAAACGTGACAGATTAAACTTTATTCTTGTATCATCGTTCGTAAACATCTCGTCTTTCATCATCATCGTCACCTTCAAGGATTAAACCAAGGATGGTTTGTTCCGGTCTCAAATAGGCAAAGATTACAGCTGGTCACACCAGCGCTTCCTCGGACGTCCCACATCTCTCCGTCCCCTCGGCTTATAGTTCCAGAGTTGTTTGGGGATGCGGCAGTCATCCATTCGGCAAAGATGTTCCCACCAATTCAGGCGATCCTGTCGAGTATACTCATAATATTCAGTTCCACCCGTATATCTGTGTTTCTTCTATGATCATGGAGAGTATACCCTGCCACATGCCTGAGAAATCTCATTTAGACGCTTGGATGGGACATCTCGTATTTAATTATTGTATTTTCTACTCGCTTGCCTTGTTATCTCACTGACTTACATTTCTACTAATTGGAATGTAGAATACAATATAATGGATTGTGTCAATTCCAATAGAGATTACAACCTTGCAGAGTAATAAATGTGTTTCCCTACGCTTTTGATTCTTAAATGTTTTATGTATCGTTTCACAACTACTTATACATTTCTACAACTGCTGAATATATAATTACACAGTGTACATTAGATATTAAACCCCAGGGAATTAAAAGTACCGCTTGTTTGAAGAAAACTGTTTCCTCCTAGATCTTTGTTGCAAGATGTTGTAAACTCCTGGGAGAAGAAAACGTCGATGTCAAATTCCTGTTTGCTCTGGTTGTCGGTTTTACAACTCATTAGTAACAAACATATGTAAAATTAGATTTAATTGTAATATTCAAAGTACCGTTCGAAATAAAACGATAAAAATGGTATTGCTAGGCATCATTTAAGTAAATTCACCATGAATGCCATTGTGAACGCCATTGTGAACGCCATTGTTGAATACCTTTGTTGCAATCCATTGAATTCCATTGTTGGAATACTATTCTTGAGGAGTGAAATACAGCGGCCAGTAACTCAATAAAGGTACAAAAAATTAATAGGATAAGGAAGAATCAATTTCAAGAATAAAAAGTCTTTAGTCTTTGCGACAATACGAGTAAATTTGCACTCGTTATAAGTTTTCACCAATGTTTTACACATTCACTATAAAACATTTACACATAAATTTACTAAAACGAGAGAAAAAGGTCCACAAAGTTAGATACTGTGAGTTTGTATTCGAAAAAAAAAATTAAAGCGATAATTTTCCTTCAACGTCGTATTGTGTTGTACTATCATACGATTGAAAACAATGTGCGATCCATTGAAACAACGGAATACTGGTTGAAGAGACGAAACTGATTCCACTAGTCTGTCTGATAGACAGATTGACGCTACGGTTGACAGTCCGCTGTCTACAAATACAAAACTACTCTCGTCTTCACTGCTAATAGTGTTCCGTCTCCTTTACAGCAGGAAATTAACTGAAAATACAAAAATAATATTGATCTTAATAATTATACAGTTTATTGCTGCTGCTACTACTGCCACTACTACTACTACTACTACTACTACTACTACTACTACTAGTTCTACTGCTGCTGCTGCTGCTGCTACTACTACTATTACTACTACTACTACTACTACTACTACTACTACTACTACTACTACTACTACTACTACTACTACTACTACAAACTAGTATTTTGACAAATAAAGTATCCTGAAAAGAAGATCATAATAATCGAGTCTAGAAAGGTAGACGAAATATCTATAAATAAAGAGGGGGAGGGGTAATTTTCTATAAATCAAAATGATAGTTGAAGGGGGAGGGGATATTTTTTTACGTGTGTACTACGTTATCGGCAACAAAGAAGTAGTTTGCTGTTAAAATTCCTTCCCAATGTTTTCTGCAAAACCAGACGTTTCGGCAGTGCCTGCTACTGCCATCATCAGTGAAAATCGAGTGCGCTAACGTGAGGTGGTATAAATTAGTGACCACAGTACTGTGATTAAGGCTGAAGAAAGAAGTAGTTTCTATGGAAATATTTCATTTCAGAAATGATTTTAAAAATAAATCTTAGAACATGGAAGTCATGTATGGTTCTCCATACTGATACTATTTAATGAGAGCTGGTGGAAAAATTTGCTCTATAAATGTCCGGAAGGGTCCACATTTCCGGGGTCTGTGAATTTGAGTATTATACGCGACCCACTAAAAGAAAATCACCTCCTTTTTCCTCTTCTAGGCCACTAACCTAGAACTGTTTGACATGCTACACCTATTGTTCTTCAGCCTTACGGCTCACATCTGACTTGTTAGCCTTCTATGTTGTATTATCCAAATTTATCTTCTACGCCCGAAGAACCGTGCCACACATTTTCAGGTGTACTTCCTTTGAAGCATCGCTTCAACGGTCTTATCCGGGGAGATCTCCTGCCTAATATCATCTTCCGACGATCTTCTATGTTGCTCCCATCTGTCGTAGACGAAGAATGTATGGCTAGCATCGTCCGCACCTCCTGGGCGGGGCTTAGGTCAGTCTGATGACTCGATTTTTCCAACTTTCTTCACGTAAGATCAAAATTACCCGTGTCCAGTTAGAAACTCACCGTAATATCCGATCTCACCGTGCTGCCTGTCCGCGCACGGCTGCAACTGCTTGATGAGTTTTCTTGTCCAGCGACCTCGCTCTTCTTGATCCCAAGCTCTCTGCCAACTCTCCAGCATTTGGTTTCGGGCGTCTTAGTGTGGCACCTGCACCACCTACCTCCTTCTTCTTCTGAAAGACGATGTTATGTTCCTTGGCGAGAAGGTCAATCGGCATCACTCCGGCAACGACCATGATAGCCGGCTCAGAATCCGTGCGGTGGGAAGACGTAACTCGGACAGCACTTCGTTTTTGGACCTGGGCTAGTTTCTTCCTGTAAATTTTGGTTACTACTACTACTACTACTACTACTACCCCGGTACGTTAGTATTAGTAGTAGTAGTAGTAGTAGTAGTAGTAGTAGTAGTAGTAGTAGTAGTAGTAGTAGTAGTAGCAGCAGCAGCAGTATTTGTTGTTGCAGTCGTTTCAGATAGAGAGTTATAATAATAACAATAATACTATTTATTGTTTAAATATTTCGTGAAATAGGCAAGTTACAATAATAGCATAGCAAAATGACTTTATAGCAACTTATAGTAGAGCGTCGGTTACCCAAGCAAATAGGGACCGACAGTACTTTTGCATATATGAAAATTCGGATATCCGAAAACACACAAAATTTGTAATACAAAATGGTGTATGTCTGCATATTATAGTGTTTAATCGTGTGAAGATCTGCCAGGAAGGGCACAACACAATCGATTACTTACTTCTATTTTATCCTCTAGGTTTCGTACGTAGACTTCCACAGAACATTCTTCTCATTCTTATCTATTTTGTGCTAACACTTAGCTTTACTTCATGACATGTTGTACAGCTTTCAATTCTCTACACCTTTCTCAACGTTGTTTCCTTGCACTTTTGAGTCTCTTCTGGTCGTTTTTGTCCATCGATTAGTACTCAGTGCTTCAGTCGTTATATCAGCCTTCTATATTATTCTTTAGAGTTCGTGAATACATATTTTTACGAAGGAACGTTCTCGAACAGTCGAGAGTGTCGTTCTAAACGTTTCTCGGCTACCCGACCAGGTGCAGCTTCATAGTCAAGGCCGCACCCAAGTACCCTCTAGACTCTTCGAGAGCACTTGTTGTTAACGACGCAAATTATGGATCACCTGTAGGCTAATGTAAACAACAGCGACTGGCTTAGTGACTTAGTTACAACTGGCGACTTATTCACCGCGGGTCAAGTGGTTGTTGTGTAAAGTGACTGTGTTACTGTTACTGTGTTATAATTAGTGCGTAACAATTAATAATGCATATTATTATTGCGTGTGGACAGATTTAACTTGAATTACTGTATGAGAGTATCTTGGTGATTACAAATTGTTCTTTGTGACTCACTAAAGCTGGTACTTAGTGACTTCATTGGTGTCTGTATTTTGTTTCCACTGTACCATACGACGATAAGTGTTTACCCAAATTTGAAGTAAAATTAAGGCCTAGTTTTGAGCCTTGTTTATATTCGCAGTTACTTCTCAAGAGTCTCCATTTTTATGCAGTATGCCTCCCCAGTAGCAGGATTCCTGTACATTTTCTACTTTTTCCCTTCCTAAACATTAATATTTATTTTAATTTTTTAGATTTCTTTCATTTTTCACCAACATCAACTTTAAAATAAACTGATATTTAATCTACACTTTAAATAAAGAAGATTTGTCAATTAGGTTTGTTGTTACTTACAACAAAACACTACTCCCTAAAAATATAGTTGTCACTGCCCCTGGAGCGTATATCGTTTATTACAGGAGAAATTGATTACATTGTAACGTCGAGATTATAGTTTTGATACCAACACTTACAAACAATACCCTTCATCAATCGTGTTTAAATTAACATTGTTGTCCACCGGTTCCAGCACTTAGTTTTATCTGCGTCAGTGTTATATACGAAGAAACCGTAGCTTCAATCACCTGAAAGTAGAGATTTTCTACGTTAACAATAATCAAATAAAAGTTAAAAAATTTAACACAACTGTCAAGCAATTTTTAACAAAATTTATAGTGTTTAAATTTTATTCGATTTTTAGTTTATTGGCAAAAACTTTTGTAGGTACCGCCAAAAACTGTTGATACTGTGTCAAAACAGTGTCAGAATACTGTGTTAGAATATAATTATCTCCGGGCTATTAAGCCGTGGTCCACTCCTGCCACAAAGAACAAACGTTTCGGCCTCTCCTCTGGAGGCCATCTTCAGAGTAAGAACGGTTCGGTAACTGACACGGTCTTCGCCAGTTACTGTGGCACAATGTTGTTTCTGGCCCTGAGCAGGACCGTTTAAATAAACTTGTAGACTTGGCACGTTCTAACATCGTGCAATCAGAATCCAGCGCACCATGATTGGTCAAGCAGCACAGGATGCTAAATTCTATTTAATCATCATCATCATCTGCAAGGATAAAACCAAGGATGGTTTGTTACGTTCCGGTCTCAGTTAAAGAGTCTAGAGCTGATCAATGCAGCGTTTCCTCGGACGTCCCACACGTCCCCCATCCACACGTCTGTCCCCTCGGGTTATAGTTCCATAGTTGTTCGGGGATGTGGCAGTCATCCATTCGGCAAAGATGTTCCCACCAATTCAGCCGATACTGGGCGATCCTGTCGAGTATACTCATAATATTCAGTTCCTGCCGTATATTTTTGTTTCTTCTATGATCATGGAGAGTATACCCTGCCAAGTGCTTGAGAAATTAATAACTAAATTACCTTAAATTGTCCGCCTTGTGACTTCTTAAAATTTTTCTATTTTCTATGACGCGTTTCAGAGCTTATGCTCCATCATCAGATATAGATTAAGATAAAACTATCACTCTTACCGAGGTCGTTACATAATATAAAATGTCAAACATTTTTGCATATAAACAGCGCGCGGAAGTAGGGTGCGCACCCGTTCACGTTCAATTTGTCACTCAATTTATATGCAAACATTTTTGACATTTTATATTATGTAACGAACTCGGTAACAGTGATAGTTTTATCTTAATCTATATCTGATGACGGAGCATAAGCTCTGAAACGCGTCATAGACAATTTAAGGTAATTTAGTTATTAATTCGTACAAGTGACTTGGATACCGCGTTCAATATGAATATTAAATTAAAGCCTGAGAAATCTCATTTCAGGTGCTTGGATACGACAGGCTTAGCCTTCCCTTAAAGTCCAGTTTATCAGACTCATAAAAAAGTGTGGGAAGGCCCATCACCTTGTAGAATTTCTAAAATTCTGAATTTGAATCTGAATTTCTGAATTAAACAAAATTTCTAAGTTCTATTTAATAATACTATAAATTCTAAACAGTCCTGCTCAGAGCAGTAAAGAATCTTTTACCACAGTAACTGGCGAAGACCGTGTCAGTTACCGAACCGTTCTCACACTGACTATGAGGAGTAGAGGTCGAAACGTCTGTCCGTAGCGGCTGGAGTGGACCACTGCGTAGTAGGCCGGAGATAAGCCAATTATGCCTATACGAGTCTCGTATTCTAACACGGTTGCCGCCGGTCGTAAACCCTTAGGTACAGGTTGTCAGAATAGTTTAATCGGAAAAATCTGTAACATGTCTCTGATAAGAGAACTTTTCAAAAGTTGTGACAGCTAAAACGATTCTATAGGATGAGAAAGAGTTCAACTAAATGATTTATTTACGGTGTAGTTTTATATGGTAGGGAAAACATGTAGTACTATTAAGGGGAAATAATAAATTTGACTAGAAAGCTTTGGAATGTGGTTGGAGAGTTCTTAAGGTGAAACGGACTGACAGAGTGAGAAACGAGATAAGACTATCAGAGGAAAAAACTGCTAAAAGATATAAAGAAGAGAAAATATTTTGGTTATAGCATAGTATATCGGTTAGAAACTCTCCGCAGCTAGGGATCATAGGGGGAAAGAGAGGAGACGGGAAAGATGAAACTTGCAATGCTTTATGACACAACGAACGCAAGGACTTCTAGACAAATGGAGACAGACGCACAGGAACAGAAAAGGAAAGAGCATCCAGTTGAAACCTTAATATCGTATTTTTAAATACTAATACTTTACGTATGTCCCGTCACGATAATTTCAGGTTATATAAGACTCTGATATTGCGAATAGTGGTCTACAGGTCAGAAACTTATACATTTATCACTGCTGAAGGGCATGTAGTCAATTAATCAGAAACACAAAAATAAGAAGCAAAATAACAGAAATAACGAGACACAGTCCAGGTAAGTAGAGAGAATTGAAAGTAGTATGAAACTAGCACAGTTTGCATACAGTGAACGTGTAGTCGGTGCTTTACGAAGTCTTGATTAATATTTACCATCATTCAGATTTACTTAACGCTACGTTTCGACCACTAAAAAAGTTTTATCGTCTTCAGGTGTACCTGTAAATTAAACTAACACACTAAATACTAATGTAGGCCTACCTTGTATTAGTCAGCCTAGTAATGGCGTACCTAGGATATGGATACGGAGTTTGAAGGAGTATGTATGTTGTGATAGGCGGTGTTAGCTGTCGTTGGACCCAAAGTGGTCAGGGTCCGGTACCCTCTGACGTTGTTTGTTGTGTCAACTTGCGTCAACGGTGTGCTTCCCAGCGGACTTGGTCTTACAGCGTAAGATTTTGTATAACTTACAAGATGTGTTTCTATAGTTGTGTTTCACTTACATTACTACCTTGGCGGTGTTTATTTAGCCTAACAACTGTCTTTTGACAGTTCACGCTTCTTAGTGAACGAATCTCGGGTAGGCCTAACTTAATATATAATACAATTGTTTAATTTACATGTACACCGGAAATGAATCACTGATTTTTTTAGTGGTCAAAACATTGTGTAAGTAAATTTAAACCCTTCTGTTGAATTTTAATTCTATGTGCGCCCGCGCTCTCTCACACACACAAATATACAATATTTCTTGAAATTGTACAAGTTTAGGAAATTGTGTACCACAGGTCCTATAAGTAACAAATAAAGCACTGCCATCCGTTGAAACAAAATGTAATCGAATATAACAAAAACAATATGCTGTTATACACGTTACCTACGAAATAAACTGTTAAAAAATAACATTCACGTAGAAAAAATGATAAAGTGTGCATTTATATAACATGCAATATAAATTTGAGCTGTTGTGAATTTCTTTCGCTTTTTCTAAACTGTTTTTTTTTTTTTATTATTATATTTGTTAATACTTGATTTACTTTTTCTGCAACGTGATTGGCTAACAACAAACGCCTTACTTTTTTTACGCAAATCACAGTTTCGACACTTACCCATAGAAAACTGTGCTTTGATAGGTCGAAAGATGTTGATCTGAAAAAGCATACTCGATCCGGTTTCTGCAATCGCTGACAAATCACAAGCAGAGACTTCTTAACTTCCCTTGAGCTTTTGTACCAGCCACTCTTGTATATAACGTCGGCCAGTTCTTCATTCTGGAAAGATAATATACTTTATTAATATTAATTCAGTTACAATATGAATACGAAAAGAACGACTGCTATTGGAATACAATACGTCTATTTGTTGAATATTAAAAAATTTAAAGTTAAGATATTTAAATGTCCCTGTATATTAATTAGCAGAATTTTTAATGAAGTTTGATTTACACAACGTAGTAAACATTATAAATCTGTTCACATTTTTAACGTTTTTATTAAAAATGTTTCTGGTACATTTGTTTTCAAATTGCAGCTTTATCGGTACTGATTTATTTGCAACAACAAACGCACACACACATAGATTTACAAACTACTCCTACACAGACCACGGAGTAAGCTTTGATAGGGTCGTCGGTCACCTATCTCACGTGGACTAATTTTTAATATTATATCCGACAATCGTACGTTTTCTAAAAGTACTATATGTCCTGGCGGAAAATCAAGCGAGGGAAATTAAGTCTACAACATAATTTAATTTTTTGAAAGTTAAAAATGTAAAGTTTAATCTTCTGTGCACCAATGTTCAGCATTTATATTAAAAATGAAATTGACTGACATGAAATAAGAGAATGCGAAGTTTAAAAGAAATAATACTAAATAATATAATAAATAAATATATAACAAGAAATCAATTTCCATTAATGCAAAACTTAAGCATTATTTAACGGTAATTTGCCTGACAGCACTTACTTCTTTATGCAGCTGAGTGTCTGACTCTGAACAAGAAATGATGATGGAAGAACTGGAAGTCACGGAAAGGAAAATATTAAGGAAAATCTTGGAACCAATAAAAGATGGAGAACAGTACAGAAACCGCCACAATGAGCTGTACACACGGTTGAGAAAACTACAGACGTAATTAGAAAAAGAAGAATTACTTTCTACGGACATATTCAAAAAATGAATCCTGATAGACTAACAGGGAATCTTTTTAACTATTTCAGGAAACTCAAAATGCCCAATACGTGTTTCAAAGAAACAAAAAAATAAGAACTCTAGATTACTCAATAAGATACTGAAGAACGCTTAGCACTTAAAAAAAATTTTTAAATGCCCAAGGTTTTCATGAAAACCCAAGAAGAGAACCGGTGCCATCTGGAAACGAAAGGTGACAGAAACATCTATCAAGAATGAAGGATATATGAGAGAGAAGGATGAGAGAGAGGAAGAAGGGAGGAACCAGTTGAACCAAACGTAGTCTAACGTGGCTCATACGAAAAAAATATAAATAAATATATTTATAAATAATAATTAAAAATATATAAATAATAAACTTCAAACACTTTTTGCTACAGTCTATTTCTTGATGCATATATATTTTATTTAATATTTATAATTTCTTTACTTAAAGATGTTTTTTTCCCTTATTTGGAACATGTTTTGGGAATCCTATTGTTCCCATCCTCGGCCATATTAATTTTGTATCTTGTTGAGTACTAGGGTTTCGGTTGGTTGTTGCTATGGTTTCTTGTTGGTTTTTGGTATTTTTAAATGATGTTATTGTGTATTATTGTGGTGCATAAATTAGTTTTTTGAGTATTTTTTAAGTTTTGAGTTTTCTGAGTTATTAGTTCTTTTTGAGTATTTTCGATGTTGAGTATTTTGAAAATTGTCTCATGTTCTGTGTTAGTTTGTATTTGTTCAGGTATTAGTGTGTTTTGTGTTTTGTGTTTGTATATTTGTAAATTTCCCCCTATGTTCATTGTTGTGCCTTTGTGTGGTAGGTGTTTTATTAGTGTCATGTTGGTTATGTCTGGGAATTCATGTCCTTTGTTTATTGCATGTGTGGTCAAATTAGATTCATATATATTTCTGGTTTTTTTGTATGCGTTTAGATGTTCAAAATAACGTGTTTTTCAGTTGTTTTTTTTTGTTCGTCCTATGTAACATCTATCGCGATTTTGCCACTCAATTTTGTATATTCCATTGGTTGTTGTATTACCTTTGTTGTGTGGGTTATTTAGTTTTTGTAAATTATTTTGTAAAAACACAAATATTAAAATGGAATACAAAAATAACTGGTGAAACAATTGACAGGAAAATAAAATTATCTATAGAATTATACCAACTGTATATTTATTAAATTTAAGTATTACATACATTTTGTTAACCACTCAGCAGGACTCGTGTTTGTAATATGTGAATAAATACTTGTGGAATTACATAACAATTATACGTATACCTGGTACATGATGTCCGTTCCAAGAATGCAGAAACCAAAAAATATGGTAATCGTGAGAGACCAATAAGCTGCGATAGACAAGAATTCAGCCAACAAGTAGCATCCAGATTTCTGAAAGCAATAACTGTACGTTTTATATAAAGCTTCATATTCCTTACATCTGTACTTATGTAGAAAGATAATGTAGTTATGTAGAAAGGCTTTGTAGTCACAATAATGTAATTTAATTACATATTAAAAATTTAATTTATTTAGCTGGCAGAATATATAGACAAGAGAGAGTGCGAACGAATTTTAAAAAAAATATCAGAAAACCGTTGTTATGCCCGTGGCACTTACTACGAAGTTTCTTCGGTCCCTCTATTACCTTATTAAGCCACACCAATCTTTATCTGCTTACCTAACACTTACTATACTACAGTTTGACGGAATTCACGTTACTCACTCATTATTTCTATTAGGTAAGCAGACAAAGCTGGGTGTGGCTTAATAGGGTAACAGAGGGAGAGACGAAGCATCAAAGTAGGTAGCAGGGCGTGGCTTAACCGAGCTGAACCAATAGGGTAGTGACAAGTAGACTTGTTTACGAATTAACCAGCCGTGAAGTCGGATTCACGGGTATATATACGGTATATACGGGTTCCAATGGGATATTTGTTTGTTGTGGTTTAGGACTTGAAAATGGTGGAAACACTGAAAGGCTTCGTCCGGAACATGACAAGTAGCAGTTCAGCAAGTAAACACGACAAAGTTGGAATTTCCCAGAGACTGCTAATTAAAATAACAAGATGAACAAACCTCATGCATTTATTTTCGGTTTATTCCTAAATTTCTTTAACTTTAACCCCACAATTAGCCTTATTGAACCCCTGTTATGTGTGGTTTTTAATGTAAACATCCTAATATCCTCTATAAATAAAGTGGTTTTACCTTTATTTACTTCTTCTCGGAGTAGGCTACAACATCCTTTTTAATTTAATATGCCTTCTGCCACTTGTTTGACTTACCATAACATTGTGAACTTCCTAAACTTTATTGTGATCGATGACAGAGTCCCGGTCTATTTAACTTACAACTTCACAATAAAGCCAGTTTACAAACTACTTTATTCTAATTAATCTAATGCAAGCTACTTGCCTGCGTAATGGAGAAGACGGTGAATATTACACAGCTGAAGAGGTCTACGAAATATATCATCAAGCACGGTGAGTACAAACTAATCAGTTCTTCAGTGAGGCTGAAATCAAAATTGAGTTCTTTTTAAAAATTGTATATTAAAATATAAATTTGATTTCTTTTCTTTTAGTATCCAATGTAAATAATGAAAAAATTTGTTAACAGTTAACAAGAGCTGACGGTTAATAATATGTAAAACTAAAAGTGTTTGGGAAGGATTATTTTAGGCTTAGTCATATGGAGAAGATGATTTACTGAATTATATGTTGAGAAAATTACTAAGACTCATACTTATAAAAAGCAGGAAATAATAAGCTGAAGCCTTCATGATACAACTCTAACAACACAACGGACAGAGAGAACACCGAATGACGAAACTCTGACAAGAGAGGCTAGAAGGAGGGCGCTGGTCCAATTAATTGTAAAAAGTAGACTTTATATAATTGTCATTTATAGTGATATTCCAGTTGATTCACTTCTTTACTTGGAAAAAATGATGGAGGGATGTGGTATTAGGGGAGAAACAAGACAGGAATATGTGGTCCGGGTCAAAGAAGAAAATAAGAATTAAAGATCAGGACGCCCCCAAAGAATTATACTTGGGGAAAGGATTTTATTTAAATATTTTAATGTATACAGAAAATCTGGTGATCATCCAAGAGAATGAAAATAACCTCGTCGTTGTTTTATCTTACTGACATTTTGACAGATTACAATCAAACCATTTCCTTATCCCAAACAAAAGTTATGCCTTTTTCTGGGGTAAATTATGTTAGAACAAAGATTGTCATACAGGACTCGCCAATAGAACAGGTGCCAGATTTCAAGTATCTAGGGTGTAGTATCACATACCAAGATGATAAGGAGGTTGAAAGCAAAATTAGTCTCTTCCTGTCGCTTTGTGGCTGTGTCATTAAACATCTAAAGAAGGAAACAAGGAAAGAGGCGCAATTAAAATATTATAATGTAATGGCCGTACCTTAACTACTGTATGGTAGTGAGCCTTTGATTAGAAAGGCCAAAGGTAGGCCTATATCTAAAATACAAGCAGCAGAAATGAAGTTCATGAGGGCTGTAAAGGGTTGTACCAGGAAAGATCTTATCGGAAATGATCATATTAGAATGGGGGTAGGCATAGCTTAAAGCTTAAATGAGAAAATCTCCCGGTACTAAACGGAGTGGCGGTTACACTTAGAGAGAATGGATCCAACAAGATTTTCAATAAGAACCCTTGACTATCATCCAAGTGTGAAGAGAAGTGTGGGAAGACCCCATAAGCGATGGTTGGATGACTTCCATTGAGACTGGAACAGGCTACTAGCCTAACCGTAAAGGATGACGACTACGATTAAAGCTCTAGAATGATTAACTTTGAAAGTTGTAGACTCAGCAACTTACAGACTGAGGAAACGACGAAGGAAAGATATGTATGCAGACGTAAAAATTAAAGTGATCCCGGTGGGCAGAATAAAAAAAATGTAAACACAATAATAACACTTTAATTCTCTGCTTCCTTCGTTAATAAGGAAAACTTACTGGGAAATATTCAACTCTAGGTTGAAAGAGGCATTAAAAATGTTTAATCGTTACATTATTTGTTAACTCAAATAAATTGCTTTAACACATGAAGATAATAGCCTCGAAATGGAAGATTTTCTTCCTCTAGCGAAGGTTTATTACCAATCGAAGTAATGGTAATGAAATCAACATAGGAGTTCAATACCGCGTGGCTCCTATAATCTTGACTCCCTAAATAAATAACGTGAAAAGGCTAACATTACAACCATTGTAGACGGAATCGATATAAGGAGGTCAGACACATGGAAAATCACAAAAGAAATACAGAGTATATGTGTATATATATACATATTACATTTAATATTTATAAATAAATTTACTTCAAGATATACCTTTTTTTTCCTTATTAGGAACATGTTTCGGGTACTATCTTGTACCCATCCTCGAGGATTGAACATAGGAGTTCAATACCGCGTGGCTCCTATAATCTTGACTCCTTAAATAAATAACGTGAAAAGGCTAACATTACAACCATTGTAGACGGAATCGATATAAGGAGGTCAGACACATGGAAAATCACAAAAGAAATACAGAGTATATGTGTATATATATACATATTACATTTAATATTTATAAATAAATTTACTTCAAGATATACCTTTTTTTTTCCTTATTAGGAACATGTATCGGGTACTATCTTGTACCCATCCTCGAGGATTGAAGATAGGAGTTCAATACCGCGTGGCTCCTATAATCTTGACTCCTTAAATAAATAACGTGAAAAGGCTAACATTACAACCATTGTAGACGGAATCGATATAAGGAGGTCAGACACATGGAAAATCACAAAAGAAATACAGAGTATATGTGTATATATATACATATTACATTTAATATTTATAAATAAATTTACTTCAAGATATACCTTTTTTTTCCTTAATAAGGAAAAAAAAGGTATAGCTTGAAGTAAATTTATTTATAAATATTAAATGTATTATATATATCAAGAAACGGACTGTAGCAGAAAGTGATTGAATATATATTACAACGATACATATACATAAATCTAGGCGTGTCGGGCCTCACGTTCAAGGGCGACATTTTTATGCAACACTACAACTGCAAATATAAGTTTATTTGTGTTTGCGGAGCCCCACGATCTTGGACGCCAATTTATGCAACAGATTTATTATATAATTTAAATTTGTGGAGCCCCACGTCCAGGGCGACAAATTATATAACAATATAACTCTGTACGTAAGTTGTATAATTTATGTTGTATGTGTATAAATTTACATGTAATTTAATTTGAATAGCCCCACGATCTTGGAGCGACAAATATGCAACAATACAACTTTGTAAATTCAATATAATTTAAATTTGTGATGCTCCACGTTGGAAGCGACAACTTATGTAACAATAGTACTTTACATAACTACAATTTAATTTGGGTTTCAGGTGTATCTGTAATAAGAACTCGATGTAACGTGTAACGGTATTTCAAATTTATTTGGTACTAATAAAATTGTGCGCATGGCACTTGATTCGACTTAAAACATTCGTTATTACTTTGTTACTATGCTGTAAGGCTTACTCTATATACATCCTTACTGACTAAATATTCTATTCTACTAATTATTTTATTAACAAAAATCATTTCCTGACTATTCAGTCAATTAGTGTGCTTCGAAATATCAATGTTTAAATATCTTTTTAGATATTGTAATGAAAACTCAAAAATATTAATAGTTACTGAATTTATCTTTCTTTTATCAGTAGTGATTTATAAAACGCTACTTTCTATTTAAGTGCTTTGCATTCTTTTCATTTCAATGTTAATTTGAGCTCTTATTTACGTTAATCTTACTTCAATAACATTTATGTTTCTAACTCTCTATATTTATAATAAACATTGGCTCTTACTTTTAAATAGAACAAGAATGTCTTTAATTGTCTTTGAGTTAATTGTTCGATTAAGAGATAAATAAGTTGTTTATCACCTTATTGTCGTCAATCATACTCAATTATTGGATCCATCTGTAATCCATCTCGAACTCAGCATCGATTCCTCTTGTCCAGCGTCGCTCCTCTTGTCCAGCGTCGTTCCCTCTAGACTTCAGTAGTGTTCCTCTTGTCCAGCGCCGTTTCCTCTAGAGTCCAGCGTCGTCTCTCTCTTGTCCAGCGTCGTCTCGTTCTCTGGAACTAAATCGTCAGCTCTCTCTCTCTCTCTCTCTGGAACTTCTTCTCGTGCTGTTTCGGACGTCAGTTGATCTTCTTATGTGGATTTTGTTACTAATTAAAAATTGCTTGTTTTTATAATCCAGTTACATAACTGTATGTAACTGGAAAGATTAAACTATTTACAAAAGATTTAAATACTTTGTGCGGACGGGCAGAAGCTCCCGCTGCACTGTGTGTGATCGAAAAAGAGAACAACTGTAGCGTGTGTGGCCTATTTATACCCACGTCTTGGTCAACACCTGCAGTTGTACGAAATCGACATATCTCAAATTGTCTCTGGGTTCAGTCCCCCCACTCCTTGTCAATTTCGCTATTTCTTATATTTCTGCGATTTGCAGAGTCCTATAAGTATACTCTCATACTCATCTTATAACTATTTTCAATACACATGTTCACTGTATCTTAGGACATTGCAACTTAACCCTTTCGCTCTGTACACAGTTATTTCACCACTACACTCGTATGGTGTGTCACTTTCACGTGGTTTTTGTACACAGTATTTATTTAATTTTATTACATTTTATTGTGTTTTTGGATTTTACTCCGTATTTATAGTTTATGAATAATTACGGGAAACAGTAATTATGCAATTATTCATCTTGGGGTGGTAAACTCGCTTGCATAGACCTGCGTCACACACACTAGCAAAATACTGGTGTACACACTTTCAGTTACATTTGTGTGTGTGTGCACGTCGATTCAGGTCGAAACACCTGTTCATATTTTTGTCTGAGCCAAGCTTGCAATCCCTGACATGCTTATTTCTAATACATTATTAATTATTTACAGTTTATTAGGTATATTTAAATTTTTATATTCAATGCTCAGTACATCACTTAGTTGTACTGTCGCAATATATATATATATATATATATATATATATATATATATATATATTATATTTAATTTTTATAATGAATTTACCGATGAAAAATCACGAAGGCTGAGGATGAGAACACAATGTATCTTGAGGTAAATTCATTATAAAAATTAAATGTAATATATACATCAAGAAACGGACTGTAGCAAAAAGTGTTTGAATATATATATGTATGTGTATATCATAAAGCAGGTGATAGAAAGCCAACAACAGAAAGAAGAGAAGTACTTTGCATATAGCGCAATGAATTGTTGGAAATTTTGGAAGAGATAGACGGTTAGTTTCTAGAGTTAAAACAGGCAAGATGTTTAATAGGTAGAAAGAAAAGGAAATATAAGGTATGAAACGTCATATTGTTTTGTAGGTGGTATGGTATGAATATTATAGAATTAAGAGGTAATTAACTTTGGAAGTACATTATGATATTTTAAGTTTTAAGTTAACGGGTGCAAAAAAATACAAAGCACTCACAAGGCTACATATAAACAATAATATTTTTTTAATGGACGAATTCTCTATCCGGACTGCTCCCATCGTAATTTTTTGTCGCTTAACGTTTCGATACCTGGAACCTGCGATCGTCCTCAGAAGCTGTGAGTGGCGGTTGAAAGTCCCTGTTGAAAGACCTAAGCACAACAGGTTCAACAGCTATGATTACGATGATTATGATACAATTACGATGGGAGCAGTCCGAATAAAGGATTTACCCGTAAGAAATCACCAGTCGCTTAGAGGTTTTAAGGAAAGATTTTTTATGATTGCAGATGTAATTATAGAAACACATAATTACCTTTGAAACTGCTGATGAATTCGTACCCACTCTCTGAGTCTGTATGCGTTGTCTCGTGTCATTTTGTGTTCCAACACAATGTCTTTAAAGATTTCGCCCAGTTGTTTGTAACACAAATTTAAATAAAGAAAAAGCACAGCAATGAAAGAGTCGGTACCGCCTCTTTTCAAGTAGAAAGTGGTTCCGGTCAGCAACTGATAAAGAATAGCCAGATCGAAATAAGGAAAAGTGGTCGCGTGGAACGGGTACTGAAATGTCAGTTCAATTTCATCGCTCAAATTAAACAAGTAGCTTATATAGCGAGCCATGGTCACTACGATACACAGACCGGTTACAAACACTGCATAGTAAAGACTGAATTTATTCGCTTTTGATGCCAGTTTGTCCAACGACGACAAAAACGCGGTTTGCTTGCAAAGCGGATGCGTGTACAGCGTCAGAACGGTGGCGTCGAATCTCTTCAGAAACTGCGCAACCCTGTTTCTGCCAAAATAGAAGTATATCGTCACGAACAGTGTATATATACATAGAAATAATGCGAACGCGGTAAGTGTCAAGTCTCTAACCGATTCCCACATGCCAACAATTAAGTACAACAATAGCATAATGTTTATAGCATTGTTGATCGCTGTCAACAATGAATACATGTTCAGTACAGACGCAGACATTATTGAAACGTCCGGTGACACTGGTAAACATAATCCTGCCAATTCGCTTAATATAAATATGTTTTTAAACTTTTTATGGGAACTTAACATTTTTTCTAATTTTTTAAAATTTTCCTAAAAAAATATCAGTTCTATGATAACGCTAGTAAGCACCACTTTAAGCGTTCGCAGTTTTAACACAATTACAACACAGGTGGAACTGAATACTGTCCAATCCTAACGAACCTATTCATATTTATACATTCAGCTGGATAATATATACTTGTCAGTGATTGACAAACTATAATAAAAAGTTAGTTTATTATTTATTTAATCTTATAAAATATTTTTGTATCTTCTTTATGTAGCCTATACAAAGCTAAAGTAAATTGAATCATCAATCCGAATTATACGTCTTAAAGT
Organism: Magicicada septendecula; assembly: GCA_034769895.1. Taxonomy (NCBI): domain Eukaryota; kingdom Metazoa; phylum Arthropoda; class Insecta; order Hemiptera; family Cicadidae; genus Magicicada; species Magicicada septendecula. The sequence continues at coordinate 1,384,705,217 of CM068367.1, read as the reverse complement.
TGTTTAGAAACAAATCGCTAAATTTTTAACTTGTCTTTTCCGAATTATACAAACTTATAATTTACGATTTTCCCTAACAGCAGTGTTTCTAGAGTGTCACGGGCGTATAGTGTAACAGGAAATTATAGTTAAAAAATCGATTTTGAATTCCAAAACTCAGTCTATAAGTCCTAAACTATTCCCTTTACATAAAACTTATTATATTTTCTCTTTTTCTACTTCTTTTTATTTTTTTTATATTTTTTTTATGCTTTGTTTTTCAAAGCAATTATTGTGTTTTTGTCATAATATTTCTACGTGTTTGAACAGTCTCTTTAACTTTACCAAGGTCAAATTATCTGTTTATTTTCTGTCCGCCTTTCTGAATATCTCTGGTTGTTTGTAGAATGTCCCTGTCATACATTCTTGGAACCTTGATTATCATAATAATTCAAGTCTCCCATTACGGATTTACTGTAGGTTAGAGTGGATCTCAGTATCTGTTTTATTATAATTTTGACTTGCTGGGCTGTAAGGCCGTGGTCTAAAGTTGTTGGTTGCAAACGTTTCGGCCGTACCTCCGACGGCCATCTTCAGTGCATAGAGTTGTAGCAAAAGGCTGTAACACTGACCAAGTTATAGTAGTCAGTAAACATTGAACAGTGGTTGTAGGGTATTTACAAACTTTTGGAGTATTTATAAAATATCGGTGTGCAGAACCATACATGATTTCCATGTTCTAAGATTTATATTTAAAATCATTTTCAAAATGAAATATTTCCATAGAAACTACTTCTTTCTTCAGCGTTAACCACAGTACTATGGTCACTAACGTATAACACCTCACGTTAGCGCAGTCGATTTTCACTGATGATGGCAGTCGATAACACTGCCGAAACGTCTGTTTTTGCAGAAAACATTGGACCGCGGTCAAATAGCCCGGGAAGGAATTTTAACAAAAAAATACTTCTTTGTTGCCGATAATGTAGTGCACATAAAAAATTATCCCCTCAAACTTCAACTGTCATTTTTATTTATCGAAAATTGCCCCCACCCCCTTCAACTACCCTTTTCATTTATAGATATTTCATCTACCTTTCTACAGTGGATTATTATCACCTTCTTCTCAGGATACTTGATTTATAAAAATTAAGAACTTTACTCTTGTTAAAACATAAAACGTTGCAGGTAAACTACCCCTTCCCCTTAACCAATCTTCACCATAATCAAAGGCCTTGAGTCCTCTACAATTCAGGGACGTATGCAAAAAATTATTTGATTCTGTTTGAATTTGCGGCAGTTATCGTTCGCCATAGAAACAATTCTACACATAGACACAGACAGACAGACACACACACACACACACACACACATACACACACTTTTCGAAAAATGACTTTTCTTCATGTTTTGAGGGTAGTAGCCTACAATCAGAATCAGCCCTTATCTCGAACACGATTTTTTTCGCTATCACTGTACTTCCATTTCCTTACGGACCATGGAAGTAATATGAGTGCCCTGCAAACACTGTTCAATGTTTACTGACTGCTTATAAAACTTAAATTTCCTCTAAAGCTTAAGCTATCTTTCCTGGTACTGTATTTTAATGTTCTATGGATTGTCCGCATATATATATATATATATGTTTTTTATTACGTTTATTTTCGACATCACAATCAACTGCGGGATATATTTCGCATCCAAGATAATTAAAACTGGATATCTGCTCCAAGATCTTTCCATTTATCTCTACCTTTGTCCTTACTGGATACTTCCCTCTAAAAGCCATTACTTTTGTTTTACGTGGAGATAGCACCATTCCTCTGCTAAATACCTGAAGATTAATACTCCCTTTTGAAAGTCATTTTCTGTCTGTTGTATATTAATAACATCGTCAGCATATAAAATAATACTAAGTACAGATTGCGGAGAAATCGTAATACTATAGAGGTCAGCTAATAAAAGCTTTGGGACAGAACAACAATTCTTTTTTTTTTTTTTGTAGATGAAGGTTATTCCATACTGTTCTATCTAGGTAACAAAATGCTGGTTTGTGGGATACTATATTTATATCTTCACATTATTCATTGGTACATCAGGCGGAACGTAGCTACCAACTACTGCCTTCCATCTTCGAGATCCTAAACACGGGTGATGATTAATTTTAGCTGCTTGAAGTCATCCAGAACGCTGGTTCTCTCTTGACTTTTAGACCTATCCTGATTACAAGTAGAATAAAGTAACATTCCACCTGGTATCCCATTTTACACCTTATTGACTACCCAGTTATCCCAGCTAACCACTTCCCAGTTTGTGATCTAATGTACGAGTTCAATTAACGTCCTAATAGGCTTGCATACGACAAGCTACGTGTTGTTATTAATTTGATTGACTTCTCTCCGTGCTATTAGGCCGTGGCCCACTACTGCCGCAATGAAGAAACGTTTCCGCCCCACCGTTGGAGAGGATCATCACTGTGTAAACGACTTGAGAACAGGTACTGATCTCCATCAGTTAACCACAGTTAACTCACTTTGCTTCAACTTGTCTTGGGTGAGATCTTTCTGGTCTTTAATCTTTCCTATCAGCCTCCCTGGGCTAACTCTTGTTCTTTTCGACCCCGACGCTATTAGAGTATTCGAGGGCTAGGGTGTCTTCCATGTTTTTCATTCTATTTCTTGACACCTGCTGCCTTGCAGTAAGGCGTTGGATCGTCAAAGGCTAAGGGAGATAACCCCTACAGAAAATCAGGTTTGTTGGGAAACCTTAGGGTAGCAGCCCCATCGCCTAACTACCTAGTTAGAGGCTGGTAACCTCTGCTAGGGAATCTTATTGCACTGCCCCGTACTGCCTTGTATGGTTGGGGGATGGCACCTCAAAGGCTGGGAGAAGGATACTCCGAGGTAAAACCAGGGTCAGGCCAAGGTCTGTAGCTGTGGTGATAGCAGTTGGCCTAGGAGAAGAAGACTCCGAGATCAAACTCCTGGTCCTCCAGGTTGGGTGTTTTACAGTGGGCTAGTAACCTGCTTAAGTAAAACAATATTTACTTGCAGAACTCAACTGAGCCTCGGAAATCGGACGGGAAACGTGGAAACTATGGAATACCTTGGAACGAAGAGGTTTTCCCACACAATTAATTGCAGTGCTCCAAAGCCTATATAACAGAACTTCCATTACCCTAGATTTAAATGGTAGGTTGACAGAGGATATTCCTACAAATAAAGGTGTTAGACAAGGGTGTCCTACTTCACCGACACTTTTTAATATTTAGATCGACGACGTTTTACGACTATGGAAGACTAAGGTTGACTCAGGAATACAGCTTCAAGGAAATATTTATGTAAATTCCCTACTGTACGCAGATGATAAGGTAATAATACAAGAAACGGAAAACCAGTTACAAAAAGCGATATTTACATTTAATACTATTTTGCGAAATTATGGGCTGAGGATCTCTGCCGCTAAATCAAAAACCATGGTGTTTCTAGGTAAATGTCCCATTAGAACAAAAGTTTTGGTAGACAATCAAACTTTGGAACAAGTTTGTGATTTTAATTATCTGGGATATAACATCTCATACAACGTTGATGCCGATTGGGTTAATAAATTATCAAAGTTTAGATCCATCTGTGGGACAATTCATAGAAATTTACGAAATAAAACTCGGAAGGAAACCCGTATGAAATTGTATAAAACAGTAGCTGTTCCGACATTCCTTTACGCAAGTGAGACATGGACCCTCGGTAAAGGGGAAGAAAAGAAAATTCAGGCTGCCGAAATGAGATTTCTGAGAAGTGTCCAAGGATTCTCCCTTCTGGATAGGAGAAGAAACATAGACATTAGACAGGACTTAAAGATCCAGTCTTTAAATGTGACGATTAAGGAGTATAAGAGGAGATGGTGTGGACATGTGTCCCGAATGCCAGTGGCAGCTCTCAAGTACAAGCCGAGTGGAAAGAGGGATGTTGGTACACCGAGGAGGGGATGGGTTCCGGAACAGGCCAACTAGGGCCTAATCCCTGTAGTGAAGATGATGATGATGATGATGAACATCTGTTAACTACGGCAGTAATGGACCACGACCTAATAGTCCGGAGAGAATTCATTTACATTTTAACAGTGTTGACGGCGGCCGTAAAAGCCTTACGTATCAATTGTTATTAAATGTTGAATTTTTGTACCCTATAATCCTCATCAGAATTTTCTTTTGAAACTATATTAATTAGATCTATTAGCAAATAGTTAAAACACGAGGTACACGGAAGACAGTCATTTGCATATAAAGTTATGAGGGATTTAAACAGAACAGAAAAAGATGTGGCAAAACTTAATATCATTAAATAAGATCAGTGGATTGGACATTACAAAGAGCTGTGGTGTAAACAAGAAGTAGAAGAAAATAATAACCCAAACCTTAATGACGAAGGAGAAATCATGGACGTTGATGCGGTATCAACGAGTGAATTACAAGATGGACTAAAATGCATGAAAAATAGAAAAGCTGCAGGATTAGACGGGATAAATTTGGAACTAATCAAATACGCCGGCACTTTCTGTCACCTCAGGTTCTTACATCTCATTAATATGTGCTGGCAAAGGTGTAAAATTCCAAATGCATGGAAAACAGCGGAGGTGATCTCTCTTTTCAAGAAAGGGAACAGAAGTGATTGCGCGAACTATAGAGGTATAAGCCTGCTGAATGCTGCTTACAAAATATATTTCAGAATACTTAATAACCGGTTAAAGGTATTGGCAGACGAACTCTTACAAGAAGAACAAAATGGATTTCGGCAAGGACGCCATGCAGCGATAATATCTTCACAGCCAAACGTCTTATAGAAAAACGTAGAGAATTTAATCTCGAAACCCATCTCGCTTTCATAGATTTCGAGAAAGCCTTCGACCGAGTTGATAGAGATAAGCTCTGGATAATAATGATAAACAATGGGTATCCTCCACACCTTGTCAATGCAGTCAAAAGCTTGTATCACGCGACAAGAATAGTATAAACACAGGCAATAAGAGAACGGACGAGCTAAAAATTAACCAAGGAGTGAGGCAGGGATGTAGCTTGTCTCCCACTCTTTTCAATATATATATTGACGATTTTCTTAAAAAATGGCAATCAAAGGAATATCCTGGAGTCTAGCTAGACCGACATACTTACCTGAGTACATTACTATTTGCTGACGATAAAATAATAATACAAGAGAGTGAAGATAAATTACAACTGGCCGTGCACTGACTGAATCAAACATGTCCAGAATATAATCTTAAAATTTCCTTCCATAAGACGAAAGTTATGACTTTCCAAGGCAAGTATCCCGTTAGGTCGAAAATAATTGTCAACAATAAGCCAATCGAACAAGTATCAAATTTTACATACTTGGGCTGCGACACAAGCTACAATTATGACAAAGACATGGAAAATAAAATAAATAAGTTCCAGGCAATATGTGGCACAATAAATAGAACATTAAATAACAAAACACGAAAAGACACAAGGATACAATTTTATAAAACGATGGCTGTACCTGTACTTATGTATGGGAGTGAAAGTTGGATAAATACCAAAAAAGGAGACAGCAAAATACAGGCAGCAGAAATAAGATTTTTTAAACGGGTCAACGGCTGCACAAGAAGAGATTTAATAAGAAAAGAAGACGTGCGAAATGAACTAAATGTATATGCAATACATGAAAAAATAACTGAATATAAAGACAGATGGAAACAACAATGGGAAATGGAAGAATACCCAAAAAATTACATCACTACAACCCAAGAGGGAAAAGAGATATAGGAAGACGACGAAAACGGTGGTCGTAAGTAAGTAAGTGGTCCTTATAGTGCAGAAGAAGAAGAAGAAGAAGAAGCAAATAGTTAAGGGACCAATACAGTCATAACTGGGCTAATTATAGCCTTATATATTTCAGGTTAATTTTCAATTTCAGCTAAGGTTTCATTCAAGGTTTCAAGACAACTAAGTGCTTTACTCGGCCCTAAGACTCGTATACCCTATCTTTCCACCACCTATTCCTTCGCAGCTAGTTCTTGAATGATATGTGAACAGAAATAATGACGAAAGCTAATAACTCTTAAAAATATCAAAACCAAAGTGGACGTCTTCCCCGTGCCCTTTCCTTTGGGTGTCCGTTTCCAAACGTTCTTTGAATACCCATTCCAGCTTTGATGCGACCACAAATTGCATTAATGTACTTCGGCTTTTAATTTATTTACAAACACATATCGTACAATAAATTGTTTTTTATCGATTTCGTTTCACCTCTTGTGGTTTCTGAAATTAACTTTCTAACCAGTCTTGTTGAGCACCTTAAAAGCAGTGTAGACTATCCTATTTCTAAGGCTTTCACGGTCGGCGTCATAATGGTTGAAATTACGATCCGGTAATGGTCTGCTATAATTACCATACTGATAGATGTTATTACCAGACGTTTCGGCCCCACTTCTGGAGGTCATCTTCAGTGACAACAGTGACAACGGTTTTGAACGCAACTGACAGGTTTTCGTCAGTGGGACCGCAGTACTGTGGCAAAGGCACTGTGGTCTCACTGACAAACACTTTGTCAGTTGCGTTCAAAACAGTTTTGACAGAAGATGGCCTCCAGAGGTGGGGCCGAAACGTCTCTGATAACAACAGTCGTCAGCACGGTTATTATAGCAGACCACAGCCTTACAGCCCGGATCGTAATTTCAAACATTAGTGTACACTATTTTAGCTTTCAGCATCCATCATCCGTAAGCACAATAACTTTATTTCGTGCCGCCTCGTTCTCTATATACTTCAAATTCGTAAAGGATTACGAATTTACGTAATTATGTAATTTAGTGAAACATAATTTTAAAAAGCAATGAACGTTAAATAATCCCTATCTTTTTCAACTGGGATGCGCCTACTTATAATATATTAGTCTGTCTAATGTTATGGACTGTTGCTTTCAATAAACAACCATTTTTTTTGTTTAATATAATTGAACGAGAGAAGGAGTACATCGTCTAACTCGACCGTCTCGCATTTTTTCGTCTAACTGTCTGCGGTAGAGGGGTATGTCTCACACATCAACGTTTGAAGCCATCACATGCGTCTCCGTACTTCTATCCTGCATATTCCTACAAATTTTGAGATTGATCCCCCCCCCTCAGAAAAAAGGTGGCGCCAGACAAAAGTGTGAAGAGGTCAAAATTGCAAAACTTTATATGTGCTATCAAATTAAAGGAAAATTTAACCGCAATCTGAATAAAATCACTTTTTAAAACTACATCCCCTTTTTAAAATCTCAAAACATTTTGACGTCAGGACCTAAAAAGTCGATGAAAAGTTTAATTAAAGTCTTAAAAGTTCATAAGAAATAACAAATAAAAGATCATTTTATCTAATATTTCAATATAGTGTTAGGTTTTAAAAACTTTAACATTTTTTATTCCTACTGTAGCCCCTCCTTATCCAGCCTGCAGAGGGGGACAACGGCCACACAGATCGGTGCCGCGTAATAATCTCGCTGCAGACGTTAATAATTAATAAATAGATATCGAATTTACATTTTATACAAACGCCGGGTCATAAAAAACCCGGCACACTACCTAAAAATATAGATCACAAATTTGAAACAAAATTCTAAAAATCCACCAAAGTGTCAGACCAAAAGGAATTGTAATCCAAATGCAAATGATTCAAATTTTTAGTGTTTATTTTATGATTGTGTTCTCTAAAATTGTTATATAACTAAATTAATAATAGAGTAATAAGAATTTCTGTAATATTTCTCATAATTGAAGAATTATCTAATATTAAAATTTATGTAATATTAAATGTACTTTGTTCAAAACAATGTGGGAATTCTAGAGCACAGGGAGTATACTATTACATTAAATTATGTAGGTATCTCAAAACGTAAGTACTGCCTAAGATATTCAAATGTTTTGTTTGTTGTCTGTTTATGCGTGTTTCTAGTTGTATTGATGGGCGTGTTCTTGCAGCCAGAACTTTGATGTCACATCATGTGTAGTCTTTGAGCGGCTGATCTTATCTTTCGAGACACAAAGTGGAACTCGCTTCTTGTAGCTAACTGCTTTTGATTTTATAATTTTTTGTGGCGAAGTCAGAATACATAACTTTATTAATTCTTGTTTAATTAATTTGGCCCTATAACTATTAATAGTTTTAAAAAGTTATAATGAACACAAACCAGTTAAGAAATATAAAATAGTTCTGTCTAAACCGAGGTGGCCAAACTATCATCTACCCCACCAGCAAAATATATTTGCTATGAATGTAGCGTATTTGTGTAAACAAAATGTCTAATTGTCGATGATGAGCTGTTTTTTCTCATCGCGACCATGACGATGTTAACATTTTTGTATTCTGCTTCTACAAACATGTGTTCATTTTGGTGACTTGGGCTCAATTATGTACACCGAAAGTCTGAATATTTACCACATTCCCTTAAAAATGTATGAAAACGATTAACTTTTAAATCTACTGCAAAACCCATAATCAAAAGATTTTAATGTAGTTATAGATAAATAAGCATTAGACTAACATATAATAAAATAAAATTTATTATTGAATAATGATCACTTCGATGTTAGTTATAGAAAGACAACGTGAAAACTAATGGCTTATTACAAGCTACAAAAAAATATCATATCTAATTACCTCTCATTGTCTCCGTGGTTCCTGTCCCGGTTGGCTTACACAGTGTAAGCTCCGTATTCGTAACCACCTGACAGAGCGCCAGGCGGCCTTACCAGCTAGACAACACCGCCTAGAGGTGCGGAGTGTTGCCTAGCCGTTTAAACAGTCTGGCGCTCTGTCAGGTGGTTACGAAAAAAATATCAATCATAGTTGTTGAAATTTTCTTTAACATTATAAATTTTTTAATCGAACGCCAAATTTAAGCTGATGCATACAAATAAATTCTAGACACAACCATTTTCGTTCATTACGAGGCAAAGGAAAGCCATGTTAATATTGCATATAAGATGTTGCTTTAGTTTGTATTTCTTATTTTAAAAAAAGTACAATTTGTGATTTTAATTTTTATTTAAATATATTAATGTTGTGATTACTGATTAAATACAGTAATACATTCGTCTAAGTGCCACGCTGTGCAGGAAACAAAGTAGGTCGCCTCTGTCAAACTTATCACCCATGGGTCTTGAAAGTTTGACACCGGGTCAGAACAACGTCACCACGGCCATTCCCAATTAAATTATTAATAAAGTATCGATAATACTTATTACCATAGACAGAATTGTATACATTTTATAATTACATTAAACAAAAAAATCAAGTTTGAACTTTCATATATGATTGATGAGTCATTAAAGTAAAAACAATCAATGCACAAAATATTTTAATAATACTTAATAACAACTAATCATTACAATTATCAGTTTAATTGTGACAATAGAGATTATACAAAATTATTATTACGGTGTTATATGGTATTAAATAACTATTACGCTATTTTGTGTTATATGGTATTAAATAACTATTACGCTATTACTATAGTGTTATATTTTTACAACTCTGCAGTATAATTATTTACTATAGTTTAAATCCACTACTTAAACTTTATAAATTATGCGTACTAAAGTAAGACAATAATAGCTTCTTATTTGCTGCCTAAGTAGTTTACGCACTAGGCGAGGTAGACTGCCTTATGTGAGCCGTTAGAGCATATAAGGACCGTAATGTGGCCAGCATTACGCCTCCGCCGCTCATTATTACCACACGATGTTATCCCAGGCACTCATTTCCACAGGCAACAACAGATTGCTGGTGGTGATTCTAGTCGGAAAAGCCTCAAAGTAAGAAATCTGTTGAAAGTGATACAGACATTTCTTCTTCCTCTTCAGCGCTAGAGCCCAACATCAGCCCTGGCTTCCAACACCAATCTTCTCCAAAGTCTCCTGTCCATTGCCGTCTCAGTGTAACCCCTCACATCTATTCTTCTAAGATCTTCTAAAACATCATCCAACCATCTTATCCTAGGTCGGCCCCACTTTCTGCTTTTACTCACCTGCGCCCTCAGAATTTTCTTTGGCATACGCTGATCATCTATCCGCTCTAGGTGACCTAACCATTGTACTCATTGAGGTTTTTGTGAATCTTACAGTGTGTTCGTGATTCAATAGCTCATCTGTCTCCTGGTTCTTATTCTCTATTTAACCGGACCATAAACACGTCTCATGTGATCTTTCTTTCAAGCCTTCCTTGTTTCTTGTTCCTTTTTTTTCAGTGTTCATGTCTCGCCTCCATAAGTAACAACAGGTCTGATAAGTGTCTAATATAATTTTATTTTTGTGTTACGACTAATGAGACTAAAGGCATTTAAGGCACCTTATTAACAAAAATAGCCTTGTTGAATAGTGATAAGATGAAACTACTAACTTGTGGGCGAGCCGGCACAGTGGTAGCGTCTCTGACTCATAATCAGAGCGTTGCTATGCTGCCGATGTGGTGAGATCGAGTCAAGGTCACTGCTCGATTTGCTCGTCCACGCACACGTACGCGGACAGATAATACGTACGTCTTCTCTGGCATACCCGGGCCAGATAAGTAACAAGGGCACACAATATATACTACACACATAAACAACACTCTCCCCCCCCCCCCCCGCACGGCTTGCTCCCTGGCGTGGGTTAAAAGGTTGGCTAATATCTCTCTGGTTGGGGTGGGGTGTGAGTTCTATCACGGCCGGAGGGCGCAACAGGTCTATGACCTAATGCTTGAAGTGGAGAAGAAGAAGAAGATGATGATGATGAAACTACTATCCTCAAGAAAAGCTGACTTTACAATTCCTAAAACACTGAAAGGTTTTGTGTGAGGTGTGGCTTTGTGTGACTTTTAGAATAACTGATTTTGGAAAAAGTAACATAATTAACAGAGGTTTTCGACTCACGGAGCTGAAATAGTACAAAGAGAACGTCATGGAGGAATATTGTGTGTCGAGTGATAAAGTGTTTAAGGACATAGACGACAAAAAACATAATGTAGAAAAGCCACACATCACAAGAAATTATCAACGTTTGAGGCACTCAATTAGGCAAATGATTGTTATGGTTTAAAGGAAAAATAGTGGGTAAACAAACAAACAAACAAACAAAGACGTTCTCAATTGTTGTCTAAGGTTTTCACGAGCGGCGTCGTAGTTGTTAATATTACTGTTTATCGGGCTATCAGGCCGTGTGGTCCGATGTTATTTCATTCTCAGCCACAGTACTGTGGTTTACTGACTGTAGGTCTGTGACAGTGTATCAGTCCTCTGAAGATGGCCACCGACGGAGTGGGTGAAACGTTTGCGTGTAATAACCTTGGACCACGGCCTGATAGCCCGATAAACAGTAATATTAGCAACAAAGACGTTTTCAGATCACTTTAACTAAAGGCTGTGGGTGTGAAATCAAATAGGCCTACAAGTATGCATGAGTTTGAAAGTCAGAGGGGAATCAACATGACGGTCTGAAATGGGCACTTGACACTCAACAAATTGTTCTTGCAAGTTGGGAGCTTGAAATATCTTAAACTAGTGTCATAATGGATTAAAAATTTTAATAAATTCTGCTGACATTCTAAAGGAAAAACTTAAGTTGAACAAAGTTAAAATGGATATACTATTGCTCAAATTATTAAGAACTCATTATTTATATAGTACGTATTCATCAATTATACTGAAATAACGATTTCTTAATAATTGTATCTTTAAAATTAATGACGCAACGGTAATAGTTTCTTTGAAACAATATAAATCTTTCATTACTAATTGTTTCTTTGTAAATAATTATTTCAGTATATAATTACTTCTGAGGAGGCGAATCGATTGTGTGTTCACAGAGTATTCACAGAGAAAAACAAAACTGACGGGTCTCAAGTTAAAGGCAGCGGCAACACAGCAGATTTCTCTTTGTACATTTAATGATGTCGTCCCCGCCCTTAACTGTTGTCTGTTGGTTATACAATGCCACCAGTAAAGGTTTCTTTTCATTTAATCGGAATGAAACTGCCGGTTTCCTTTCCTTAGGCTTTTTGTTCGTTCAACGTCACTTTAATACATTACAAAATGTTTTTGTCAGGCGAGTGGTGGGTTTACTATTGCACAGCCGTTACGTCTCACAGTTTGAACTCAGATTTCAAAGTAAATGCGTATTAAAAACCGTTGTCTGCAGTTTGTTAATAAAAAGAATTGCATAGCCTATTTGTTAATAAACATATCCTTCCTTCCTTTCGTTTTCCTGCCGTCACAACCCAGCGTGGGTTCTAGCCTACTCAATGACTTTCTCCCATTCCGCCCTCTCATTACACGTCCGTCTCCATCCCCTCACGTTCATACATTTCAAATCATCCTCCACGTCATCCGACCATCTCTTTCTGGGTCTGCCTCTAATTCTCCTTCCTACCGGTATCCAATCTGCAGTTCTCCTCTTAGCCAATCATCTGTCACCCATTCGCCTTACGTGGCCCAGCCACGCATGCCTCCTACTCTTAATAAATCGGACTATATCGGCACTCAGAATCAGTCGGCCCGGTTCATGGCCCAGTTCAGTCCTCCAATAGCCATCTTCAGTTTGTAGAGGTCCAAAGACTTTTCGTTTAAATATTCTTAGATGTTGCCCGTCTGTGATGGTTAATGTCCAAGTTTCGCATCCGTGTGTTACTACTGGTCGTATAAGACTTTTTTATATAATCAACTTAAGTTATTTGCTTAACATCCTGGATTTGAAAAGCTTTTCACCTGAAAAGAACACCTGTTGCCACGTACGATTATTATTATTCCGGCTGTATAATGTTTACACATTTTACGGAACCAAAGATTACAGAAGTGATTGAATTCTCGTCTTCCACTGCTGCTTGTCCATCCAAAGATCTTCTTCAATTTCCTAATCTCTCAATATAGTCTGAATTTCTTCTATCAAGGTGACAGGTGGTCTTCCTCTTTTCCTTCTTCCTGGTGGGGCCCATTCCATACCTCTCTTTGGCAATCTTTCCTGTGACATTCTTTTCGTCTGTCCATACCATTATAATTTTTTGTTTGGATAAAACCAACAATTAACTTTTTCACATTCGTTCTGTCCGTAATGACTTCATTATTACTTTTCACACGTCTGGATACTCTTGTCGAACGTCTCCAAAAGTCCATCTCTGCTGTCATTAATTTTGTTCTTGTGTGTTTATTGGTAGTCCAAACGTATGAGCGTCTTAATTCATGATACTTCTAACAATGGTATTAAATATTTTGGTTCTAGTTTCTGCTGTAACTTGCTTGTCCCACAAGATTCCATTTAATGTGGATATAGCCATCCTTTCCAAATTAATTCTGGATTGTATTTCTTTGTCTTCCTTCCCACTGGCTGTAATTTTCACCCCTAAATACTTGTATTCCTCTGTATATGAAACCTTCTCCATGTCTTCCTCTAATGTCAAGTCTTGATGAAGGTTACCTATTGCTACGTACTGTACGATGCGGGACATGGCACAAGCCTTATATTGTGCAACCTAAATATGGTTACTAAATATACACTGTTCATGACTTCAATATCAGCTCAGTTTTATCGGTTGTGTTCTGATTGCGTATAGTTAAAAGTCGATTTGTAGTTTGTGACTGCCACCCAAATGTCCAATGTCTAGACTGCCCCAACAACGAACAACTCCGCATGTGGTATGCAGCCGAGTTAATGTCTGGGATACAAACCAACAACATGTGTAAGCAAGGCCGGCAACATCCGTACAACTAAAACGTTGAGAATGAATTCCCTATCTTTTTCTTACATATGAAATATTATTTCATGAAAACCGGTATCATTTTGAACGACCAATGCCGGATTTACCACTAGACAGACTAGGCCGTGGCCTAGGACAGTGGGCTCAGAGGGGGCCGCAAGCTACAATTTTTTTTTTTAACGGAAGTATTTTTATTAAAGTAGGAGGCACTTTAATTTATTTAAGTATGATTTTTTGAAATTGAATGATAAATTTTTGTTATTAATACAAATAGAATACACTTCTTATTTAAAACAATCTGCCCATGCGAATTTTGAACGTCCGCTATATTGCCCCCGAATTTACACGACCGTGGTACCACCCTTGTTTGTTATCATTGTTTAACTGCGTTGTGTCTGAACGGTTTGCGATTTGAGGTTATGTTTTTATTTTGTTTTGAATGTAAAGAAGGTTTTTAGCTTTGTTGGTGGGCAGCGTGTTGTTTAGTTGATATTTACTAGTGTGAAAACTTTATGAACATAGAATTGAATCCGTACACTAAACGTATTCGTCATGAACATGAACATAAACATTTACACTGCTATTGGAGCCTACAAACGTAAGCTAAAAAAAAATAAAGAGGAAACTCGTTACGAAACAATAAAAATACTCAAAAATTAGATAAATTTTTTAAAAATACGCCAGTTTCTAATGATAGCCCTGCAGTTAAATATGTATCAGAAACTGACTTTAATGTTCCAAGTACTTCTGCAGCAGAGGTTGCAGACGATCAGACCATTAATAAGCCTGTGGATAATTTAAACATTGAATGCAAAGTAATTTAAAAAGTATCGCTTGTACTCCAAGGTTTAATTTATTAAATATTATTTGATAGTATTAATCTGACATCAAATTACTTCTGCAGTACATACATTACTTCAAAATCACAGCCGGGGGGGGGGGGGGACGCACAGATAACTTGGCCTTGGACCTCAAAAATCTTGAATCCGGCACTGTGTATTACACATAAAGAAACAGTTTGTGTATGTGTATTAATTTATTATGTATAGCATAAAAAGTTAACCAATTTACAAGACTATGTGTTTAGTCGAGTGTATTAGTTTACTCTGCATAACCACCATCATCATCACCTTCACAACGCGGCATAGGCAAGGGGTGCTGCCTATTCGGCCTTCAAAAATCCTCTAGCCGTCTCTTCCTGGGTCTACCCACACACCTGTGTAATATAGGTTTGCACTTCCAGACTTGTTTGGCCAGTCTGGAATCTGACATTCTTTCTAAGTGTCCTTTCCACCGTTTTTTGTAATCTTTTAATTTTTCATTCAAGTTACAATCTCTTTTCTTATAGTATCATTATTCATACGGTCGAGTTTAGAACACCTTTTAACTCCTGTTAAGAATGTTGTTTCCGAGACCTGTATTTTATTGTCTTGTTTCTTGGTTTTTGCCCGTAATTCACACCCATAGGACAGTACATGGACTGCCATAACTTTGTAGAATTTTAATTTTGTATCTTGACGTATCTTTTTTCTAAAAATACGGTTGATTGTCTCACAGATTATCTGGAACTCACCTAACTTAAGATCAATATAATTTCCCAAATAATATAAGTGGCTCACCTGTTCTAGAATTTGATCACCAATCATTATTTTTCTTCTTATTGGCTCTTCCCTTGAAATGCCATTCCCTTTGTTTTTTGTAGTGGAGATCTTTCATATTGTATTATTTGCAAATCTGATGAAGTTATTCTGCGTAGCATAAAAATTCAATAATAATAATAATAATTTTAAAGATTATATAAAGATACTGCTGGCATTAACCCTTAAAATAAAGGGCTGAATACGAGTCCATGGCATCCGTGAGTCTCTTGACTCCCTGTTGTGTAGCACGGTCTTGCAAAACTTGTGAGACAGTTCGAGACAAGCACAACGTGAAAATAATCGAGATGCCTACTGAAAAGCGGTCAAGAAGTGCAGATTTCAGCTAAAAATGTAACTTTTTGTATTTTAAGTTAATTAAATTGAGTTTAGAATTATGTTTTTATTGAATTTACTTAATATAGTATGTTATTACTAAGTATGTTACAATGAATCGCAAATTGGTCGCAGACTCGAACATCTGTCAACTGTCAAAACAATCTGATTCCCTCCAGGTGGTCGATTGTATCGATTCTATACAATCAGGACGACAACATTTTATCGGTTTATTACAAGTTTTTTTTTTTAATTTTTATAACATCAACTGATTTACGAATGTTTTTAAAAACACAGAAATACTTGGTAAGTTTCACAATTTATTCTTAACCACTGACAATTGTTTCAGCCTATTAGGCTATTCTCAAATAGCTGCTGAAAACAATGCAAAGAATTTGTAGGGTTGTGAACATAACTCGAGAACTGGTACTAGTTAACCAGAGTACTGTGGCTGTTGCAACAGATGAAGTTCTTTTGCCACAGTACTCTGGTTAACTGATGAAGATCCGTGCCAGTTCTCGAGAAGTTTCGTACACTGAAGATGGCTTCCAACGGTGAAGCCGAAACGTATGTTCATTGCGGAAGTATTCGACCACGACCTAATAGCCCGAAAAGAAGTTAATTAAATTACAACACAATTTATTATAGATTTTATAAAAATTATGTTCTGCTCAACCTCTGACTGACATTTTTTTTTTGTACACTTTCTTTATATAACATAATATTACTTATATATTATTAATTAATTGCAGATTTACGAAGCTTTGTATTACAAGTTAATGACGCAGCAATAATAACTATTGCAGAAAGAATACGAATATTCACGTAAACTTGTCTCTTCCTAGATTACTGTGACAAGCAATTACTAGTACTTCTTCTTGTTAGTCATGCTCTTCTACCCGTCGGTTGTCAAGGTTTTCGAGAGAGCTCCCCATATCACCCTGTCCAGTGCCAAAACCCTGGCACGGGCCCAAACTGCTGCTGCCTTCTACACTCTTCTTTACGTTATCCTCCCATTTCGTTCTGGGCCGTCCCTCTTCTGCCTTCTGGTTTTGCCTTCCATGCTCGTCTTGGGCACCTTTCCTCATTCATCCTACAGCCGTGGCGAAACCAAAGCAGTTGCGACTTTTAAATTTTATCATTTATAGAGAATATCTTTAAATTCTTCCGGATGTTAACGTTTCTCACCCTATCTTTACGAGTTTTTTTCCTCAATTCTCCTCAGGAATCTCATTTCCATTCCTTGTACTCTCTTCTTATGTATGTCATTCTGAGTCCATGCCTCGCAACTGTACATCAATGTTGGAGCATATACAGATTTGTATACTGCCAGTTTGGTTTTCTGTGACACTTTGTTTTTTCCCCCAGAAACTTCCTGTTGATAGCAACGTAAAACTTGCCTGAACTGAGATCCTCATGTCTAACTCTGACTCAATTCTGTCATCCTCACTGAAAACGGCATCTAAAAATTTGTATGTTCCCACTTGTTCAATTTACTTGTTGTTGATTACTATTCTGTGTTTTCTTGCTTGCCTACGAATTATCATTTTCTTTGTCTTGTGGGAGGGGGCTAATAATCATATTCTTCTTCTTCATCGTTTCTTCCCACACAATTACTACCACAAGACGGAATTTATTTTGTGTGCGACGAGTAGTAGAAAACAAAACTGACGGGTCTCGAGTTAATGGCAGCATCAAGCAATAGATTTTACTTTGAACAAAGCAGTATTCAATGATGTTGTCTCCGCCCTTGTCTGTTGGTTGTACACAGCCTACAGTAGTAATTTACGTAAGGGTTGTTTTTTTTTATTTAATCCAAAGGAAATTGTTGGTTTCTCTTTCTTAGGCTTTTGTTCAATGTTGTTTGAAGTAGTAAAATTATAAATACATGTCTCAGTTAAGTAGAGATTTACACATTCCCTAGTTTGTATCAACAACAAAAAAGCAGAGGAGCAAACGTTAACTATCAAGAAAATAAACTTTGAACACAAATAATGTGACTGTCAAATTGTTTTAACAACAATCTACAGACAGGAAACAAATAAGTTTTAATTTTTTTCATTCCATGTTTAAATAAAATTATGTTTTATTAACAAGGGCATTATTTTATTTAAACATGCAATGTAAAAATAGAATTTTAATATTATTATATATTATAGTTTTATTTTAATATTATTTCTTTATTATACAAATTATGTTTTATTATTAAAGTCAACAGGTGAACTACTTTAATTATTCGGGAAACTATATTAACTATGATAGAAATTAAGTTATTAATGTTGAGTTAGGTAAGTTCCAGATGATCTGTGGGACAATCAACCGTATTTTTAGAAACAAGGTACGTAGGGATACAAAATTAAAGTTTTATAAAGTTATGGCAGCCCCTGTACTGTACTATGGATGTGAATTATGGACACTAGAAAACAAGACAGTAAAATACAGGCTTTGGAAATGGCATTCTACAGAGAAGTTGAAAGGTGTTCTAAACTCGACCGTATGAAGAGTTAGGCCATATGAGAAGAATTATAAGTTTTTAACTTGAACGAAAAATTAAAAGATTACAGACAACGGAAGAAAAAACACTTAGAAAGAATGTCAGATCCCAGACTGGCCAAACAAGTCTGGAAATACAAACCTATAGGACACAGGTGTGTGGGTAAACCCAGGAAGAGATGGGTGGAGAATTTTTGAAGACATAACAGGCAGCACCTTGCCTATGCAGTGTTGGGAAGATGATTAATAAGGGCCTGTACTTTCAACGCTACCTTTTTTTATCGATCCTATGCATTTTCGTACCGTAATTATACAGTGTTTCAAATGGAACGATTTGATTAAATTGTTTAAATAATTGACAAAACTACTTTCGCTTATTCTACATATATCACCACATATACTACATAAAATCGTATTTTTTACCTTACTTAAGTGAATTATACAAACGACAGTAACTACATAATAATAACGTCCATATAAAACGATATATTATAACAACATAAAACCTGGCGTCATAATTGCATCTCTGTCAAACAAAGAACAAGGAAAGGATACCAACAATTTAGTTTCAACGAAGGCATAGAAGAATAAGAAAAAAACGCTTTGACGTGTTTTACAGTCTGTCCAACAGAGAGCGGTGCGGGGCCGTCGTTACTGCTTACTTTGTAGGGCAAAGTCTTGTCGGTAGTTTATCCTGAGGCTGTTATTTATTTTGTTTTTGCACAACGTTGTACGTAGTTGCACAATACCCAACAAACGTGGACGAACCATTTCTTATTTCTTCGGCTTTGATCAAACATGATCCGCCTGTCTACTATTCGCCCATAATTGTTTCTCTTTAAACAAATGTTTAAAAAATGCAAAAAAAAAATATTATTATTATTTGAATTTTTAAAATTAGGTTTTAAACCTGGAATTTATAAAGGAGATAATTTTACCATAGACAGCAAAAATTTGCTAAATTTCAAAGTTAAAAAAATAAAAACGAAATCTCCATTGAATCTGATAAATTTCGTTGAATACTAAAATCTTGACTGTAACAAGTTTAATAGGCGACCAACTCACTATGTTATAATTGTGATACGTTTTGTGGGTAATCAACAATCACCTAACTCTCAGTACCCCTAATGAAGAACTGGCTAATCGTTGCAACCATGGTTACAACAATTGCTTACTTACTTACTTATTACAATTACTTTGAACTTAACCCAGAAACGAACCCCCCAACCTTCTGGAGACTGAAACGATCACCATCATTTACTACCTGCGCCTGCCGAAACTGTAGTCAATCATGCTGCGGCAGATTGGATTGGATAGAACATTATTGCCAGCATCGGCTTTGCCGATTCGGCAGGGCTTTAATCCGGGACACGGGCTCCCGCGAGGTTGTGCAAATGCCTTCCTTGCTAGAGCCGACTGCCCCGGTGACGAGTCCCTTCGACTCGGCCGCCGCCTTCGAGCCTCTTGTCCTCGCCAGCGTGCCTCTAAGTTTCCGTGGGCTATGTCCTCGGAGACCAAGGAGCCGCGACCAGGCATTGCAATTGGGTGAAGCCATGACCACTGAGATCCCCGTCAGCACCTGCTTTGCTGATTCGGCAGGGTAATGACCTGAGACATGGCTTCCGCGAGGTTGTGCAAGTGCCTTCCTTGCGGAAGCTGGCTGTCTCGGAGTCATTCCTTACCGTTTCGGCCGACGCCCTAGGGCGCTCGAGCCTCTTGTCCTCGCCAGTGCGCCACTACGTTCCCAAAGGCTAGGCTGAGGGGACCATGGTGTCGCGCCTCGGCGGCACAATTGGCTGAAGCAAAAGCTCAAGCTTGCCTCCGTGGTGGCCATGTAATTTATCATGGACCCGCGGACTGCACCATAACTCCTTTGTGCAGAGCAAACGACCGCGCTGACCTGTTGGCACCTGGCGTTCATCAGGCCTAGGCCTGGACAACGAACACAAATTAGGGCGCAAGACGCCCGCGCATCATCCATCCATCCATCCATCACTTAATTTAAAAGTATTCACATGTTCTTTGGAAAAAATAAATTAGCTCATATTGCAAACTATAATTAAATAGCAGAAGAGTTTGAAAATGATGAAATGCATGATTTTTCGAAATTTGGTGCAAATATTTAAGAAATCATAGACGAGTTTGACATAAGCTTATGACCTCTCACGGATCGTCGTATTCTACAGTGGAAACAAAATACAGACATTAATGAAGTACCGTAACTAATTACCAGCTTTAATTAGTCACAAATGACAATTTGAAATCAACAAGGTCCTCTCATACAATAATTCAAGTTAAATTTGTTCACATGCAATAATAATGTCAACTATTAGAGTTCCGCACTAATTATAAGACAATAATCACGTTCAACTAACCCGCAACAATCACTTGATCCAAACTAAAGAAAGCGCCCAACTGTAACTAACTTCTAATCCGACCGTAGACCTTTATATATACGCCGCAGAAGTTCCAGAATAAATTTCCATTCTTTTGGCGGCGTGCCCAACGTAATTTGCGTAGTTACAAGTGCTCGAACAGTCTAGAGCAGTGGTTCCCAAAGTGACGTCCGCGGACCCCCAAGGCAATGTTTCAGGGGGTTCGCAGACACTTTTAACAAAAAATAGAATATACCGTAATTTTCTCCGGTTTTGTATGCTCTAAAATCTAAATTTTAGAAGCTTAAAACAATTAGTAAAAGATTTCAGTATTTTTGGGGGGTTCAAACTAATTGTAATTGTAAAAGTAATTTCAAACTAATCATGCCGTGTACTAGATCTGTTTCTCAGCCGAACT
Organism: Magicicada septendecula; assembly: GCA_034769895.1. Classification (NCBI taxonomy): domain Eukaryota; kingdom Metazoa; phylum Arthropoda; class Insecta; order Hemiptera; family Cicadidae; genus Magicicada; species Magicicada septendecula. The sequence continues at coordinate 1,384,684,238 of CM068367.1, read as the reverse complement.
GACTAGACCTCTCTCTTATACTACAAGAAGAAGATTCATTGGCAGAACTTTCAGCTGACAGTTTATTAAAATTACAGTATTCGCAATTACAGCTAGCTGACTTCTGGCCCTATGTAATGACTGACTATCCCGAACTCGCAAAAAAAAGCTCTGAAGCTTTGAAAAAAAAAACTCTACTTATTTGTGTGAAACCTCATTCTCCCTGCTCACATACTTGAAGTCGGAGTTCAGAAATAAACTTGATGGTAAGAGTGACTTAATATTGAAATTATCAGACATTAAACCCAATATTGCAGAGCTAATTGTGCAAAATCAGTTTCATTGTTCACATTAAACTATGTTTGATATCATTAATATTATAATTTTGCAATTTAAGGGAATTTTGATTTTTATACATTTTAACTAATGATAATGTGGTATATTTATTTATGATACCTTTAGGCTATGAACAATAAATACAGTACAATAGAAAATTTAAACATTTTAATTAAAATGTAAGAGTTTCTGTCATATTTACTGTTTGTTTTATTTCAGAACTCACACGGGGTCCGTGAATTTTTAAATTATTTGGGGGGAGGGGGTCCGCGGACTGAAAAGTTTGGGAACCACTGGTCTAGAGGCAACGTTAGTTCGCGGCGTTGACCGAGACGCTGCACCTCTCGGTTAGCCGAGAAACGCGTAGAAATGACGCTCTCGAAAAGTCGAGAGCGCTACGTATTGTCGTAGCATACGATTCAGAGAACTTTTGAAATAATGGTGGAAAGTAATTTCTAGCAATTTAATAATTCTCTTGGTGGCACTAAAGAACAATCAACTGACAGTCAACTGTGCGGTTTATAAGCCGATCTCTTACTGCAGACCAAGCAAGAAAAAAGCTGAATTTTCATAAGCTGCTACTTCGTCAACGATTCTCAAGATCTGAAAACGTTTGGACAGAAAATGACTTCCATATTTAGATCCATACATTTTTTCAAGACGTGTTTTTCACAATAAAATGAATCAAGACCCACAGCAGAAATCGCTTACCTTACAGATTCTCCGCTTTACTTACTGAAAAATCAGCAACAACTGAGTTCGATATGTGGGCATTTCTGCTTTAGAAGCTTCAACATTGCTATCTCGGTTTTCACATTGAAAATTGTATGTAAATATAGAGTTGGAAACATTATCGGCCGGGCTGTTAGACCATGGTCTAGAGTCTATGTTGACAGACGTTTCGGCCTCACCATCGGAGGCGGCCATCGTCAGTGTCGGTAACAAGTGATAAGATAGAGACTATGTATTTTGACGACGACTGGGGGTTTACTGGAGTATTCTATACTTTTAATACACAGAATAAATCACTACTACGAATTAATTCACTACAAATTGTAGACGTACCCAACCCGAGAACGACCCTGAACGCCGGACAACAGGAGGAGATCGCCAGCTATCCAGAAGGAACATCTGTAGCCGCTTACCAGGATTGGAGCGTCGACATCGCATCGTCCATCGTAAAGGAAAGTGAAATTATTTGTTATCAACTTTATATAAAAAAAACACTCATAAACGTAAAGACAAAAGCACTCTTAAAATGAACTTTGTATGTAATTAGAATATAAGAGAAAATTATTTTAAATTTAAAAAATCGTCAACAGAAGCAGTTAATTAATTTTATTTTGTTATCAGAAACAGTATTAAATTATTAGTGCAATTAAAAAAAATTCTTTAATAAATCTGAAGCATTTCAATATTTGATAACCGACTACTTATTCTATGCGACCCCTGTACATCGCAATATATATATATATATATATATATTGTTACGACACAAATAGCCAACCCCGTACCAGGGATAAAAAATATATTTATAATTGTAAAAATACTTCTTATCAAATAAACTGATTGATTTTAATTAAAATGTAAGGAATATAACACGACAATACGACGACTTTGACCTAACCCAAGTGATTGACCCAACATCAAGAAACAAATAAAGAAGGGAACCACACAAATAAACAACGAGAATAAGGAAGTAATAAACCCAACCCAAAAGGAAACAAGTTCATGGGTTTAAACGACCCCAAAATACCCAAAGAAATGGATGAAAAAACACAATGTATTAATCAAATAAGGAAAATGAAGAAGGAGGGAGACAAGCAGAAGTGAATACCAATAATGGTTCACAAAACAAATAATAAAGCACTCAACAAGAATTTTGAAACCAAAACAATGGTTATCCGGAGAAAGGAGAGATAACGGTTACTACCCATTAAAAAGGCAACCTAAACCACAAATAAGAATTGTTATTAGTTAGTAAGTATTAATTATTAAGTATTAATTGTCATTAGTATTAAGGATATGAAAGAGAAATAAGTACAGGGATCACCCACTATAAAACAAATAATATAAACAGTGATACAGTGCGATAGTGTAGGTGTAAAAACCCCAAAGTGAAGTGTGACACTAGTGAAGTTATAATTAACAATAAATAATTTACAAGTGAAGGTAAGATAAAGGTTGGAAATTAACAGTGAATAAATAGCTGATGAATAAATAGTGTTAAGTGTGAATTATAGAATAAGGTATAGTAAACACTAGAAGTGATGATGACTTTTTTATTTAAGAAAAGATGTTCAATAGATTTAAGTTTAATTATAGCCGGTAGTAAGTAAAAAGGGAGGATTCCAGAATAGAATAAATTGAAGGTGTTACCATGGAGGGAATATAAAAATTGTTTAGAGATTAAGAAATCAAAAAACTAACAAAGATACCTAAATTATAAAGGACTGTTATTAATTTAATAGAAAGTGATGTTGTTTATCACAACACAAATAATCTGTGTCATAAACAAAAAAATTAGCAAATAAGGATAAGTTAGAAGGGAGTGATGATATTTCTTAATCAAAATAATAACTCTAATAACTTATAAAAAATTATTCATGTTAATGTTATGAAGAGGATATGGCTGAATGAAATGTGCAGTCCATAAGCCTAATGTTATGTTGTAAAGATTGAAGGAGAGAAAGCAATATTGAACAATCAACAACACATCTACAGACTCAAAACACAACACAACTAATAAAAATAACAAAGTAAAGCCCAATAGGCTGAACCAAAATGTGATTTGAACGAAATAAGTAAATTATTATAATGGCTACTTAGGCCTAGAAAAAAACCTAACTGTCAGAACCAAACAAACAAAAATTATAACAAATTGAATAAGAATTTAGAAAATCTGAGGTGAAGGAATCACCAAGAATAAGTTGTAAATCATTTATAACACAAAATATTGTAATAGGCATTATCATACAAAAAGAAATGTAATTAACAAGCATTAACATAATTGTAAAAACTTAAAATATGAAATTACCCAAGCTTGTGGGGTATCAAAATAATCTATGAACGAGAATAAATACTATAGTGACAATATTTAATAACCAGGAAGGAAGATGGAGGAATAACAGTAATCAGAAGATATACGAAGAATTCGAATTTTGATAACAATACATCATCTTAAAATCAACCAATCAGAATAATACCGTTACTATGGAAACGGCGGTTGAAGACGAAAATACCGTTGGAAATTAAGGAGAAGTGAAGCGTCATTAAGCCAATGCAGATGCAAAAGTTTGGAAGAGCGTTTTTTCAGTATAAATCATGCAAATAGTTATTCAAAGTTACTGAACTCGATCATTGAAGAAGCAGATGACCGTTGCAGCAGATATTTCAAGACCCAAGACCGATTAAATAGAAATTATCCTTGAAAAGAATGTCAAAACCCATGATGAAAAAGATGCCACATTTAGTGAAGCCCAAAATTTATGATAACTGAATGTATGCAGCCAAATCCTATCTCGAATAAACTACGAAGGCACCTAGACACGTTGAGGTGTTAAGTACCATCCAATTATTTATTTTCCACCAACCCTAATCACTTTAAATAATTTTGAAAGGTAAATTTACCACACTATAGAAACAATATTTCTCTTTCATAGAATATTTGAGCAAATTAAAACTTAATAGAAACTTTGTTAACATTGAATAACCTAAGAATCAAACACGAACTTACAGAACACTTTTACGACACTACACAACAGATTGTAACAGCACACTTTATTCTTTATGTACACTTAGATTAAGGTAATTTATATTTTTATTGTAACCATTGGAGTTCTTTAACTCATAGCCAAAAGGATCCACGATTTAGGAAACCAATAATAATTGTAATAAGCCTAACGTAAACAGCGACGCTAGGTTAAATGGTTTCCAAATCACTTCGCCGACCCTGAAAGCAAGATCTCATGTATCAGTTGGAGCGACTTTATAATTGTTTTATTGTAAATGTAAATGTTTCCAGTTATCACCCATTAAAAAATATTTATTACAGGGAGTAACCAGCGTTATCATTTCATAGGGAGTGCTATATAATAATTACTTGTGTTTAAGAATAAATCGTATCAGAAGGCAGGTTGTCATTTACACCGCAGAGGCGACGATTGGGACGGCCGTGCGAGCGGGAACTATTTGAATGCACCAACCCGCAACGCTGATAACTTGTTTAAACATAATTTTTAGTTGTTTTGTAAAACGACTTGGCGCCACCCGGGATTATCACACCCCCCATGAATAACAGGTAAGGTTACTGCCGTAATATACAGGTGATCATATCTCCGCTACGAACATCGCTAGCCACAACATTACTGTAACGACCCAGTACGAGGCGAACGCACTAATTATACATAACATATACAAATTGTATACATTTTGCAGGTACGTCTTATATAATTCGTTACAGATTGGCGAATACCAGGTGAGGTTAGAAAGAAGACGGGACGACCGCATATACTACGTTACATATTGGCGACCAACCGGTGAGGCCGTAAAAGAAGGTCAACGGCGGCTATGAAGAGACACTCAATGTTTACCAGGAAGGACAAACAGAAAGAAATTGAAGAGGAAAATCAGCCAGAATAGATGGACGAAACTGAAGAAATGATCAGGGAGCTAGTCGAAGAGGACGTTCAGGACAATCAACCGGGAAACCCAACTCAACCAGAACCGGAAGTGGAAATAATGGTAGGGGACCAACCTAGCAAACCCACTCAGAAAGAAGACCTGAGCACGCAGGAGATGTTCAGGATGATGATGGAACAAATGAACAAAAACCAAGAGAAGACTGATGAAAATTTTAAAAAACAAAAGGAAGAATTGAATAATAAATTAGAGTCAAACAAGGAAGAATTGAATAATAAATTAGAGTCAAACAAGGAAGATTTGAATAAAAAATAGAATCGTTACAAAAGGGAATGGAATTCCTGAATAACAAAATGGATAGCAACCATGAAGACCTGAAGAGAAGTCAGGAGACATTGGAAAAGAAGAGCGAAGAGCTGAAGAGACAAATAAAAAAGGATCTTGAAGTGTTAAATAACAAGATTGATAATAATCATGAAACACTCCTACGACAGATGGAGGAAGATGGTGAGAAGAACAGAGAAGAATTAAGATTCATGCTAGTAGAGTTTCGTGAAGAAGTCAAACCGGCGAAAACGGGGATGAACAAGAGATGGGAAGAAACGAGTTACCCAGCAGACCAACTTAAAGAAACATTAAACAGCGATTTCAAACCAGTGGATGACAAACCAGACAACACTCCTGGAAGTATCAAAGAAACGTTGGATGAGAACATGGAACCGGGGAATCAGAAAATAACACAGAAGGAGATGGAAATTGTAGAAGAACCAAGTATATTGTTTTCTGAAAAGAAAGGTAACAATAACCCTGAGAAAATCCAACACATAAAAACCAACCACAGAAGAGGAAGAAAGAAGAACCGAATAATTAAGAAAATTAAGAAAACAGAGGAATGGGGAAGAGTATATAAAAGGAAACTAATAAAAACCAGAGAAGAATTAGAAATGATGAAGAGCGGAATCATTGACGTGTTTAATTTGCCACTTACCTACCAAAGCAAATTAATAAAGTATAAGGATTGTAGGAGGACTCCGAGGGAAATTATAAAAGGAATTCACAACCAACCAGTGGATGAAAAATTCAGCAAACCTATGCCTAAATGGGAAATACAAGAAATAGAAGGGACTCACAACAAAATAGTGTGTCACAAATTAAAAAGGTCTCTAGAACACTTGAATACCCAAGAAATGCAAATGCAAGATAAAAAATCAATAATAACATTAACGAAGGAGGTACAATTAACAACTTCTTTGATTAATCAAAATATATTGAATAACGTAGGCATAGAGACAAATGAACAAATGATGTTAGAAGAATTGTGGTACAAGATAGAAGATACCTATTTCACCAGCAAGGAAATAGTGATACACACTCAGATTATCCGAACCACAAGTGCAGAGGAAATGATGGACCATGGGTAAACAAAGTGAAGATACCACACACCAAGAAAAGGGACTGATCTTCGAATTACTGACCAAGCAACCCAATGGAATAGAAGGAGGTATTAAAATTAAATAAAGCTACCAGACAATCACCAAAACAAGAGGGTACAAGAAACGACTAAGACAAATTAAATAAGAAAAATTAAACTACAATAAACAAACTCTACTCCTTAATTAATTTCGAAACAAGAAAGAAATTAATAATTATCCAGAATAAATGTTCAACCATCTAACATTTGAAGGAGTAGAGGAGAAAGCCAACAAAGAGTGAAATATACAAGAGAAGGCAATAACAGGGAAAGAATAGGAGAAGATCAACTTACAAAAAGTATAATAAACATGGTCCAATATATCGTAATAGCGTATAACCTTATGTATAATAATATGTACGACCGTATGTCATCACCAAGGACAATGGAAACAACACTTACGAGATAAGTAATATAACCACCAAAAAAGTAAAAGGAGTGTACAACCAAGCTTCCATAAAGAAGTTCTATGAAGAAAACTAAATAACTGGAATAAAATCATCCAGAATAAGTGTGACTATCATACACTTGAAGGAGAAGAGGTGCATAATAACGAAGTGTCGAACAAAAAGGAGAAGGCTATAATATGGAATGGAAATGATAATATAATAAATCCACAACCGTGAGAATTGAATTGATACCAAAATAAACTTAGATATAATCAAATGTACGGCCATATGTCATCACGAAGGACAAGTAACTGTAAATAAAATACATATGTCAAAATTCAAAAATTATGTGAGCACAACTTGCAACAACATTTTGATGAGTTATGAGGCCTAAAATAAAAAATATAAAAACAAAGGAATGAGTTACATAAATTCCTACTAAGTGAAATCAACTTACAATTTATTAAAAAGTTGATGTGTGAAGTATATGAAATAATTAAACCAAAATGTACCAAAATAGGTACAAAAAAACATGTTAAAAAAAAGACATTCACAAATTTATGTACACACATACTATCAAACAAAGCATCAGAATTAAGCAGTACTGTAAATTTATTTTAAAAAATCTGAGTTGACAGTAACCACCTCCTCACAGGCTGCGCCACATCAAAAAGAAGACGGTCTCGACATAGTGGACAGGATAACGGAAGTCCCTCTGCGTCCTGTTGTCTCAGCCACTGTAGGATACATAGCGACGGGTACTTAATGTAGGAAAACCACGACATAGCTCTATGAAATGTATGCCTACAAGGCAGACAGGCGCTATTGTCCTCTACTGCGTAGGGGAACAAGCAAATAGCGCATTCTTCACTATGGTACATGCCCATAAGTAGTTCTCACCCTCCACAGTGGAAGGCGACGTCGAAGGACTAGAAACATAAAACGTAAAGGGACTGTAACACCGTCCCTGTCCAGTATTTCTGTATCGACGTGTTCCTCCTGCTACTGTTGATGTAGTTGGTGTTGTTGAGGTTGGTGCTATTGCTGTTAGTGGTGTCGTGGCGACCATCTTGATATAAGATTTCACATAATGACATTACGATTTTGACTACATAAACAAAAACAATATAGTCATACACTGTCATATATATATATAACTAAAAGTGCACAAACATAAAATTTGGATTTAAAAATGTTAATTAATTAAACTGTTAAAATTACCTTGTGGATCCAAGTTCCCTTCCTTGCAACTTTTTTTAATATTTTATATACAACGCGTTTCGAGACTTATAGTTCCATTACCAGCTGATAAAATACGTTCACTCACATGGAGTATGTCAGTTAATAAAAGTCACACACATCGCGTTATTTAAGCGACTCCCAATCCGCGTTATCTCACGATGCGCATCGCTACGGATCACGCGAGAGACTAACCATTCCACTTGTTTATCATATTATTCTAGCACGCGTATAGCTGTATCATATAGCTCGTTGGATCTGAAAGAAAGTTTTTCATTCAGAAGCTGATCACCCTGAGTTTTGGAGGGTCTGTAAATTTCAAATTTTTCCAGTCAGACCATGACTTTGCTCTTTTTGCAGAAATGTAGTGGTTTGAAACTCTTTTGAAAACTCGAATAATCATGGTTATGATTCATCGCATGTAAGGCAGAGTTCGATTTAATGTTCCTAATGTCCCCTTAGGCAGATGTTCCTTGTAACTATCCAAGAATTTTCTGCCTGTCTGTCCAATATAAAGACTATTACAGCCTTCGCACTCTATTTTATACACTGTATTTTGAATTGACTTTTATTAACTGACGTACGCTATGTGAGTGAACATATTTTATCACCCGATGATGGGACTATAAACGCGTTGTGTATAAAATATAAAAAATGAAGTTGCAAGGAAGGGAACCTGAATGCACAAGGTAATTTTACCAACTTAATTGTACATGCAACTTGGACACTACAACAACTATGTATATGTTAATTAATTACTATAATCGTAACTAAATGAGATCACAGTTTCCAAATATTGTTCTGTATATCGTTAATTAATGTCATAAAATTTTTTCTTTAAATAAACAATTAACAAGGAATATAGTAAGCGTCTCGTTATCAGGTTTTCATAAACGACATTATGAATACGTCTTCATAAACAGATACAATATAAATAAGAATATTATTAATCGACCGTGTTATTATAGTTTCTAGTTGATAGTGAAATTTCGGTCTAATAAAAATATAGTTTTTATGAGACGTTTCGAGATTTATTTTATCTCATATTCATGCTTACAACATAAAATATAAAGTAATATAATTGTAATGAAAGTTTGAATTATAATATACAAGTTGTATGGTATTAACAGTGGCGTTGTTTTGTATAGAATAACTAACAGTACTTACATATATTGTTGAGTCACAGATACACACATTACATAACATTATACACTATACTACGATACAAAAACATAATGATACATGTTAATTATATTTTTTCTCACTTTGTATACTACATAGTAACAGTGTGTGAATCTATTATTGTGTGCATCTGTGACTCGCTACAATGTATGCAAGTACTATTAGTATTATATGATATTAACACAACACCGTTGTTAATATCATACAGTGGCGGCTGGTGATTGAAAAATTTAGGGGTTGCAGTTCGGTTGGATGGTATTAAATTGTTTTATTCTCTGAATAGAAAATGTCAAAGTCTCCTCCCCTCCAAAACAATACACAAGGAAATCAAAATACTGCAATTTTAGTGCCACACCCACATAACTACGAATATTTATTGTATAATCGTTTTTAAATTTACGATTAAATATTCTGTTACCTGGATTTACACTTTGATCAAAATTTTAAAGGTCTTGTGTAGGCGTGCCTGCTCTCTTAATTTCAATTTTTTCCTCAATCGGAAGTAAACTGAACGACGTTTTTGTTAAGTTTTCGACAGAATTCATTGCGTCCTATAAGTTAAATATAATAAATGTCTTACATTATGACAAGTTAATCCTTTATGTGTACTATTATTTATACTTAACGTTGTACTGGACTGACATTAACAACGAACTTCACAAAAAATTCGAACTGGCCAACAAACAGACTGGTGGCACCGTGATGTATAAGCGGGGTTTGCAGTCCCTAATCACACCAAGCGAAGCTATATCGTTGTAATAGGAACACCCGAGTCTAGCCAGCCAGATCACTACTCCATTGTATTTCCCCATATACAAAGCGCGTAACAGTTCGTGCATACACCGCGGCAAGACTGTGTACGGTTTTTAGTAATCCTCTGAGATTTTCAATCGGGAAATAATTAATTTCGATGATTTAGCTTAAAACACTACATTATTAGTTATTGTTTTGTTCATAATTCTATAATTTAAAATACAATTTGGGATTTAATGGGGGGTTGTACAACCGTACAACCTAAGGACGAGCCGCCACTGATATCATACAACTTATATATTATAATTATAACTCTCACTACAATTACATTACTTTATATTTTATGTTGTAGGCATGAATACGAGATAAAATAAATCTCGAAACGTCGCATAAAAACTGCATTTTTATTAGACCGAATCTCGACATCAACTAGAAACCAAATATAATATAGTCATACACAAGCAAATGTAACTCGAAGTGTATACAAACATAAAACTTGAAAGTGTGAATGTTGATGAAGTACTATAACCGTAATATGTAAAGACTTACTACTTAGCGTCGTAAACGCTGTACAGTGTACACGTAGCCAACGATTAGAGTTCATTGTGTGCGGAATGATTGAAGACACTTCTAAGAGTGAACCGAAGAACGAGGTTTACCCTGTGAGAATCACAAACAATAAAGATAGACTACACCACATCAATCTCTTGCTTCTGACCGATTGTCTTATAACTGACATGAGTCGATTGTTATCATCCCTAACTAAACATAACGGTAAAAGTTTTTTTGTGACTACTGCTTGCATCGCTTTACGGGAGATCGACTTCTATCTGAACATCTTCCCCATTGTTCACCTTATGGTGCTCATGAAACACGCGTGTCTACTGACGACGACGTTTCTTAATAATAGGATATTTATTAGTTTAATAGGATGTTTTGTTTTTTTTTGTTTTTGTTTTTCAGAAATGTGCAATATAAGTAACAGATCTAAGTTAAACAACTCTTCCAAGGCATTCATGAAACGGCTCCATAAATTTGAGATTTATGGAGCGTACGCGAATGTAAACAGTCGCGATTACTTGAATGATCAGTTGAACTTTAGATCCAGTCAGCTATATGACACACCCTTATCCCCTGATAAGGACCAATGACCGTGCAGTAGTAAACTCAGCTTGAGCGGGTGCGCACCTAACACCTCGTACGATCCCGTACGATCCATATGTTGAGTTGGATTTTAGTTAGTGACGATCTCGAAAGAGTGATGTAATTTATTTGAAGTTACCTAATGATGAAGCATATGCTCCGAAACGCGTTGTAACAAAATCTACTTCAAGTCCCACGGCGGATTACTAAAGTTTAGTTTGCTAATTCGATACAAGTGATTTCGATACCAAACCAGATATGAATCTTAAATACGCACTGTTTACATCAGTTTAAAAAGTCAAAGTAGCCTATAAGTCAAAGTCGTATATATAACAGTAGTAAATAAAAAGATACAGTATATTAAAATTGTAAACAGTCAAATATTGCTTATCTATAAGGTATTTTTTATGAGACGAAGACTAACAAATCACTGAACAGTGCACGCGATGAACACACACGCAAAGCACAGTAGTAAATGATGGCTTTTTAACAATGCAAAGTATATAATACAACCAATAATGTACAAAACAAGTGATGAAATTTGATTGTTCTTATCAAATTGTACTTTGATCTTTGATCTCATATAAAAGAAATCACAATCATTTACGCTCTTGTTTATTAACACACTTACGTTTATTAAAGCTGTACTTATTAGAAATTTTTGTAGTGTAAACACGTGTTCCCAAGTTATTATTGATTGATATTTATTGGTGACTTTGTTTCAAGTGTAAATTTGCACAGTCCTATAAATAGATTTAAGTCGTTCTGAGGACCAAATTGCCCAAAAAATCCTACTCATCTCAATTGTTGTATACAGCTTTATTTCGACGTCCTGAATAACGTGCGAAAAGTAACAATGCCAATCGTGTACACGTCTTGAGTTATTAAAGGGCACAGGTCACAAAAAATGTTGTTTGCAAATATCTCGCTTCCTATTGGTCGGACGACAATAGAGGTTGATATCAAAATTGTAGATGTCACTCTTCTCTATTAAAAAGGTACTATACAATGTTTACGTAAAACCAACGGTTTATCGAATAACGCACATCTTAATATTGGAGCAAAGCATATACTCCACTCTTTACATTCTATTCGCTCAGAGCCGGTGCGTATCACGTGACTACATTCTCTACCTTCCTTGTTTTCCTAGGACGTTTCATCATTGAAAAGCGTGGATAAAAGACAATAATTGAAAAATATATCAAATATATAAATGTAAATGATTAAATGAATTACATATTTATGTTCATTATTAAATTTACTTTATATATTACAACTTTGGTAAGTAAAATTATGAATAATTTTTATATAAAGAACATAAAAAAATACAATTTAGAGACTATTCGCTCCGAGCCGATGCGTATCACGTGACTACATTCTCTACCTTCCCCGTTTTCCCATGACGTTTCATCATTGAAAAGCATGAAGAATAGACAATTATTGAAAAATACACCAAATATATAAAAGTAAGAATGAATAAAATCGCATGTTTGCCGGGATGGAACGGATTTAAAAAAAAAAAAAAAAAAAAAACTTCAATGTTTCATATCAAGTTTTTACCTTTCATTCATCATCCTGCAAGTAACATAAGCACTATTTATACAACTTTGAAGTGTGCTATATAAGAAGCTAATTTGCATGAATAAAAAACATGCATTGTTACTTTTGATCAGCCATTATACATAAAAGCAAGAGACATCGTCGCTGCTTCAAAACCTGATTCAAAGTTATCAAAAATAATTGTAAGACTTGGCCGGTTTCATATGCTTATATCGTTTCTGGGATGTATAGGCTACATTATGGCAGGAAATGGAATTAAAGAAGCGCTAACTACGATATATGCTCCAAATTCTATTGTTAAATTGTTAAATGGTCATGTGTATTCTAGATGTATTAGAGGCCACTCTTTGCTTCGCGTTGCATTATCAACGATAATATTTTCAGATGTGCTAATTGATGATAATGTACAAGATTTTTTAAAAGGTTATCTTCAAGATGTGATTAATGGGACAATCTGCTATAAAAATATTGAAGAATCGCAACGTATTTTCGAACCTTTAGTAGAAGGATTTCACGATAAGCTCAATGAGTTTAAAGGCTGCAGTTATGGATAACATATCTTGATATGGTTGCAATAGCGTTCGATTTCATTTGTGCTGAGAGACTGGAAAATTGGGAGGGCCATCTTAATGCTGTAAAAAAATGATTCCGTATTTTCATGTTGCCGCTCATTTTCTTTATGCCAAGTCGATGCATTTATACCTTAAAATGTTCCGCAGTCTGTGGCACTGTCATGGTCAGTCTTGTTTTAATGGCGCATCACGTGAATCATTTGATACTGATACATCTGCTTTGGACACGGACAATGATGTTAATCCAATAGATATTTTATCCGCAAACTTGACAGAATTAGAAGAAAATGACGCGCTTGAGCCGAACATTGATGACTTTCAGGACATGACGATGAAGATGAAAGCGAAAATCAATTAACAATATTAATTAATTATATTATTTAATTATATTAATTAATTATATTATTAATCCCCTAAAATTTGTTTTTAATTATTAATGTCATAACCCTGCACAACATGGATTAGGCCTACTGGAGAAACTATGAAAAAAAATAATGCGCCTTGCATTCTACCTCGAAGGTGGTACATTGAGTGGCTTTGATATTTTCTCTGCATCATTTCGCAGAAACGGCTAGTTTTACTTGAAAATTGTATACAACCTTTTTATAGAGAATATTGAGGTCTACAATTTTGGTATTCACCTCTATTGTCGACCGACCAATAGGAAGCGAGATATTTGCAAATCACCATTTTTGTGACCTTTGACCTTTAATAACTCAAGATGCGTACATGATTGGCATTGTGACTTTTCACACGTTATTCAGGACATCGAAATAAAGCTGTATACAAAAATCGAGATGAGTGGAATTTTTTGGGCAGTTTTTTCCTTAAATCACTGGGCTAAAAAGGAATTAATATAATCTAAGAATATACACTTGAAACAGAAAATATAAGAAGTTTAATTTTTTTGGATGTCACCATTACTAGGTCACAAAATAATCTTCGTTTTCAGATATATATAAAACCTACTTTTACAGATACCGTTATACATAAACAATCACTAACGTTATGGCACATACAATTAAGAAGTTTTCAATGCAATGGTTAATCGTCTCCTCATAGTTCCTTTATCCAAAGAATTGATAAAGATTTTATCAATAAAAATATTTTATTAAAGAAGTTGATATTATAAAAACCATAGCAGAAAATAACGATTATGTCAAAAAATAAGACTCTTTAATTAAAAAAGAAAAACAAGAAAATTATTTTAAAAGAATCTTATTCCATAGAGCCAGATCAGGGTAACAAAAAATTTCATTTAGCAAATTACATTCCGTTTATAACAGATACGATTAATAATAGCATGGTCTTAACATGGTATCAATAAATAAACGTAATCTGTTTTATTACTAGTAAACAATAAAGAAATATCAAACAAACTAGAGAAAGTTGGAGTTTATAAAATACACTGTGCAGAATGCAATGCTATTTATATCGGACAATGTGACCGTGCTCGGAAACATCGCATTTCTGAACTTAAGAAAGTGATTTTAACTAATACGACCAATAAGGTTTTACAGATCATTGTTTACAACACAATCACTTCATAGATACAAAAAACATAACACTACTGCACAACATACAAAAAGGTAAAAAAATGGATTTATTGGAAATTATAGAAATTAGATAATCAATCAAAAGTAACAAAAATTTAACAATTGAATTCTGTGTATCCCCTTTATTAAAAGTTATTTACTTTAGTCAATTTTTACATTTTGCCTTCCAATTATACTTCGTTTTTACAGACACTTGACCTTCCCTTACTAACTTCTCCACCCCCTCCAGCAAACACACCCTAAACACATGTTCACCACCATCACTTTCTTAGTTTATTTGTTTTTATGATCTCTTTGAGACTAGCTTAATAAGCTGAAACAGCTGTCAGAGGTACATAATAAACTGTGAAACTTGCCAAGTGTTTGTATGTTTCTTAAAACCTTTGTAAAACTTTCTATTGTATAACTTATGTATTAAATGTCTTATTATAAATGATATAATTATTCGTCTCATAACGCATACAGGTTAAGATGCAGAATGGTTGAAGACATTAAAAGACCACAAAGTAATAATGTATATAGCAACAATCTGTTTTGTCCTAAACGCATACACGTTTCACTATAAAGTTATTAAAAAAAAACACACACACACACAACCATGAAACAAAAGAGGAAAATCAACAACTTCAGATTCCAGCAAAGCGTTCGGAAGACCGTAGCACTGGAGCTGCATAGACTGGTAAGACGAAATTTTACGAGACTTGCAGTAGAATGTCCTGGCGTGGACAATGTTTCCAACTGTGTGGACGGCGGTCGTGAAAGTTTCAGAAATGAATTTATTTTTATATAAGACTAACGTTTTATTGTAAATGAATTTCCGGAGGTTACTTTAAGTTAAAAGATTCTAAGCATCTATTCTAGTTAAGCTTTATAAGCACGTGCAAATTTTAATTTAGATTATGTTTCAATAAGCACATAGGTTGATTACCACGTGTTTTAAATCAGCTTATCAAAAAAGACACACACACAACAAACACTAATAACACTGTGGTCTTAAAAACGATATAACATTAAACAGCGCTACTGCACTAAAAAACTCGTCACTAAGAAAAAAACTGTAACAAGACCTTTGCTTTTACTACAAAGTTAATCCCGGTCACACGACACATATCACACTCCACTCAATTGTCTCTTCGGCCTCAGACGCAACGTTGCCACATTTCTACATTCCGGCCTGACAATTGAGACGGCCATGGCTCTGTGCATTATACAAGGAACCCAAACTTACGTTCACCCAAAATGGTTTACAACGGGAACAGCAAAAAACGTGCAATAAAATATTGTTCTACATGTTATAATTTATTACAAAATGGTTACTCTCTTTTAGAATAAGTACCGAAACCAAATATGCAAAGAATTAAATATAAAGTAAAACAAAATTACGGTTGAAATTATGCACTTAAACGATAAATACAATTTAGTGTCTAACTTACGCTAAACTTGTGTTGCTACCACTAATACTCACTTACACTTCCTATGGTTGTTTCCATCACTTACACTTACCTATCTGATGGTTGTTTCCATCTGAAGATGAGCCGAGAGGCTTGAAAGCGCTCATGGAAGTGTAAGTGAGTATTAGTGGTAGCAACACAAGTTTAGCATAAGGTAGAAAATATGTTAAGAATCTGGCAAATTATTATTAAATTTTACGTACTTTTTAAACGGTTCACGTTATTCTAATCTTCTTTCTAAACGAAAAGGGCCGGTGTTCGCCCTTTTGGGCGTAAACTTTCACGACCGGTGTTTGCATTGCACAATATTAGACCTGGCGAACCCCCACCCACAGAAGATCCGCCAACCCGCCTCGACGCAACTCAGTAGACTCTGGCCCGTGCTTTCGAATCCGGCGATGACTCCTCTCCCGGCTGGATAAGCTCATAGTCAACACGTTCGTGTTGCCGGTGATTACCTACGCCTGTCCCGTGTGGGGTTACCTTGCATGCTGTCATAGATCGGCGCTCCAGCGCGTTCTCGACAGGGGACTTAAGCTCGGGTGCTTCTTCTCATACCTTGAGAAGAGACCATAGAAGAGACCATCGCCTGGCGCGTAGATTCAATGGTCGGGCTGCTCGTGTCACCCGCAATCCCCTCGTCGACGGACTCGGTAATTACAATCCAAGGCCAGGAAGCGACCCCGTTTGTTAGCCAGCCCCGGTGGTATAATCCACCATCGGTTGTCTTCTCAGGCCCTCCAATAAGTACAATATATAAATAGAACTCTACCAGGCAGGAGTCCTGACTGAGACTCGGGACACTGCACATCTCGCGTCTCGCGCTTCGTCATAATACATAGTCTCTACCTCATTGGCGGACACCGTACCAGTTGCTACCGACACTGATGAAGGCGTCCGATGGTGAGGCCGAAACGTCTGTCAGCACAAAATCTAGACGACGCCGACGACCTAACAACCCGGCAAATAAAGTTTCCAGCCATGTGGACACGGCTCCGGCCGTAAAAGCCTTAGGAATTCTATTCTTACAGTAAGTTACAATAGAATTATAATTTTTAAATACCAATAACATTTTTATTTTCTACAGTAATGTACTTGATTATAAAACAAAACGTCTTTTATGTCTTTTTCTGTTTCTTTGAACCACGTATTGGACATTTTGAGTTTCCTGAAATAGTTAAAAAGCTTCCCTGTTAGTCTGTCAGAATTCATTCTTTGAACATGTCCGTAGAAAGTAATTATCACGGTATGTGATAATTAATAAATACTTCAAAATATTATACAGAAAAAATAGGCAAAATAGTGGGCGAGAAAATAAATAAATCTGTCTTTTACAGAGAAAAAATAAAATAAAATAAAAAACAAAAAATCAATTTTATGTTAAACAATAAATAAAAATACAAGCTGTTTCCGCCCAGGATCGAACTGGGGACCTTCTGCGTGTTAGGCAGACGTGATAACCGCTACACCACGGAAACAACACGCTAAAAAGTTAAATTTTAAACAGTCTTGCGCAGAACCATATTTACAATTTCTTTCTTCTTTTTCCCACTTTTATTTTTTCTCTTTCTTAATTTTTCTTCTTCTTCTTCTTCTTCTTCTTCTTCTTCTTCTTCTTCTTCCTACTACTACTACTACTACTACTACTACTACTACTACTACTACTACTACTACTTTTTTTTTATTATTATTATTATTATGTTACGACGATCTCACGGGTCGTATTGTTCAGTGAAAACAAAATACAGACACCAATGAAACCACTAATTACCAGCTTTAATGAAGTCAGAAATAACGATTTGAAGTCACTGATCGTCGTATGGTACAGTGGAAAACAAAATACAAGACACCAATGAAGTCACTACAAACCAGCTTTAATTACCACAATTAACAGTTTGTAATCAACAAGTTATTCAACATGATTACACTCGTACAATAATTCAAATTAAATCTGTCTACACGCAATAATAATGTCAACTAATAGATCCTCTCATACAGTAAATCAAGTTAAATTTTTCGCCACGCAATAATAATGTCAACTATTAGAGTTACACATTAAATATACACAATAATAACTTTCCACTATTCACCAACAATCACTTGATCCGCACTCTACAATCTTGCCAGGTGTAACTAACTTCGAAGCTCACCGCTATTGTTTATATAGGACCCGCAGATGTTCAAGAATAATTTCCCGTATTGTTGGCGGCATACCAATATAATTTCCGTACGGTAGATACGAGTGCTCGAGCATTCTTGAAGCTACTTGAGTGGACGCCCTTGACACAGACACCGCACGCTGGGCTAGTCGAGAATCGTGTAGAACGTTTACGTAACTGCACAAGCCGAGAGCGTTAAGTAATTGGCTTAGCACTAATAATAAAACCATACATTCTTTGTGGAGTTATGGTCACTCCATTTCTTAAGTTCCAGGAATGCATGTGTTGCGGTAGACCACTTAAATTTTCTTTCGTTTAATGGTCTTACGCCATTCTTGCTTCTACAAAAACCTTTTTGTAAGTTCCTGAAGTGACTAGATTTAGCGTAGTTTTATAGGCTCCTGACTGTTTGACGCCTAGTGGATTCGGACCTCCCCTAATGGATCCAAACTAGGGGAGGTCCGAATCCACTAGGCGTCAAACAGGCAGGGGCCCATAAAACTACGGTAAATCTAGGCACTTCAGGAACTTACAAAACTCTAGTAGCCACTTACTAGGCACACGCAACTAGGAACCAAAAAACCTTTTTCCAACATGTCTTTCTTATGTGTTCGTTTTCTTCTGTTTCCTTGAACCCCGGAACTCTTCTTGTAATCTTCCTTTCGAATATTCGCAGATTACCTTTACCTTTCCTTGTCACGTATACCGTATTCGCCGCAATAGATTTTTTTTTTGCTTAATTCTTAATGTTCATTTTGATAATCTTACTAATATCATTGCTTTTCATAAACAATTAATATCTAATAAAATTCTTAGTAGCCTTACTGAATTTTGTCATGTGTCTCCGTCCTCTTCTTATTAAAACGACTTTCAAATTTATAGATTCCTATCTTGAATTATTTTCCCATCTCTTTTACTTCTTTCCTAACTTTTCTTCTCTTATTATTAGATTAAAATTGTACTGTTATATGTTTTATCCATATGTTATTATAATTAATTATAATAAAATAATTTCACAGCTAAGAACAATTTATCATGATCTTATTCTGAAATAGATGGTTGCGTAATGTCCTGCCTACTACGTGCCATATATTTTATACTTATCTGAACTAAAATTTATTGTACTTATTGTTTAAAAAGTTGTTAAAAAAGAGAAGAACTTATAAAAATATGCTTTTTTAGTTCAATAAATGCTCTTATTGAGCGTATGCCTCCTTCTCCCTATTATCGTCAGCTCCTTCATCGATAAGTTTTTTATAATTTTTACAGTTTGTTTCCTCTCGGAAACTAAAAGCTGTCCATAAAATATAATATTATAATAATCATCGTTAATGTTCGTACACTAAAAAATATTTAAAAAATAAATTCATTTTGTATGAAAATTGATTTTGTAACTTTTGTAATGTACGTCCTTGTTTATATATGGCTGTGTGTGTGTGTGTGTGTGTGTGTGTGTGTGTGTGTGTGTGTGTGTGTGTGTGTGTGTGTGTGTGTGTGTGTGTGTGTGTGTGTGTGTGTGTGTGTGTGTGTGTGTGTGTGTGTGTGTGTGTGTGTGTTGTTACGACGTAATCATTGACCGTCGTATGGTACAGTGGAAAACAAAATACAAGACACCAATGAAGTCACTACAAACCAGCTTTAATTATCACAATTAACAGTTTGTAATCAACAAGTTATTCCACATGATTACACTCGTAAAATAATTCAAATTAAATCTGTCTACACGAAATAATAATGTCAACTAATAGAGTCCCGCACAATTATCACTTTTCACTAATAGCCACTTGAAACGCGTTGAGTAATCGCCCAAAGTAAACTAAAACTAAGCGGCAGGTGTGGACGCTATTTATAGTCTGCAGGGTTCCATAATATGCGTCCTTAACAAGCACTCGAAAATTCTAGAGGATACTTCATCGTAGCCTTAGCAGAAATACACACGGCAGGGCTAGTCAAGAAGCTTGTAGAACGACACCATCGAACGCACAAAAATGTTCCGCATTACGTAATATTATGTATATATATATATGCACGCGCGAGCGTGTGTGTGTGTGTGTGTGTGTGCACTGGAAAATGCAAGTTCAACATCTTTTACAGTACATTACTTTGGTTAATTATTGGTTAGTATAAAGAACTTTGTACACTCGCCTAATTATTGCATAATCTAAAAAAAAATGCAACCGGCCACGTTTTTTTTAAATATTATTTTTTTTACATTATTTCATAAGAACGATGAAACTATGAATTTTATTCTTCGTATTGTTTAAATTAGCAGCCATCCTTACTATTTCTTTTATGAATTTGCTAACTGCTATAATTTTTTATTGTTCGACTAAGCTTTTCGTCATTACTGACATCTTCAGGTCTTAAACAACGGGTTGTTTAAGACCTGAAGATGTCAGTAATGACGAAAAGCATAGTCGAACAATAAAAAATTATAGCAGTAAGCAAATTCATAAAAGAAATAGTATGAATTTTATGTTTGAACCATGAAATATTAACCTGTATAATTCAGTCAATTTGCATGTCAGAATATTTACATTTTTATGGCAGAGAAATTAAGGGACGTCGTATTCCAAAAGGTTGTAAATAATTGTAAACGATTATTTTCAATCTGATTGGTTTTTAATTACGTGTAAAATCCGAGTCTTAACTCGAGATTATAGAGGTAAAACTAAGTAGAAATAATACTTTATACGTAGGATTACGTATAGGTAATTGTTCATGTAGCCATTCTGTGAAATATGGTAATGGTTATGGTTATCCGGTTGCCATTCATGGTTATATGATTGTCTATACGAGGGGCAGTTAAAAAGTTAGGGGAGCGACATCTATAGCTCAGTGATAGAACTAAAACATTTCGTGTCCTGCAAGACGTATATTTCGCGTAAACACCTGTTAATTTCCAGATACATCTGTCAATCTATTCAATTTTTACTAGATGTTTGACATTTTCCTGTCACGCGTGTTTTTAAAATCCACAAACTCAAACATCGTTGTGTAATGAATTCTCTGTTGAAAACGTTTTAGCGCCAATGGAAAATCAACACGAAATTGTAAATGTGTTAGGAGATGCAGCGCCTTCAGAAACAACGGTAAGTGGAGCACACTCGAGTTTAAACGTGGTCGTACAAGCACTGAAGACTATTCCAGCAGTGGACGCCCAAAAAGTGCAACAAAAAATGGTTATTATTGAAATAATTTCATAGAGCGTTAGAAGACCGCAGATTGGGAAGTGGATGACGTTGCTGAAATATAGGTATCTCATATGAGCGTGTGCGTCATACTTTAACTCAAGAACTTGGTGTAAAAAATCGTTGTGCAAGATGGCTGCCACATCTGGAGTTGTTGCATTTTCTGGGCGTCCAGTGCGACCATGTTTAAACTCAAGTGCCTACTTACAAACCATTGGTTTTGAAGTCGCAGCATCTCCTGACACATTTACAATTTCGGTTTGAATTTCCGTTGATGCTAAACAATTTTTAACAAAGAATCACACCACTACGTTTGATTCTGTCCGTTTTCAAAACACCCATGACCAGGCCCGGACTGGCCCGCCGGTACGCCTTTTCAAATAAAACCCGACCTGCGCCATCAGCCAGCTCTGAAAATGCTGTCACGCTTTTACACGAGAATATGTTTTGGTAATCGGATCAAATTTCACGAGATATTAAAAAAAACTTTTTTTAATTATATTTAAAAAACTAATTGCTTAACTGTATTAGCAGCAGTAGAGAAAGCGTATGCAAGGGACAATGACGTGTGCGAGTGCGAGTCTGGCAGAGAGCGCAGCGAGGTGAGGGTGTCGTGCTTGACCAGTGGAGCTGTGCGATGCCCGTCGCCCGCTCGTATACTGCGTCCCGAGCTTCAAATAGAGCTCCTGCCGCAGGGACGATAGATGGGGCTGGATTTAGGGTGTGGCTTTCTACCGGCCGTGGGTGGTCAATCAATTAATTAATTAATTGAGGGTGAGAATACGCCGAGGCCGGGTCCAAGATTCTCCTGGCACAGATTGGTAGCGACTGAGGGCGCTAGTGAGGTGGTTGCCCTGGAATCGGGCGGAACGGCGATAAAATTTGCGGAACAGTGTCGGTATAGTGGCGTCCAAGGAACGGACACGCAGGGCTTCTCGGATGGTTCTATTTGATATCACAGTGGGCTTTGCACGCCCAGCACTATCCACGGTCAAGGAGAGACTGAAGCTTTCGCTTTTGGGTCTTGGCCAAGTAGCCCCATACGGGGATCGCGTAGGTAACCATCGGCACCACATAGGTGGAGACGATAAGTTTCCCTAGGCGGCGGGTCATGGCGTTTCTGCATAGCAGAGGGCGGAGTTGATATAGGCGATTAGCGGTCTTGCGGGCTACTTGTGCGGAGTGTGTCCGCCAGGTAAGACGACGATCGAGGTGGACCCCGAGGTACTTGACCTCTCGAGACCAGGGCAACTGATATCACCTACGTATAGTCTGTCGGGGAGCCTTAAGCGTCTGGAGAAGACTACTGCTGTGCTCTTGGCCGCGTTGATGGCAACCCTCCATCTCTCTGCCCACTCAACGTATTTGTCCAATACGTTGGCTCTGGTTCCTGGAGCCAGATAACTGCCGTTTCAGCTCGACGATCGACGGTATACACCGCCGTGTCGTCAGCGAACATGGACAACCTGTTGCCAGGCAACTTGGGCACGTCATTGACGTACACAGAGGAAAGCAGGGGGCCCTTCCCTGAGGTACACCAGCCGTAATAGCCCTTGCCGAAGAAAGGGTGTTATCAACTCTCACGCAAAAGGTTCTGTTCCGAAGAAAGCTAGCAATCACATGAGTGTAGCAATCTGGAAGCAGAATCTCCGTGCCAAACACGATCGAACGCCTTCTCGACATCAAGGAAAACGGCGACGGTCTGCTCTCGCGAGCAATCGGCCTCGGCCACGGTCTCCACGAAGCGCATCAATTGATGCGTCGAGGAGTGCCCGGCACGAAAACCGAATTGCTCGGGGACCAGAATATCGAACCGTTGAAGGTGATCCACTAGTCGCCGCTGGACTGGTCGTTCGAAGACTTTTCGATGTGGACACATGCTGATAAGCCGGACGTTCTCGGCAAACTTGGGGTCTTTGCCCGGCTTCGGGATCATCGTGACCGTAGCCGAACCCCATTTCCTAGGAAAGTAGGCGAATCGGATGCAGGCATTGAACAAGTGCCCGTCCGTGCTGTGCGACTTGGTTTCAGTCAGAGTGAAGAAATGAAATGCCTACTCTACTACTGAATGCTAAATTATTAGAGTTAGACATTGTAAAAAGTGTACTATCCTTAGTTATTTATTTTCCTTTTTATCTCATATTTGTAATCTCCATTGACTTTATTTCCAGGTTAGCAAAATATAAAGTCGGCAGCAAATTAGTAAAAGTTTTGTGGCTTGTTTTTAAAATTTACGTATACTTAAATCATAACATTTTCTTCAGTTTACAGCCTCCTTACAGATTCAAGTTAAAACTTTGTTTTTTATATTTTATTATTTATTGATAACAAAAATGTGTACAGAGTAGATCCTTTACTAATTTTTATGTATTACTTTCAGTGTTTTACTTAAAACGCTGGTAAGATCTTGATAGTAACATTGATCTTTATTGTACACAAGAATGTAGTATTACGTTTGATTTTAAAGGTATTCTGTTTATATATAAAAATATCAATCAAATTTGTCTCCATTCAAAAGTAATGATCTATTTTTTATTTATGTTTGTTGTAGCACAAACAAACATTTGTACATAAAAAATTGTAATTTTAAATTATTTAATTGTTTCTTGATAACAAAAGTTGTACAGAGTAGAATTTTGCTTCACTAATTATTATGTATTAACTTCAGTGTTTTATTTAAGACGTTGGTACCGTAAATTCTTAAAAGTGACATTGATATTTTTTGAACAAAAAATTTAATACTACGTTTGATTTTTAAAGGTATTTAGTTGATGTACAAAAATATCAACCAACATTTTGTTTCCATTGAAAGCTAATGTTCTATTTTTCCTTTATTTTCATTTGTAGTACAAACATTTGTAACATTAAAAAAGGCTTAATTTCAAATTATAAATTATTTAAAATACCGTACTTTATCCCTTTTTTTTTATATATGCAACTCTTGTGTGTATGTTCTTTATTATTTCGTTCTCAGCTTTATAGAAACTGCCTCAGGAGCTGGTATTTATTGCTAGTAAATATTAACACTCATTTACAATAGTAAAACGTTAACGGCAATCAATAGTGAACAATACAATATCAACAAAATGGTATTCTTGGCAAAACGGTGTTGTACGACGAGTTTCCAGGTCGGGATTACATTAAACTCCACTTGAGGGGTGCGCCCTCAAAAACCTAAGGTCTGCGTCTTTTCCTGAGGGCCAGTCCGGCCCTGCCCATAACACGTCAATTTTAAACAGCTTCTCAACAATGAATAAATTGATAGATAGATTTGGAAAGTAACAGGAGTTCACATAAAATACAAATCTTCCAGCACACGAAAAATTTTTGTTTTACAGCTAAGCTACAGTTGTAGCTCCGCGAACTTTTCAACTGACCCTTGTGTATCAGTGATTCCAAAAACCCAATTAAATATAATTTTACAAACTATAAAAATTTTTCGACTTTTCTCCCAAGTATGTGAGATACTTATAAAAAGGTTTTGTTTTTAACCTTTAATGGAGGCCTATTTCAGATAAACCCGAATTAGCTCTCTGTAAACCACTTTTCCGCCCACCGTACAAACTTTATAAATTCATATTATTTTATTCAACTTGCTTACAATTGTTCGTTGACTGTAGTATTAATTGGAAGGTCACAACCTTGTAGCGACTAGACTATCGTAATGGAATGACCCATCAACATATGTTTACGAGTGATAGCTGATGATCTGTTATCAACAAGTAATACACGTAATAACTAATAATTCATCAACCTGCTGTTGGATACATGATACACATGATATCAAGGAGATCAATGAGCTGTACACAAGGACCAATTTATTTTTAAGAGTCCACAGAAAGTGACAGCTGTTCGTTGCCACTGCCATTACAATTACGTAATTATTTGCACACAGTCAACTAAATTTAATTTTCGAACATTCTCTGTTCTCTGTCCTTGCCACTTTTAGAGTTTAATAATGATGAAACGACATAATGATGACATTGCGCTCGTCTTTAAAATGTATTAACAACATTCGGAATTGTCTGTAGAAACTGAAGACAGCTGACTGGTAATTCATCATCATCATCATCACGGGTTAAACCAAGGATGGTTTGTTCCGGTCTCAAATAGGCAAAGATTAGAGCTGGTCACTCCAGCTGCTTCCTCGGATGTCCCACACCTCTCCGTCCCATCGGTTTATAGTTCCAGAGTTGTTTAGGGATGCGGCAGTCATACACTCGGCAAAGATGTTCCCACCAATTCAGCCGATATTGGGCGACACTGTCGAGTATATTCATAATATTCAATTCCTGCCGTATATCTCTGTTTCTTCTATGATCGTGAAGATTATACCCTGTCACGGCCTGAGAAATCTCATTTCAGCCTCTTGGATGCGACAGGCCTGGCCTTTCGTTAAAATCCAATTCTCAGACCCATAAAGAAGTGTGGTAAGAGCAATCACCTTGTAGAATTTTAGGCGTGTTCCTTTACTTGCTGGTTTAAGGGTTCGCCTAATGGTCCCGCACATAAGGTTGAACTTATGCAAATTATTCACAACGTCGTTGCATGCATATAAGACATCCGTCCGGCTATTCCTTATTTGAGGCAATTTAGTAGTGAATATGTCCCCTGGATATGTTACTAGCATATCGCAGGGTAAGACGAATAGTGGGGCTGCCACCTTCAGCCTTAAAGTCCATTCCGATTTTCTGTCTGGGTGTTCTCCCATAAACTGCCTGTCTTACCAGACTAAAGAGACCAGTTTTCCCTGTTGAGATATCCATAAGGATACTGGAAATTCAATAAATTATTATCGGTACTTTACCAGTAACTGAACCTGTACTACATTTTCGATATATTCAGTACGCGATAGGGTCGATAAGTCAAGCAGTGAAGAAGAAGAAACGTAACAATTGTAAATTATTGTATTGCTGAATGTAAGCGAATATAAGTGAGGTTAGGCAAGAATGTTTTAGTTTTTTAGTTAAAGAAAACAAAACTCATGGTTTGGAAAAATCAGAGGTGTATTTACGGGGGGGGGGGGGACGAACGGGACCGGAATAAGTTAACAAATTCCATTAAATCGTCAATTTTTAGGCTGTTTTTATTATTTTTTTCAGGTTTATACGCTAATGTAGTAGTAACTCTTTTATAAATATACAAACAGGTTTATTGCACAGCATTACAGTATGTCTTTGACATGTAAAATATAGGAAAATCAATTCAGTCAATAAGTATCTTGTAAAGAATGTTTCAATACCGTGTATTTTTATTGTGTCATTACCTTTTAGTTCAATGGAACTTATTTTTCTATTGTATGAAGATGACCCGGCCGCGAACCCCCCCCCCATTTTGGATATGCCACTGGGGAAAAATAACGTTTCATAAGTGCATGCAGTGATTGTGACAGTTATAACACCAACGCGAATGGAAGCAAACAGAATTAAACATTGTTGTGCATTCCAACGATTTCTTCTTCATCATTCATAAACATGCTGCACCCATATTTAAAATGTGGATTTATAGATTTATTTTATAGTTGTGAAATTGTATTTAAACCTGATGTAACGTAATTTTGCACACGGAAACGATAGGACTACGTTTACGTGTTTGTTTTAAAAAAGCAAACATGTTGTGTTAAAACACAAGATATATCTTTACGGACTGTATTGGAATCATAAGTACGGCATACATAAACATACCGAAAACAACGGAAATGCAGTGTGGGACCGTTGAAGAAAAGAAGGAAAACCCTCAAAAAGGGTTTCGGCGACAAAAATAAAGATGTGTATAAAAAGTATGTACCGGGCTGTTTGGTCTTGGTCGTTGGTTTTTAAACAAACCAAACGTTTCGGCAGCACCACTGGCTGCCATCATTAGTGGAATTCGAGGAATTTCAGAACGCGGGTTATGCATAAAGCCGTTACCACAGTACTATGGAACTGACGTTAACAACCCGCGTTCAGATTGACTCGAATTCCACTGATGATGGCAGCCAGTGGTGCTGTCGAAACGTTTGGTTTGTTTGAAAACCATGGACCACGGCCAAACAGCCCGGTACATACTTTTAATACTACTGACATCGGGCGTGAAAGCCTTAGAACTATATTAAAGATGTGTATAATTTGACATTAAAACGAAAAAACGAATTCTATCCCAGAATGTGAGACACGTAAGTATAACAACCCACAGGTCCCATTACTTCGAGTTGGGGTTTTTGTGATTTACACAGAAATAGCGGGTATCATTTTCAATGTGTACTGGTTTTTCTGTGGTTTTTCCCTAGTTTGTCTATTAATCTAATTGCACCATGTTTTGCTGCTACAGCGACGAGGGTTTAACATATAATATTGATGGAAATGCTTTGCATAAAAATTACATGGCAATGAAAAACGATTACTTGGAAAAAACACTGATTCAAAAGCGTAAAATAATAATGTTACGACGGTCTAACTGATCGTCGTATGGTACAGTGGAAACAAAATACAAGACACCAATTACGTCACTAATCACAAGCTTTAATTATCACAATTAAACAGTTTGTAATCAACAAGATAGTCCCTTACAACAAATCAAATAAAAAGTTTTCACACGCAATAAAAATGTCTACTAATACAAAACACAATTGTCCCGCACATAACACTTCCCCACAATACTAAGAACCGCACTCCAATAAATCGCAACTCAAACTGACTGAGCGTCGCTGAGTACTTGTATTTATACCCCGCCGAAAATCCAGAACCTTCCACATACTACGCAGTCAGCGCTACACCAGGACGTAATTGACTGCGGCCTTTACACAGTGAGCGCGGCTGGCGACGTCTAGAAAAGTCTTGCGAATGCATGTTGAAATGTACGCACACGACATTACAGCCGGATTCCTCTGGAACATTCGAGAAACACGTAGATTGTTCTGTAATGTCGTAACAATATAATATTGGTGGAAATGTTTTGCATAAAAATTACGTGGCAATGAAAAACGATTACTTGGCAAAAACATATGATTTAAACCCGTAAAATAATAAATTGATACGCTTTCTCTAATTTTAATAAATTATAACCAATGTTTACTACATATCGATATCGACTGTCTAGTCAAAATATCAAAAATTAGGATACTGTCCCAATATCCGTACCCGCACCACAATTTCCATGTTTTAAATATGCAATTGTATCGATATACTAAGTCACGACGAAGAAGAAGTGTACTAATTGTAAACTATTCTGTTTCTTAATGTAAAATACCTGTTATTTTAATTTCCGACGTTAGGTGACAATAGTTTTTGGTTTTTAGCTTATTGTTTAAAGAAACAAAAGCCATAGCTAAGAAAAATATGACGTTTAACGTGTCTACACATTGCTTAAAAAATAGAAAAAAAAATTAAAAACAAAGAACGTAACGTATTTTCAACAAAACCAACAACATAAAATGTAAATCCTTAAATTTTTAGTGACCGTCAATCAGTGAATGTTTTAGTGGATAGTTAGTGAGGATCGGTCAATAATACAACTTTTAGTTATATTGCGTCGACGTTTCGACAATATTTATTGTCATCTTCAGGACAATTGTTGCTGACGCCAAACATTTTTGTGTGTTTGGCGTCAGCAACAATTGTCCTGAAGATGACAATAAATATTGTCGAAACGTCGACGCAAAATAACTAAAAGTTGTATTATTGACCGATCCTCACTAACTATCCACTAAAACATAAAATGTAAAGTGAAAAATACAATTACTTCTGAATAGTAAGATTAAAACAAAAAAGTAACGTATTAACAAATGAAAACAAGGTTTATTATTCGTTAGACGGTCAGTATTCCTTTATGATATTCATTAAAATCTCGAAAACCTTACTGGAAACAAATTTTGTGCAAACACACACAAAAATGGAGACATTTATACCATCCCGCTTTCCTTCGAGATGGTTGCTTTTCCCGTGATCTACACAAAAAGGGATGTGCACAAAAAACGAGTATTATTGACAAATGAGTAATGTTAGAAAACAAGTTCTGCCACAAAAAAGGGAGACATGTATAGAAACAGTCAACACGCTTTACTTCGAATTCGTTAATTTACGTGGATTTCATAAAAAGCGAGTTCTGTGTATCCCCTTTATTAAAAGTTATTTACTTTAGTCAATTTTTACATTTTGCCTTCCAATTATACTTCGTTTTTACAGACACTTGACCTTCCCTTACTAACTTCTCCACCCCCTCCAGCAAACACACCCTAAACACATGTTCACCACCATCACTTTCTTAGTTTATTTGTTTTTATGATCTCTTTGAGACTAGCTTAATAAGCTGAAACAGCTGTCAGAGGTACATAATAAACTGTGAAACTTGCCAAGTGTTTGTATGTTTCTTAAAACCTTTGTAA
The DNA here is from genome assembly GCA_034769895.1 of Magicicada septendecula. Taxonomy (NCBI): domain Eukaryota; kingdom Metazoa; phylum Arthropoda; class Insecta; order Hemiptera; family Cicadidae; genus Magicicada; species Magicicada septendecula. The sequence continues at coordinate 1,384,654,254 of CM068367.1, read as the reverse complement.
AACTTTCTATTGTATAACTTATGTATTAAATGTCTTATTATAAATGATATAATTATTCGTCTCATAACGCATACAGGTTAAGATGCAGAATGGTTGAAGACATTAAAAGACCACAAAGTAATAATGTATATAGCAACAATCTGTTTTGTCCTAAACGCATACACGTTTCACTATAAAGTTATTAAAAAAAAACACACACACACACAACCATGAAACAAAAGAGGAAAATCAACAACTTCAGATTCCAGCAAAGCGTTCGGAAGACCGTAGCACTGGAGCTGCATAGACTGGTAAGACGAAATTTTACGAGACTTGCAGTAGAATGTCCTGGCGTGGACAATGTTTCCAACTGTGTGGACGGCGGTCGTGAAAGTTTCAGAAATGAATTTATTTTTATATAAGACTAACGTTTTATTGTAAATGAATTTCCGGAGGTTACTTTAAGTTAAAAGATTCTAAGCATCTATTCTAGTTAAGCTTTATAAGCACGTGCAAATTTTAATTTAGATTATGTTTCAATAAGCACATAGGTTGATTACCACGTGTTTTAAATCAGCTTATCAAAAAAGACACACACACAACAAACACTAATAACACTGTGGTCTTAAAAACGATATAACATTAAACAGCGCTACTGCACTAAAAAACTCGTCACTAAGAAAAAAACTGTAACAAGAGCTTTGCTTTTACTACAAAGTTAATCCCGGTCACACGACACATATCACACTCCACTCAATTGTCTCTTCGGCCTCAGACGCAACGTTGCCACATTTCTACATTCCGGCCTGACAATTGAGACGGCCATGGCTCTGTGCATTATACAAGGAACCCAAACTTACGTTCACCCAAAATGGTTTACAACGGGAACAGCAAAAAACGTGCAATAAAATATTGTTCTACATGTTATAATTTATTACAAAATGGTTACTCTCTTTTAGAATAAGTACCGAAACCAAATATGCAAAGAATTAAATATAAAGTAAAACAAAATTACGGTTGAAATTATGCACTTAAACGATAAATACAATTTAGTGTCTAACTTACGCTAAACTTGTGTTGCTACCACTAATACTCACTTACACTTCCTATGGTTGTTTCCATCACTTACACTTACCTATCTGATGGTTGTTTCCATCTGAAGATGAGCCGAGAGGCTTGAAAGCGCTCATGGAAGTGTAAGTGAGTATTAGTGGTAGCAACACAAGTTTAGCATAAGGTAGAAAATATGTTAAGAATCTGGCAAATTATTATTAAATTTTACGTACTTTTTAAACGGTTCACGTTATTCTAATCTTCTTTCTAAACGAAAAGGGCCGGTGTTCGCCCTTTTGGGCGTAAACTTTCACGACCGGTGTTTGCATTGCACAATATTAGACCTGGCGAACCCCCACCCACAGAAGATCCGCCAACCCGCCTCGACGCAACTCAGTAGACTCTGGCCCGTGCTTTCGAATCCGGCGATGACTCCTCTCCCGGCTGGATAAGCTCATAGTCAACACGTTCGTGTTGCCGGTGATTACCTACGCCTGTCCCGTGTGGGGTTACCTTGCATGCTGTCATAGATCGGCGCTCCAGCGCGTTCTCGACAGGGGACTTAAGCTCGGGTGCTTCTTCTCATACCTTGAGAAGAGACCATAGAAGAGACCATCGCCTGGCGCGTAGATTCAATGGTCGGGCTGCTCGTGTCACCCGCAATCCCCTCGTCGACGGACTCGGTAATTACAATCCAAGGCCAGGAAGCGACCCCGTTTGTTAGCCAGCCCCGGTGGTATAATCCACCATCGGTTGTCTTCTCAGGCCCTCCAATAAGTACAATATATAAATAGAACTCTACCAGGCAGGAGTCCTGACTGAGACTCGGGACACTGCACATCTCGCGTCTCGCGCTTCGTCATAATACATAGTCTCTACCTCATTGGCGGACACCGTACCAGTTGCTACCGACACTGATGAAGGCGTCCGATGGTGAGGCCGAAACGTCTGTCAGCACAAAATCTAGACGACGCCGACGACCTAACAACCCGGCAAATAAAGTTTCCAGCCATGTGGACACGGCTCCGGCCGTAAAAGCCTTAGGAATTCTATTCTTACAGTAAGTTACAATAGAATTATAATTTTTAAATACCAATAACATTTTTATTTTCTACAGTAATGTACTTGATTATAAAACAAAACGTCTTTTATGTCTTTTTCTGTTTCTTTGAACCACGTATTGGACATTTTGAGTTTCCTGAAATAGTTAAAAAGCTTCCCTGTTAGTCTGTCAGAATTCATTCTTTGAACATGTCCGTAGAAAGTAATTATCACGGTATGTGATAATTAATAAATACTTCAAAATATTATACAGAAAAAATAGGCAAAATAGTGGGCGAGAAAATAAATAAATCTGTCTTTTACAGAGAAAAAATAAAATAAAATAAAAAACAAAAAATCAATTTTATGTTAAACAATAAATAAAAATACAAGCTGTTTCCGCCCAGGATCGAACTGGGGACCTTCTGCGTGTTAGGCAGACGTGATAACCGCTACACCACGGAAACAACACGCTAAAAAGTTAAATTTTAAACAGTCTTGCGCAGAACCATATTTACAATTTCTTTCTTCTTTTTCCCACTTTTATTTTTTCTCTTTCTTAATTTTTCTTCTTCTTCTTCTTCTTCTTCTTCTTCTTCTTCTTCTTCTTCTTCCTACTACTACTACTACTACTACTACTACTACTACTACTACTACTACTACTACTTTTTTTTTATTATTATTATTATTATGTTACGACGATCTCACGGGTCGTATTGTTCAGTGAAAACAAAATACAGACACCAATGAAACCACTAATTACCAGCTTTAATGAAGTCAGAAATAACGATTTGAAGTCACTGATCGTCGTATGGTACAGTGGAAAACAAAATACAAGACACCAATGAAGTCACTACAAACCAGCTTTAATTACCACAATTAACAGTTTGTAATCAACAAGTTATTCAACATGATTACACTCGTACAATAATTCAAATTAAATCTGTCTACACGCAATAATAATGTCAACTAATAGATCCTCTCATACAGTAAATCAAGTTAAATTTTTCGCCACGCAATAATAATGTCAACTATTAGAGTTACACATTAAATATACACAATAATAACTTTCCACTATTCACCAACAATCACTTGATCCGCACTCTACAATCTTGCCAGGTGTAACTAACTTCGAAGCTCACCGCTATTGTTTATATAGGACCCGCAGATGTTCAAGAATAATTTCCCGTATTGTTGGCGGCATACCAATATAATTTCCGTACGGTAGATACGAGTGCTCGAGCATTCTTGAAGCTACTTGAGTGGACGCCCTTGACACAGACACCGCACGCTGGGCTAGTCGAGAATCGTGTAGAACGTTTACGTAACTGCACAAGCCGAGAGCGTTAAGTAATTGGCTTAGCACTAATAATAAAACCATACATTCTTTGTGGAGTTATGGTCACTCCATTTCTTAAGTTCCAGGAATGCATGTGTTGCGGTAGACCACTTAAATTTTCTTTCGTTTAATGGTCTTACGCCATTCTTGCTTCTACAAAAACCTTTTTGTAAGTTCCTGAAGTGACTAGATTTAGCGTAGTTTTATAGGCTCCTGACTGTTTGACGCCTAGTGGATTCGGACCTCCCCTAATGGATCCAAACTAGGGGAGGTCCGAATCCACTAGGCGTCAAACAGGCAGGGGCCCATAAAACTACGGTAAATCTAGGCACTTCAGGAACTTACAAAACTCTAGTAGCCACTTACTAGGCACACGCAACTAGGAACCAAAAAACCTTTTTCCAACATGTCTTTCTTATGTGTTCGTTTTCCTGTTTCCTTGAACCCCGGAACTCTTCTTGTAATCTTCCTTTCGAATATTCGCAGATTACCTTTACCTTTCCTTGTCACGTATACCGTATTCGCCGCAATAGATTTTTTTTTTGCTTAATTCTTAATGTTCATTTTGATAATCTTACTAATATCATTGCTTTTCATAAACAATTAATATCTAATAAAATTCTTAGTAGCCTTACTGAATTTTGTCATGTGTCTCCGTCCTCTTCTTATTAAAACGACTTTCAAATTTATAGATTCCTATCTTGAATTATTTTCCCATCTCTTTTACTTCTTTCCTAACTTTTCTTCTCTTATTATTAGATTAAAATTGTACTGTTATATGTTTTATCCATATGTTATTATAATTAATTATAATAAAATAATTTCACAGCTAAGAACAATTTATCATGATCTTATTCTGAAATAGATGGTTGCGTAATGTCCTGCCTACTACGTGCCATATATTTTATACTTATCTGAACTAAAATTTATTGTACTTATTGTTTAAAAAGTTGTTAAAAAAGAGAAGAACTTATAAAAATATGCTTTTTTAGTTCAATAATTGCTCTTATTGAGCGTATGCCTCCTTCTCCCTATTATCGTCAGCTCCTTCATCGATAAGTTTTTTATAATTTTTACAGTTTGTTTCCTCTCGGAAACTAAAAGCTGTCCATAAAATATAATATTATAATAATCATCGTTAATGTTCGTACACTAAAAAATATTTAAAAAATAAATTCATTTTGTATGAAAATTGATTTTGTAACTTTTGTAATGTACGTCCTTGTTTATATATGGCTGTGTGTGTGTGTGTGTGTGTGTGTGTGTGTGTGTGTGTGTGTGTGTGTGTGTGTGTGTGTGTGTGTGTGTGTGTGTGTGTGTGTGTGTGTGTGTGTGTGTGTGTGTTGTTACGACGTAATCATTGACCGTCGTATGGTACAGTGGAAAACAAAATACAAGACACCAATGAAGTCACTACAAACCAGCTTTAATTATCACAATTAACAGTTTGTAATCAACAAGTTATTCCACATGATTACACTCGTAAAATAATTCAAATTAAATCTGTCTACACGAAATAATAATGTCAACTAATAGAGTCCCGCACAATTATCACTTTTCACTAATAGCCACTTGAAACGCGTTGAGTAATCGCCCAAAGTAAACTAAAACTAAGCGGCAGGTGTGGACGCTATTTATAGTCTGCAGGGTTCCATAATATGCGTCCTTAACAAGCACTCGAAAATTCTAGAGGATACTTCATCGTAGCCTTAGCAGAAATACACACGGCAGGGCTAGTCAAGAAGCTTGTAGAACGACACCATCGAACGCACAAAAATGTTCCGCATTACGTAATATTATGTATATATATATATGCACGCGCGAGCGTGTGTGTGTGTGTGTGTGTGTGCACTGGAAAATGCAAGTTCAACATCTTTTACAGTACATTACTTTGGTTAATTATTGGTTAGTATAAAGAACTTTGTACACTCGCCTAATTATTGCATAATCTAAAAAAAAATGCAACCGGCCACGTTTTTTTTAAATATTATTTTTTTTACATTATTTCATAAGAACGATGAAACTATGAATTTTATTCTTCGTATTGTTTAAATTAGCAGCCATCCTTACTATTTCTTTTATGAATTTGCTAACTGCTATAATTTTTTATTGTTCGACTAAGCTTTTCGTCATTACTGACATCTTCAGGTCTTAAACAACGGGTTGTTTAAGACCTGAAGATGTCAGTAATGACGAAAAGCATAGTCGAACAATAAAAAATTATAGCAGTAAGCAAATTCATAAAAGAAATAGTATGAATTTTATGTTTGAACCATGAAATATTAACCTGTATAATTCAGTCAATTTGCATGTCAGAATATTTACATTTTTATGGCAGAGAAATTAAGGGACGTCGTATTCCAAAAGGTTGTAAATAATTGTAAACGATTATTTTCAATCTGATTGGTTTTTAATTACGTGTAAAATCCGAGTCTTAACTCGAGATTATAGAGGTAAAACTAAGTAGAAATAATACTTTATACGTAGGATTACGTATAGGTAATTGTTCATGTAGCCATTCTGTGAAATATGGTAATGGTTATGGTTATCCGGTTGCCATTCATGGTTATATGATTGTCTATACGAGGGGCAGTTAAAAAGTTAGGGGAGCGACATCTATAGCTCAGTGATAGAACTAAAACATTTCGTGTCCTGCAAGACGTATATTTCGCGTAAACACCTGTTAATTTCCAGATACATCTGTCAATCTATTCAATTTTTACTAGATGTTTGACATTTTCCTGTCACGCGTGTTTTTAAAATCCACAAACTCAAACATCGTTGTGTAATGAATTCTCTGTTGAAAACGTTTTAGCGCCAATGGAAAATCAACACGAAATTGTAAATGTGTTAGGAGATGCAGCGCCTTCAGAAACAACGGTAAGTGGAGCACACTCGAGTTTAAACGTGGTCGTACAAGCACTGAAGACTATTCCAGCAGTGGACGCCCAAAAAGTGCAACAAAAAATGGTTATTATTGAAATAATTTCATAGAGCGTTAGAAGACCGCAGATTGGGAAGTGGATGACGTTGCTGAAATATAGGTATCTCATATGAGCGTGTGCGTCATACTTTAACTCAAGAACTTGGTGTAAAAAATCGTTGTGCAAGATGGCTGCCACATCTGGAGTTGTTGCATTTTCTGGGCGTCCAGTGCGACCATGTTTAAACTCAAGTGCCTACTTACAAACCATTGGTTTTGAAGTCGCAGCATCTCCTGACACATTTACAATTTCGGTTTGAATTTCCGTTGATGCTAAACAATTTTTAACAAAGAATCACACCACTACGTTTGATTCTGTCCGTTTTCAAAACACCCATGACCAGGCCCGGACTGGCCCGCCGGTACGCCTTTTCAAATAAAACCCGACCTGCGCCATCAGCCAGCTCTGAAAATGCTGTCACGCTTTTACACGAGAATATGTTTTGGTAATCGGATCAAATTTCACGAGATATTAAAAAAAACTTTTTTTAATTATATTTAAAAAACTAATTGCTTAACTGTATTAGCAGCAGTAGAGAAAGCGTATGCAAGGGACAATGACGTGTGCGAGTGCGAGTCTGGCAGAGAGCGCAGCGAGGTGAGGGTGTCGTGCTTGACCAGTGGAGCTGTGCGATGCCCGTCGCCCGCTCGTATACTGCGTCCCGAGCTTCAAATAGAGCTCCTGCCGCAGGGACGATAGATGGGGCTGGATTTAGGGTGTGGCTTTCTACCGGCCGTGGGTGGTCAATCAATTAATTAATTAATTGAGGGTGAGAATACGCCGAGGCCGGGTCCAAGATTCTCCTGGCACAGATTGGTAGCGACTGAGGGCGCTAGTGAGGTGGTTGCCCTGGAATCGGGCGGAACGGCGATAAAATTTGCGGAACAGTGTCGGTATAGTGGCGTCCAAGGAACGGACACGCAGGGCTTCTCGGATGGTTCTATTTGATATCACAGTGGGCTTTGCACGCCCAGCACTATCCACGGTCAAGGAGAGACTGAAGCTTTCGCTTTTGGGTCTTGGCCAAGTAGCCCCATACGGGGATCGCGTAGGTAACCATCGGCACCACATAGGTGGAGACGATAAGTTTCCCTAGGCGGCGGGTCATGGCGTTTCTGCATAGCAGAGGGCGGAGTTGATATAGGCGATTAGCGGTCTTGCGGGCTACTTGTGCGGAGTGTGTCCGCCAGGTAAGACGACGATCGAGGTGGACCCCGAGGTACTTGACCTCTCGAGACCAGGGCAACTGATATCACCTACGTATAGTCTGTCGGGGAGCCTTAAGCGTCTGGAGAAGACTACTGCTGTGCTCTTGGCCGCGTTGATGGCAACCCTCCATCTCTCTGCCCACTCAACGTATTTGTCCAATACGTTGGCTCTGGTTCCTGGAGCCAGATAACTGCCGTTTCAGCTCGACGATCGACGGTATACACCGCCGTGTCGTCAGCGAACATGGACAACCTGTTGCCAGGCAACTTGGGCACGTCATTGACGTACACAGAGGAAAGCAGGGGGCCCTTCCCTGAGGTACACCAGCCGTAATAGCCCTTGCCGAAGAAAGGGTGTTATCAACTCTCACGCAAAAGGTTCTGTTCCGAAGAAAGCTAGCAATCACATGAGTGTAGCAATCTGGAAGCAGAATCTCCGTGCCAAACACGATCGAACGCCTTCTCGACATCAAGGAAAACGGCGACGGTCTGCTCTCGCGAGCAATCGGCCTCGGCCACGGTCTCCACGAAGCGCATCAATTGATGCGTCGAGGAGTGCCCGGCACGAAAACCGAATTGCTCGGGGACCAGAATATCGAACCGTTGAAGGTGATCCACTAGTCGCCGCTGGACTGGTCGTTCGAAGACTTTTCGATGTGGACACATGCTGATAAGCCGGACGTTCTCGGCAAACTTGGGGTCTTTGCCCGGCTTCGGGATCATCGTGACCGTAGCCGAACCCCATTTCCTAGGAAAGTAGGCGAATCGGATGCAGGCATTGAACAAGTGCCCGTCCGTGCTGTGCGACTTGGTTTCAGTCAGAGTGAAGAAATGAAATGCCTACTCTACTACTGAATGCTAAATTATTAGAGTTAGACATTGTAAAAAGTGTACTATCCTTAGTTATTTATTTTCCTTTTTATCTCATATTTGTAATCTCCATTGACTTTATTTCCAGGTTAGCAAAATATAAAGTCGGCAGCAAATTAGTAAAAGTTTTGTGGCTTGTTTTTAAAATTTACGTATACTTAAATCATAACATTTTCTTCAGTTTACAGCCTCCTTACAGATTCAAGTTAAAACTTTGTTTTTTATATTTTATTATTTATTGATAACAAAAATGTGTACAGAGTAGATCCTTTACTAATTTTTATGTATTACTTTCAGTGTTTTACTTAAAACGCTGGTAAGATCTTGATAGTAACATTGATCTTTATTGTACACAAGAATGTAGTATTACGTTTGATTTTAAAGGTATTCTGTTTATATATAAAAATATCAATCAAATTTGTCTCCATTCAAAAGTAATGATCTATTTTTTATTTATGTTTGTTGTAGCACAAACAAACATTTGTACATAAAAAATTGTAATTTTAAATTATTTAATTGTTTCTTGATAACAAAAGTTGTACAGAGTAGAATTTTGCTTCACTAATTATTATGTATTAACTTCAGTGTTTTATTTAAGACGTTGGTACCGTAAATTCTTAAAAGTGACATTGATATTTTTTGAACAAAAAATTTAATACTACGTTTGATTTTTAAAGGTATTTAGTTGATGTACAAAAATATCAACCAACATTTTGTTTCCATTGAAAGCTAATGTTCTATTTTTCCTTTATTTTCATTTGTAGTACAAACATTTGTAACATTAAAAAAGGCTTAATTTCAAATTATAAATTATTTAAAATACCGTACTTTATCCCTTTTTTTTTATATATGCAACTCTTGTGTGTATGTTCTTTATTATTTCGTTCTCAGCTTTATAGAAACTGCCTCAGGAGCTGGTATTTATTGCTAGTAAATATTAACACTCATTTACAATAGTAAAACGTTAACGGCAATCAATAGTGAACAATACAATATCAACAAAATGGTATTCTTGGCAAAACGGTGTTGTACGACGAGTTTCCAGGTCGGGATTACATTAAACTCCACTTGAGGGGTGCGCCCTCAAAAACCTAAGGTCTGCGTCTTTTCCTGAGGGCCAGTCCGGCCCTGCCCATAACACGTCAATTTTAAACAGCTTCTCAACAATGAATAAATTGATAGATAGATTTGGAAAGTAACAGGAGTTCACATAAAATACAAATCTTCCAGCACACGAAAAATTTTTGTTTTACAGCTAAGCTACAGTTGTAGCTCCGCGAACTTTTCAACTGACCCTTGTGTATCAGTGATTCCAAAAACCCAATTAAATATAATTTTACAAACTATAAAAATTTTTCGACTTTTCTCCCAAGTATGTGAGATACTTATAAAAAGGTTTTGTTTTTAACCTTTAATGGAGGCCTATTTCAGATAAACCCGAATTAGCTCTCTGTAAACCACTTTTCCGCCCACCGTACAAACTTTATAAATTCATATTATTTTATTCAACTTGCTTACAATTGTTCGTTGACTGTAGTATTAATTGGAAGGTCACAACCTTGTAGCGACTAGACTATCGTAATGGAATGACCCATCAACATATGTTTACGAGTGATAGCTGATGATCTGTTATCAACAAGTAATACACGTAATAACTAATAATTCATCAACCTGCTGTTGGATACATGATACACATGATATCAAGGAGATCAATGAGCTGTACACAAGGACCAATTTATTTTTAAGAGTCCACAGAAAGTGACAGCTGTTCGTTGCCACTGCCATTACAATTACGTAATTATTTGCACACAGTCAACTAAATTTAATTTTCGAACATTCTCTGTTCTCTGTCCTTGCCACTTTTAGAGTTTAATAATGATGAAACGACATAATGATGACATTGCGCTCGTCTTTAAAATGTATTAACAACATTCGGAATTGTCTGTAGAAACTGAAGACAGCTGACTGGTAATTCATCATCATCATCATCACGGGTTAAACCAAGGATGGTTTGTTCCGGTCTCAAATAGGCAAAGATTAGAGCTGGTCACTCCAGCTGCTTCCTCGGATGTCCCACACCTCTCCGTCCCATCGGTTTATAGTTCCAGAGTTGTTTAGGGATGCGGCAGTCATACACTCGGCAAAGATGTTCCCACCAATTCAGCCGATATTGGGCGACACTGTCGAGTATATTCATAATATTCAATTCCTGCCGTATATCTCTGTTTCTTCTATGATCGTGAAGATTATACCCTGTCACGGCCTGAGAAATCTCATTTCAGCCTCTTGGATGCGACAGGCCTGGCCTTTCGTTAAAATCCAATTCTCAGACCCATAAAGAAGTGTGGTAAGAGCAATCACCTTGTAGAATTTTAGGCGTGTTCCTTTACTTGCTGGTTTAAGGGTTCGCCTAATGGTCCCGCACATAAGGTTGAACTTATGCAAATTATTCACAACGTCGTTGCATGCATATAAGACATCCGTCCGGCTATTCCTTATTTGAGGCAATTTAGTAGTGAATATGTCCCCTGGATATGTTACTAGCATATCGCAGGGTAAGACGAATAGTGGGGCTGCCACCTTCAGCCTTAAAGTCCATTCCGATTTTCTGTCTGGGTGTTCTCCCATAAACTGCCTGTCTTACCAGACTAAAGAGACCAGTTTTCCCTGTTGAGATATCCATAAGGATACTGGAAATTCAATAAATTATTATCGGTACTTTACCAGTAACTGAACCTGTACTACATTTTCGATATATTCAGTACGCGATAGGGTCGATAAGTCAAGCAGTGAAGAAGAAGAAACGTAACAATTGTAAATTATTGTATTGCTGAATGTAAGCGAATATAAGTGAGGTTAGGCAAGAATGTTTTAGTTTTTTAGTTAAAGAAAACAAAACTCATGGTTTGGAAAAATCAGAGGTGTATTTACGGGGGGGGGGGGGACGAACGGGACCGGAATAAGTTAACAAATTCCATTAAATCGTCAATTTTTAGGCTGTTTTTATTATTTTTTTCAGGTTTATACGCTAATGTAGTAGTAACTCTTTTATAAATATACAAACAGGTTTATTGCACAGCATTACAGTATGTCTTTGACATGTAAAATATAGGAAAATCAATTCAGTCAATAAGTATCTTGTAAAGAATGTTTCAATACCGTGTATTTTTATTGTGTCATTACCTTTTAGTTCAATGGAACTTATTTTTCTATTGTATGAAGATGACCCGGCCGCGAACCCCCCCCCCCATTTTGGATATGCCACTGGGGAAAAATAACGTTTCATAAGTGCATGCAGTGATTGTGACAGTTATAACACCAACGCGAATGGAAGCAAACAGAATTAAACATTGTTGTGCATTCCAACGATTTCTTCTTCATCATTCATAAACATGCTGCACCCATATTTAAAATGTGGATTTATAGATTTATTTTATAGTTGTGAAATTGTATTTAAACCTGATGTAACGTAATTTTGCACACGGAAACGATAGGACTACGTTTACGTGTTTGTTTTAAAAAAGCAAACATGTTGTGTTAAAACACAAGATATATCTTTACGGACTGTATTGGAATCATAAGTACGGCATACATAAACATACCGAAAACAACGGAAATGCAGTGTGGGACCGTTGAAGAAAAGAAGGAAAACCCTCAAAAAGGGTTTCGGCGACAAAAATAAAGATGTGTATAAAAAGTATGTACCGGGCTGTTTGGTCTTGGTCGTTGGTTTTTAAACAAACCAAACGTTTCGGCAGCACCACTGGCTGCCATCATTAGTGGAATTCGAGGAATTTCAGAACGCGGGTTATGCATAAAGCCGTTACCACAGTACTATGGAACTGACGTTAACAACCCGCGTTCAGATTGACTCGAATTCCACTGATGATGGCAGCCAGTGGTGCTGTCGAAACGTTTGGTTTGTTTGAAAACCATGGACCACGGCCAAACAGCCCGGTACATACTTTTAATACTACTGACATCGGGCGTGAAAGCCTTAGAACTATATTAAAGATGTGTATAATTTGACATTAAAACGAAAAAACGAATTCTATCCCAGAATGTGAGACACGTAAGTATAACAACCCACAGGTCCCATTACTTCGAGTTGGGGTTTTTGTGATTTACACAGAAATAGCGGGTATCATTTTCAATGTGTACTGGTTTTTCTGTGGTTTTTCCCTAGTTTGTCTATTAATCTAATTGCACCATGTTTTGCTGCTACAGCGACGAGGGTTTAACATATAATATTGATGGAAATGCTTTGCATAAAAATTACATGGCAATGAAAAACGATTACTTGGAAAAAACACTGATTCAAAAGCGTAAAATAATAATGTTACGACGGTCTAACTGATCGTCGTATGGTACAGTGGAAACAAAATACAAGACACCAATTACGTCACTAATCACAAGCTTTAATTATCACAATTAAACAGTTTGTAATCAACAAGATAGTCCCTTACAACAAATCAAATAAAAAGTTTTCACACGCAATAAAAATGTCTACTAATACAAAACACAATTGTCCCGCACATAACACTTCCCCACAATACTAAGAACCGCACTCCAATAAATCGCAACTCAAACTGACTGAGCGTCGCTGAGTACTTGTATTTATACCCCGCCGAAAATCCAGAACCTTCCACATACTACGCAGTCAGCGCTACACCAGGACGTAATTGACTGCGGCCTTTACACAGTGAGCGCGGCTGGCGACGTCTAGAAAAGTCTTGCGAATGCATGTTGAAATGTACGCACACGACATTACAGCCGGATTCCTCTGGAACATTCGAGAAACACGTAGATTGTTCTGTAATGTCGTAACAATATAATATTGGTGGAAATGTTTTGCATAAAAATTACGTGGCAATGAAAAACGATTACTTGGCAAAAACATATGATTTAAACCCGTAAAATAATAAATTGATACGCTTTCTCTAATTTTAATAAATTATAACCAATGTTTACTACATATCGATATCGACTGTCTAGTCAAAATATCAAAAATTAGGATACTGTCCCAATATCCGTACCCGCACCACAATTTCCATGTTTTAAATATGCAATTGTATCGATATACTAAGTCACGACGAAGAAGAAGTGTACTAATTGTAAACTATTCTGTTTCTTAATGTAAAATACCTGTTATTTTAATTTCCGACGTTAGGTGACAATAGTTTTTGGTTTTTAGCTTATTGTTTAAAGAAACAAAAGCCATAGCTAAGAAAAATATGACGTTTAACGTGTCTACACATTGCTTAAAAAATAGAAAAAAAAATTAAAAACAAAGAACGTAACGTATTTTCAACAAAACCAACAACATAAAATGTAAATCCTTAAATTTTTAGTGACCGTCAATCAGTGAATGTTTTAGTGGATAGTTAGTGAGGATCGGTCAATAATACAACTTTTAGTTATATTGCGTCGACGTTTCGACAATATTTATTGTCATCTTCAGGACAATTGTTGCTGACGCCAAACATTTTTGTGTGTTTGGCGTCAGCAACAATTGTCCTGAAGATGACAATAAATATTGTCGAAACGTCGACGCAAAATAACTAAAAGTTGTATTATTGACCGATCCTCACTAACTATCCACTAAAACATAAAATGTAAAGTGAAAAATACAATTACTTCTGAATAGTAAGATTAAAACAAAAAAGTAACGTATTAACAAATGAAAACAAGGTTTATTATTCGTTAGACGGTCAGTATTCCTTTATGATATTCATTAAAATCTCGAAAACCTTACTGGAAACAAATTTTGTGCAAACACACACAAAAATGGAGACATTTATACCATCCCGCTTTCCTTCGAGATGGTTGCTTTTCCCGTGATCTACACAAAAAGGGATGTGCACAAAAAACGAGTATTATTGACAAATGAGTAATGTTAGAAAACAAGTTCTGCCACAAAAAAGGGAGACATGTATAGAAACAGTCAACACGCTTTACTTCGAATTCGTTAATTTACGTGGATTTCATAAAAAGCGAGTATGATTTTAAAGGCATAGTGGTTTTCATGTGTAATTTTAGTTTGCATGTTAACCTAACAATGCCAAATTTTGGCGTCACAGGCACACATCGGAGTTATTGCTAGAGACATCTTTCAATAAAATACGACTGCAATCGTAAACCAACTATTTTATATAGTCTAATATACAAATAAATTTTAACAATTTCTATTATCTAAATAAAATTAAATGCGATATTCACTACATATCGATGCCAATAATCGCATAATCGAAATATAGAAAATGAGTGCGGGCAAGGTTATTGAGACAGTACTAAAATTAGTACAGGTACGGTATTTGAAAAGTACCTTATAATGTAATGTATGTTCGCAGATTCGATGTAACTATAGAAACAAACACACGCGAATCGAAACCATGGTTTCGAGTGCAACTCAATAAAACTAAATTTGTGTAATAAGCAGGTACTGGGGTTCGAAATCATGACGCCGCGTTTAATGCATTAGACAATCAAATGTGTTAGTTTTGGCAGCGGTGCAGAATTATTCGCGATGCCATGACACTGCTGCTAACGAGCGAGCAAACAGCCAACAGACGAACAAACAAACTCGGTGTTTGTTACTGTAGCTACTGCTAATTTTAACCGGCGCAACGTTCGTTTCTCTGTGTATTTATTTCATCTCTCTGTGTCTTTGTGTTATTTCCAAAATCTCATTCTCGGTA
Organism: Magicicada septendecula; assembly: GCA_034769895.1. Classification (NCBI taxonomy): domain Eukaryota; kingdom Metazoa; phylum Arthropoda; class Insecta; order Hemiptera; family Cicadidae; genus Magicicada; species Magicicada septendecula. Next base: position 1,384,639,082 of record CM068367.1, on the reverse strand, counting down.
ATTAAAACGTTGTGTATTTATGTGTTTGTGTGTATTAAAATAAATATACAATTTTTAATCAGCTGGAAGTTTAAACAAATCATATTTAACGCGCGATGTAAAATACACATGATTAATATTTTGTCAACACGAAAGTCACGTTTTATTAAAACAAACACAGTTTAACATTATGTGCCGCGCAACTAATGTTTAACAATGTTAAATTTGAAATATTGTTGATTTGTGTTTGTGTACGTAAGCATATGTCAGCAGTTAAATGAAATATGTAATGATCAGAATGATGAGAAACAGGTCAATGGAATTATACTACATGTTATCAAGTAACGGTGAATTTGCTTGTGTGTATGTGTAAAGGTGAACGGTGTGTGTGTGTGTGTGTGTGTGTGTGTGTGTGTGTGTGTGTGTGTGTGTGTGTGTGTGTGTGTGTGTGTGTGTGTGTGTGTGTGTGTGTGTGTGTGTGTGTGTGTGTGTGTGTGTGTGTGTGTGTGTGTGTGTGTGTGTGTGTGTGTGTGTGAGTATTCTACACCACCCATAACGCAACCTAACCACTACGCTACTTTTCACTGAATATATTCAGATACTCAGAAGTCTTCCCTGAATATCTTCCTTCCATTAACTTAATATTTCCATTGTGTTCGTGGTGACCGACTTCCTTCTTCTATGCAGTAACGATGTCTCCAGACTCTACATAGCCGACACTCCGTTGCCCTGGTCTCGAGAGGTTAAGTACCTCGGCCTCCACCTAGATGGACGTCTTACCTGGCGGACACACTCCGAGCAGGTAGCCCGTAAGACCGCCAGTCGACTACATAAACTCCGTCCCTTGCTTTTCAGCAATAAATTCTATGACCCGCCGCCTAGGGAAGCTTATCGTCTCCACCTAAGTGGTACCGATGGTTACCTACGCGATTCCCGTATGGGGCTACTTGGCCAAGACCCATAAGCGAAAGCTTCAGTCCCTCCTGGACTGAGGATTGCGCTGGGCATGCAAGGCCCACTATACCTGACATCTAACAAAACCATTAGAGACTCCTTAAGTGTTCATTCCCTGAACGTCACTATACGTACGCTGTCCCGGAAATTCAATCGCCCGCATTGAGGGCAATCACCTCATTAGCTCCCTCGGTCCCTACCAATCTGTGTCAGGCGAATCTTGGACCCGGCCTCGGTGAACACTCAACCTCAATTAATTAATTAATCGAAAATCCACTGCCGGTAGCAGGCCACACCCTACATATCCAGCACCATCTGTGATCCCTGCGGCAGGAGCTCTATTTGAAGCTCCGGACGCAGTCCTTCGCCTCGCAGAGCCCTCTGGTCGTCATCAGTATCGATGGATACTGCATTGATATACAGAATTTATTACTGTTTAGCTTTTATACAAGTATACAATAGTGCCGTACTGCAGTGTGAGTTAATTATTGTATTGTACACTGCATAGCTCTTCAATATTTCTTGCAGGTTTTCTGTGTTATGAATAGTTCTTCATATATTAAACACTTTAGCAAGTAAAATGTATTACTGTGTTTTCAACTGACGTACGTTTCACTGCTTATATCAGCATCATCAGAAGTTTATAAATGAATTAACAATTAATCAAATCGATTTAATATATAAAAAACGAATAATTGAAATTAAAATAAAGGAAATGACCTATATAATTTTATTTACCTTATCGACTGTTTTAATAAATATCAGCTGTTTTGACAGTTATATTGGTAATATTTTGTGTTTATATTGAAATTATTTTAATAAATTTATAATTTTAAATAGACCATCTTGTTCTGTTTTTATTTGAGAAAATTAATTATTAAAATGTTTAATTAGTAAATTATTGTTATTTTGTTTGTAAATGTTAAGATTTCTCAAATATTCATTTTTTTACCGTTTTGTATGTTTTCAATTAAATTCATATTTTGCGAATGTTGGGAAATTGATGTTTATTATTTATACAATGCGTGGCTAAATTAGATTTGTAAATATTTAGATGAAAGTTGTAACGTCACAGAACGTTCCATAAAGGAAATCATTTATATAGTAAGTTAGCATAAGAGGAAAGTGAGATGAACTGTATCGAACCCAAGTAGTCCCAAGAAATTGTGTAATTTTGTATAATAATTATTTCTATCAACTTGAAAAAACGACCAAACTATGACTAAGACAAAACCCCATATATATTATTAAAGTGAATAAGAGTGAAAAAACCAGAAGACACTATAAGAGAGAGAAATAATGTCAGAATCAACCAAAATTAAGTCAATAATTATTAAGTTTTATAACTATGAATAGAGTATTAAAAACTATTTTTTGTGAATGAATGGACATGATCCATTATTATATTATGTGATGTAAATAAAATAAATGTATTAAATGATTTAAATACATTATTAGAAAGAGTTTAAGTTAGAATAAAAATGATATATTTGCTATGACAAAAAATATTAATGTGTTGGATTTGAGACCATACACCCAGTTTTCATGAAAAAATTAATTATTATCAGATTTAAATAAAAACTATATGTAATTGTCAAGCAGACAATAGTGAACAATTTATCTTAAATAAAGGAAGCTGTCAAATGAATAAAAAGCAGTCAAAATAGCCAAAAACAGTGTTAACTAAAAACATGTAATAGGCATCTAATATTGTATAATTTATGAATTTAATGTTGCCAAAATGCAACCAAATTGCATTAGAAAGCTGTAATATGATATAAAGCAACTATACTAATATACCTGACTAACTTTAACATTGTAATAGTCAAGTTAGCAAAATATTTACTTATACCATGTATGGCTGGAACCAATCATCCAGTACAAAAATAATCATATCTGGCTAAATACTTACATAATGCTAACAAAAATAAGATAGAAAGGTACAATACATCAGTATACCTTAATAAGAAACAAACTCAGTTGAAAGTAAAGTCAATTCTAAAAGAATTTAGCTAATAAGAGTGAGATTTGTCACGCCATAAAAAAGGACATCTCAAGACCAATCAATGATGCTATGTCATCTTGTGATAAATATAATATATGTACAGAGTAACCAGGTATCACAAAAGATAGACAAAATAATAAACTCTGTGTGTATAGTGGTGAAATAATACATATATTAAAGAAAAAGACTAATCATTGTATTAGAAAACTGACAAGAATCTAGGCCATGAGCAGAGGCCATATAAAATTGTATTTATTTGTGTTTTATCTATGTTAAAATTTGTTTATTTTGTTGTAGGAAGGTAGTAGTATTAGATGTTCAGCTTGTGGAAGGAACTTAGTAACTCCACAACAATTTTTGTTATAAAAATTGAGTTTTCAATGACAACAACTCAAGGTGAGGGTTGTATATTGTATTGTTTATTAGACTTAAGTTAATTAGAAACCAATCATATTTAGTATCGCTAGATTCAGTTAAAAACAGGGAATCTAAATGTATTAATGGCATACAAATTGTGAGTACTAATGTAAAACTGTTTGATAAATACCAGAGTAATTTTTGAAATATCCTTTGTATGAAGAATAAGAAATTCATTCTAAAAGCTTCTACGGAAGTGAAAATTGTTCCATGACATTCCATTTCGTTTATTCTCGAACAATCTAGAAAGAATTTTTACACAAATATACCGGAAGTCGATGAAAACAGTCATCCTGAATTAGTATAAAAGAGAGACCAAATCCGACCGAAAAACACTTGAAACTTGAACTCCAGAACTGATGCATCACCCACGACACTGATCAACGCAGCTAAGGCGAAACCGAAGAGGCAAGAAATCGACAAGACGGAGAAAGGCTTTTTCCCGTACATAGACATAACCGACTGACTTAACCTCAACGAGAATCTACGCCAAAAGTATCGCTGAAATAGAGCAGCGATACGGCAAATTTTAATAGAAATCACGCAGCCAGAGCGTCAAGCGGCCCAGGAGGGACCAAAATTTTAAATAGAGAACGGATTCTGCTGTGTTCGCATAGACTGACTAACGTGACAATAATTCCCCCTAACGTAAACAAACATATACACAACAAGCCTTTCTTCTCGACTGAATGGGAATCAGCGCTACGGCGGGTAATTTCTGAATTAACGCGGAGCAGCTGACGAGCTTTTGGCGGCGTTTGAACGATATTCTACTGCCAAACGTTTTTACAAAAGTGCGGAAAAAGTAAACGATCGCAAAATTTGACTTTAAATAGATTCAGTCTACACCCGAAGAGGCGAGATTGAGAAACTACCCAAAAGGAGTGTCCAGTGCGAGAATAAATAACCATTGGAACGTGAGTTACCAAAATTAAAGTCATTTGTTACCTGGTTACATTTTATCACGCAGTTGTACTTCACACGCCACACATACACCTTCAAATCACAAATTTTTTCTTGTAAGGCATCTAATTGATATGTCTTGGTAGTTCAAAGGAGTCACGTCCTGAGAGTAAAGATTTTTCACGTATTAAACTCATGCTTTTCAACTGAGTCAAAATCTGAAATATGCTAGCCGATACTTGATTGGATATATAAAAAATTGTCAATAATAATAACTTGTAAAATTTTTTCTCTGCAATTTTATAATTTTTTCTATGAATGTTAGTCCTTCAGACGATTTGTTTGTTTTTGAAGAATCATTAAACTTAACTGATTTTTCCAAGCTAAACTGACTTGTTTAAATTTTTTCGTAGATTTAAAAATTTTATCAATCACATTCTTTTCTTGGAACAAACGTTTCCAAGTGGCGCCCACAAAAAGCATAGTATTAAGTTGTGTTACAGGACTACATCATTGCAGAGGATCCAGTCAACAGAGTAAGTAACAAAAGTGCGCGGAGGTAACGCCCGACACATTACATTACACCCACTACTTGTTTCTTTTCGTTATAAATTGGCAGCCCAACTAGTGAGGCTTGAAAAAGACGGAACAAGCCCGGCAACTACCAACGTATTAAAATGCCGCAACCTAAAGGAAAAAAGGTGAAGAAGACTGTGGAACCCGAGTTAAGTGTGGAAGACGGAGAGGCAGTACAAATGGAGGAAACGGAATTAGAACCGCCCACACTAGAAATGGAAAGACCAGTACAAACGGAAGATGAAATAGAGGAACAAACGGGAGAAGAACCCATACAAATGGTAGAACAAACAGAGAAACCCGAACCAGAAAAAATAACAGGGAGCGTTGACGCGAATATATTAATGATGATGCTCCAAAAAATGGAAGAAACAAACAAAAATTCTAATGAGAAGATGTTCCAAACGCTAAACGAAAATATGAACAAAAATACAGAATCCCTGAAAGAGGATATAAATAAAAATAGACAGGAAGACAAGGCGGAAATAATAGAATCCATGAATAAAAATAAACGGGAAGATAAGGAAGAAATAATAAAATCCCTGAAGGAGGATAATAACAAAAACATAGAATCTTTAAGGGAGAATATAACCGAGAAAATAAATGACAATGGGAAGAAACTGGAGATATTTCAGGAGGAGAATAAAAAAAGTATAGAGTCCCTGAAAAAAGAAATTAGCATAAAGTACGAAACAGTAACCAAAACGATCAATGATAATAAAATCGATAGTGACAGGAAGGTCGAAAACATGGAGAAACAGTTGGAAAGGTTACAGGAGGGAAACAATACACGTTTCGAAAATCTAGAGGAACAAACAGTAGAGACCAAACAAGATGTTAGAAATCTCGAAAACAGGGTAAGGCAGAACCAAGACGCCATCATGCAGGAGGTGGGAGAAGTCCAGAAAGACGTTAGCGAGAGGATGCAGAAAACATATGACATCGCTAACAGGCTGGACGAACAGATAAAAACTAACAAAAATAGTATACTGGAAATAGACCAGAGAGAGAAAAACCTGCAGGAAAGATTAGAGGCGCTGAGAGACACACCAATACTAAACACTCATACGTGTCATGGTGAAAACAGGGAAGTAATCAACTTCCAGAACTATCGACGAAACCCAATGGAATTTTTGGAAAGAATGGAGGAGTTTATTGGGAGAAATAGAGAAACAAGGTGGGACAGGATAAGAGAGATGCTTGACGAGACGTTTAAAAATACTAAGGATAACTGGTGGATAGCGGTACGACCCGAAATAACGAATTTAGCAGAGTTTAAACGCCAGTTTAAGGAAAAGTATTGGTCGGAGACCGCACAAAACAGGGTAAGAATGGACATTTTCTATGGCAAATACGACGCGTCCTATGGACAGTCCCCGACGTCTTATTTCCTGGGAAAGGTATGTTTAGCACGGAAGTTGATACCGCCGATCCCAGAAGAATGTTTGGTAAGGTAGTTAGCTGGACATTACAGCTATGGTATCAAGGGTGCCCAATTATACCAACAGATTAGCAAAATAGCCGATCTGGCCAAATTATTGGAAAATTGCGAATCCACAGGAAGGTTCCAGGATTACCAACCCCCCAATCGTAAGGTAGAGTACAACAACAATAATAACGGACCAAACCGGAATGGAGGTGGGAACGGTAATAATCTAAACACCAATAATCAGAATAATAATATCCCACCAAATGGTCGAAATGATAACACTCAGGGCCCAATTAACCGCAACTATCCGGGACCAAACAGAGGTAATTACACCGGGAATAACTACGGTAGGTTCAATTGAAATTACTGTAAATTGTCACACAAAAATGTGCACAAAAATGGGTAGCCTATAGTAGCATATAGTAGCCTATAAAAGATATATTAAAAAGATACAGACCTGTTTTTAATTTTTTTTTATTTTTTTTTCTCAAATATCTTTTTTTAATAAGTGATTCAATTTAATTTTAGAAGACGAACAAGAAATAATAAATTGCAGTAGCTATAAGGATCAAGGAACAACAGTTACACAAGATGGTAGTCTAGATAAAGCGATAAGAGAAAGAAATAACCTGGGAAGAAAATCAATAGCATTGCTGAACAACATTTTGTGGGAGCAACAAATATCAAAACAAAATAAACATCGTATATACTGTACAATACAATCGTGAAACCAATTACGTCATAGGGGTGTGAAATATGGCCAATAATACAAAGAACAGAAAAGTTGTTGGAAGCTACTGAAGTGGATTATTTTCGAAGAGCGGCAGGGAGGTCAATACTGGAAAAAGTAAGAAACGCTGGAATCCGGGAGATAATGGAGGTACAGTACTCTATTGTCGACGACATAAAAACAAAACAGCTAAGATGGTTTGGGCATGTGCAAAGAATGCCGGATAATCGACTCCCCAAGTAAATTTTGAGATGGACACCATACGGTCGTAGGCGAAGAGGAAGACCTAGGTTGAGTTGGAGAGAAGGCATCAACCGGGCAATGAGAGACCGGGAATTGAAGGGAAAATCTTGGTTAGATCGAGACCAATGGAGACTAGGAATCGGAAGACGCAGGATAACGTGATGAACCGATTTATATATATAATAAGTGATTCATACTATAACGAAAAGATACTTTTTCCATGTAAAAACACCTTTAGCTTGTACGCCAAATGCTACGAACATTTAAACCACCTGCTGAAGGCACTCAAACACAGTTTTCATCGTGTCGTCCCAATGGACACGTGTACTAGACGCTTGCTCGTTTCCATTGTTCCATCTCTATCAAATAATCTATTATCTCGATATCCGTAACGAAGACGATTGTCTCCTTTACCGTCAGGTAGCCAGTTGGCCGCATCATCGATTCTTGGAAGGATGAGATTTTTTTTTCATATGGTTTCAGCGTTGGTTCTTGTCAACGAAAAGTTATCACCGTTCCACCATTTTGCAACTTATTTAATCCTGTAAGTTCATTATTACCAGTGATAAGTGAGTCAGCCAGCGTGTCCTGAAACCTACAAGGCTGCTACCACCTGTTTGGGCTCTTACTGGTGTGTCAATACAAATCAATACAAAACATGACACAATTTTCAAAGCACTCAACATTGAAAATACACAAAAAAACTAATATATACACCACAATTACACACAATAATACCAGTTTAAAATACCAAAAACCAACAGGAAAGCTTAACAATAACCAACCAAAACACAAGTACCCAACAAAATTAAGATAAAAAATTAAGATGCCTGAGGATGGGAACAATAGGATTACGGAAACATACATACACTAAAAACTCGTTTATCTGAATCGCTTTTATCCAAAAATCTGGTTTATCCGAAACAATTTTTAGTAAATTTTAAAAATACAGTACACAAAAGCATTTTCCTGTCGCTATAATCTATATTTAATAGCGTAGACAAGAGATTCCACGTGATATAAAGTAGAAAGGCATCAATCAGAACTAACTGGAATAAGGGTTTATAGAATATTGAAACTTTCAACTTGTGAAACTTACTTGTCTTTTCTTCACGTACGCGTTTCGGCGTGGTGTTCGCCTTCGTCAGCTTTGAGACAGACTGCCATTAATTTGTAACGGTTTTTATTTTGAAAGGTATAGTGGTGGTGGTGTGTGGAGGAAGGGGATTGGCGCGGGGATCCAAATTATTGTTAGTTTTTTGTATAATTGTGTCAAAAAGTGTGTGTGATTTATACTGTAATTGGTCGTTAAGTATGTTGTTTGGTTGTGTTGTGTGGTGTTTGTATATTTCATATTGTTCTGCTGTGTTAAGTTTTCGACCAACACAACCAAACAACATACTTAACGACCAATTACAGTATAAATCACACACACTTTTTGACACAATTATACAAAAAACTAACAATAATTTGGATCCCCGCGCCAATCCCCTTCCACCACACACCACCACCACTATACCTTTCAAAATAGAAACCGTTACAAATTAATGGCAGTCTGTCTCAAAGCTGACGAAGGCGAACACCACGCCGAAACGCGTACGAGAAGAAAAGACAAGTAAGTTTCACAAGTTGAAAGTTTCAATATTCTATAAAGTTTAGTGCTGTGAAAAAAGATGATTAACAATCAAAACAACTGGAATAAGGGGTACTCCGAATTATCGATTTATTCGGATTTTCGAACATAAAGTGTAATGTTCATATATTGTACACATAAAGTAACATAAATATAAATGTAAACATTGATACTTACCCTGCAGAACTTCTAACAATGAAACGACTTCAAGATCGGGCAGCCAGCAAACGAGCTTTAAAGCTTAGCCAAAAAACTATGAGTGAGTACTGTACGAACAAGCAATAGGACAGTTCCAGTAATGTAGAAATATAATTTACAGTGCTGTGCCTTTTTATAGTGTATTATGCCTTCTTTATTGTAAGTAACTTTATAAATAATTATTACTACTAAATAAAGTTACTGTACTTACATATGTATTATTATTTAAACAGAAGTTTCGGTTTATCCGAAATTTCGTTTATCTGAAACGGGCGCGATCCCATCAAATTCGGATAAAAGAGTTTTTAGTATATATATATATTCGACTTCCACCTATTTGCTCCCCCAGTTCCTGTATTATTTCTCCTTAAACGTCTGCTGTTCCCAGTGTTTTATCACAAACGTAATGGCTGGGCACAACAGTAGAAACAAACCTTAGCTGTAACTATATAAAGAAAATTAAAAGCCGCTTTCATGACTCGCTTTTCCACTGTAAGTAGTGCGTCAAACGTCGCCGTATATTTTATTTGGTACGGCGCGGTGGTCTGTGTTTTACGGTAACACAGCAATTCACCAATGTTTTATGGTAACACAGCAATTCACCAATTCTCATTTCACTGGTTTCACGATCCTTCAGTATTGCACGAAGGGAAAATTATTGCTGTCCCATTTTCTTCGCTTTTTGTCACTGACTACATCAGTATGGGTTGTATTTTTTTGTTTTTTATTTTAATTACATAATACAGTTTTAAACTGATATTATGCCATTGTGCTATTGACTATTTGCGAGTACTGACTTTTTATGTCTCCGATAACTTTTTCGACCAAAGATCAAATAAAGTTTACAAATTCTTCCAAGAGCTTACTGTCGTAATTCTCAGACGAAAATTGTATCCAAAAATTTCAAAGTTCTCCCTAATTGTATTAATATTCGGCTTTATTCTTTTCAGGAGTAACGTACCACGCTAAGTCGCGACGCTGAGAAAAACACATCAGCTAAGTGGCAGAATAACTAAACCTAAGGAAAACCTAGACGAAGGGTAGGGAGGATTCCTTCCAACAACAAGAAGAGAATTTTTCTCAGTCTCTATAGGGAAAGATGACAGTCAATGATGACCGTTAAGCAATAACCTAACCTAACCAACCGTAGGAAGGAAAAGGAGACAAAAAATACGTAGATAAAGAAGGAAGATGATAAAGAAGAACAAAGAAAAAAGAAGAGGAAAAGGATGATAAAGGACAAAAGCAGAACGAAAATGGGAAAAGGAGAAAGAAGTTAAAGAACTCCAGAGCTCTAGAGGAACGATTAGATAAAAAGCTCTGGAGAGGCTGATTGCAGTGATGTTGAAAGATCACTGGGCGATGGGGTCGCCACGTCCCTACGCCAATGTCCCTACCCACTCATTCTTACGAAATTGTTTCCCTGCTCTTCTTTTGCAATAGTACTTTCTTTTAAATAACAATACATCGGCAACAATAACACACCAACTGCAGCAATAACGAAAACTCAATTCTGTATGTAGGTTTTTTAAATGGACACAAATATAACTTGTTTCCAAAATGCCTACAGCAGAATTTAATTTCAAACGTACAGAAAGTTAAGGTACAATCTCCTTCATCGTATCTTCTTCTTCTTCTTCTTCTTCTTCTTCTTCTTCTTCTTCTTCTTCTTCTTCTTCTTCTTCTTCTTCAGAATTACAGCCCAACTTGAGCCCGGCTGCAAGCACCAATCTCCTCCAAAATCTCCTGTCAATTGCCGTCTCAGTGTAACCCTTCATATCCATTCCGAGAATAGGTTGTTGGTTTCATTATCTATATCACAACAAATATCTGTTAACTGTACACGTGTAAGGCGACTTTCTGCAGCCTAAAAGCCAAATCAGTTTACAAAACATTTCGACTTAACAGATAAATAATGATTTTCCAATCAAAGGAGACAGTACTTTGTTTCTAAAAAGATTAGAATATAAAAACTGCAAAAAAATCGTATGACGACGTCGTAATCACACGATTTCCATAGTTAGTAACGAAACGCACACTGATTTTTGGCACACGAACATACAAGTCATGTCTAGCACGATAATGCTTATTTTGACTGAAATAATAACTATATGAAGTCTATAATTATGGAAACGGAAAGAAGTGTTAAGAGAACAGGCGAGAAAAGAAACAGAGAAAAACCACATTTTTCGTTGAAGTTCAAAGATGAGCATGCCAAGTATTACTGATTAGAAATACAACAAATCAAGCTTGCAGTCACATACCAGACACGATTGTAACCGCTAATTTAAGATTTTATTTTCCTTGTTACGAATTATATTAAAGACAAACAAAAATTTAATTACTTGATGACTTAATAATTAAGAACACAAGTAAAACGCAAACTATAATTAGACTCCTGTTTAATAAAAACGTATTAACAGAGTTTGAAAGGTGTTCCACAAACGTTGAACATAGGTAACAGGTGTTACAAGTAACAAACACATTATCACCTAATCTTTTCACAGTTTGTATACAGAAACAGAAACAAAACAACACATGTGTGTCGAAACCATGGCTGCAAGTGTCACATAACAAAACTGAGCTTATGTAATAAGCACATGTTTGGGATCGAAATCATGACGCCGCGCGTTTAACGTACTGTATTAGACAATCAAAGCAGTGTTAGTTTTGGCAACGGTGCAGAATTATTCGCGATGCCATGACACTGCTGTTAACGAGCGAGCAAACAGCCAACAGACGAACAAACAAACTCCGTGTTTGTTACTGGTTGCTGCGAATTTTAGACAGCGCAGCGCTCATTGTGTATTTATTTCATCTCTGTGTAACTTACGCGTACAGAACCTCATTTTCCGGTAACTAAAACGCTGTGTATTAGTGCTCATGTTTTAATTGTGTTTCATATTAAAATAAATATACAATTTTTAAACAGCTGAAAGTTTAACCAAATTATATTCAGTGGAATTTAAAACTTGACAAATACTTTGTCAACAAGGAAGCAAAGTTCTATTAAAATAAACACAGTTAGCTTACATGTTTCCGTGATATTGCACAGTACTTTTATATAAAAGTATATATAATGTTTATATTTCTCCCAGATTGCCAAATAAATTGCACCTTGTCAAAATGGTTTAATCAAATGATACTAGAAACGTCATTAATATAAAAATGAACCCAATTGTTCCCGCCCAAGATCGAACTGGGGACCTTCTGCGTGTTAGGCAGACGTGATAATCGCTACACCACGGAAACAACACGTTCGCTGTTCCGAATTGAAGCACTCCTCATTGTTTCAAAACAAAACAAAAATAAAATAAAATAAACTTAAAACATTTCTTATTGTCGAACTTCTAATGTTTCTATACTTTCTGTTGTGATCACAGCATGACAGTAGCGATAGACGTGAATTCCTTTGCACGTTCTCCGACTATCCCTTAAGTCACGTTCTTCTTCTTCTTCTTCTTCTTCTTCTTCTTCTTCTTCTTCTTCTTCTTCTTCTTCTTCTTCTTCTTCTTCTTCTTCTTCTTCTTCTTCCTTTTTGTAGATTGTGACTTGATAACCTACAATACAGGTCCATGACTATAGATGTACTTTTGTAAAAAGATCATCATCATCCTCAAGGTTTAAACCAAGAATGGTTTGTTCCGGTCTCAAATAGGCAAATATTACAGCTGGTCACTCCCTTATTTGAGGCAATTTAGTAGTGAATATGTGCCCTGGATATGTTACTATCATATCGCGGGGTAAGAAGTATGGTGGGGCTGCCATCTTCAGGCTTAACGTCCAGCCCGAGTCTGGGTGTTCTCCCATAAACTGGCTGTCTTACCAGACTAAAGAGACCAGTTTTCCCTGTTGAGATATCCATAAGGATCTTTAATGTGGTGGTTTCTCCTTGCCTCCCACATCCTAAGTCGTTGAACAATGGAAGGTCATCCGTATTTAGGGGCAATTTCTCACCCCAAGGGCAAGAGGGTGTCCTAACCTCTACTTGACAATGACAAGAAGAGGAGGGACAGCTTATACCGGCTGTCACTCGGTCTCCAGAGCCGCGTTAGCCACCCATAGGTGTTGCCCATCCCCCACCACTTGGAGGTCCGGCTGGATATTTCCCTTCATCAAGGAATGAGACCACAAGGCATTACTCATCCTCTCCAGTACTTTGGAGGAGAAATCAGAAGATTTTAACTGAATTTATTAAATCTTGTGGATATTCTCTCCTATCGACTTCTTCTTCTCCTTCTTCTTCCTATTTATTTGTTTTTGTGAAATAAATTGTTTGCATTAGTTATACGAGTGCTCACAATTTAGGTGAGCAATTTATAAAATAAAAATAAATCTTAAAAATAATTTTTTGAGCGTACAGAGGCAGATGTCTAAATGAATCAAAATGTTAGTCGACAAAATATTAACAAAAATACATCGTGTTTTCGCCCAAGATCGAACTGAGGACCTTCTGCGAATTAGGCAGTAGTGATAACCGCTAAACCACGAAAATAACACGTTCGTGTTTCTAATTGAAACACACCTCACTGCTTCAAAAAGAAACGTAAAAATTTCTTATTGTCGTTCTCCTAAGGTTTCTTTACTTTCTATTGTGGCCATAATGTGACATTGGCGATAGACATAACTTCATTTGCACATTCTCCGTCCATCCCTTAACTCGCGTCCTTCTTCTTCTTTTACTTCTTCTTTTCTTCTTCTTCTTCATCATCTTTTTCTTCTTCCTTCTTGTAGTTTGTCACCTGGTAACCTACAATTCAGTTTCAGAACTGTAGATGTACTTTTGTAAAAAAGATCTTAACTGAATTTATTAAATGTTGTGGATATATTCTTCTATCCACTTCTTCTTTTCTTCTGCTTCTTCTTCATCGTCATCGTCATTTTCTTTTTTTCTTCTACTTCTTCTTCTTCTTCTTCTTCTTCTTCTTCTTCTTCTTCTTCTTCTTCTTCTTCTTCTTTTTGTTTTCTTCTTCTTCTCCTTCTTCTTCCTATTTATTTGTTTTTGTAAAACAAATTGTTCGCATTAGTTATACGAGTGAGTCCCAATTAAGTGCCCGTTTTACAAAATAAAATAATGCTTAAAAATTATTTTTTGAGCGTACACAGGAGGCAGATGTCAAAATGAATCAAAATGTTAGTCGACAAAATACTATCAAAAATACCTCGTGTTTCCGCCCAGGATCGAACTGGGGACCTTCTGCGTGTTAGGCAGACGTGATAACCGCTACACCACGGAAACAACACGTTCTTGTTCGTGACAATACAAACAAGGTGGACTGTTTAAAACAACAAATTTTAAATGTTCAAACACAGAATGTTAATTACATTACTACACTTCCTCTTTAAGAGCGTGCGTAGAGTCCAGCTGGATGTCAGATTGTCATGCTGACAATTGAAGATGGCCTCCAGAGGTAAGGCCGAAAGGTCTGATCAAGCGATTAACATCTATCAGCATGAAGATTTTGGAAGACCATAGCCTTACAGCCCAGATAATAATTTCAATAATTAAATAAAGGAGTATTATATCTTACACTTTGCCGCATTTTAATGCATACGATGAAATCGTAAGTTGATATAAAAACCATCTCCAGAAATATAATTTTATAATATTTGTTTTACATGTACGTTATATTTCAAAGGCATAACAAATAATGTACTTGATTTTGATTTAAAGTTGTGGAAGTTCTATCAATCAAAGAAAAAAATTACCTCGTGTTTCCGCCCAGGATCGAACTGGGGACCTTCTGCGTGTTAGGCAGACGTGATAACCGCTACACCACGGAAACAGCATGCTAATTCTTATAATTTTTATCTAGATCATTAACAGCTTACCAGAACCTCTTATAGATATTTATGAAATTATCAAATAAAACAAAACGTATACCATATAGTATACCATGTAAGTATCGGTTCGGAATAAATTAATTAAAATGAAGTATTTCTTTAAATCTTCAAATTTATTCTCAAAGCCTTGTATCAACATGTGAATTGATCTTGCGTATTTTTTTCTATTTAGGCCTACATAAGATAGTTTGTCCGTTGTACAAGCCATAATTTCATTAAATTAAGAGGCGATTACATACATTAGAAGGCAGTGAAATCTGGAAGCTATTTATGACCGACTAGTATATTTGTATAAAAAAATGCGCATATACAGAAGTATCATGCGACCCCTCCTGTGTTATGGCAGTGAAACCCGTATATTAACACAAAGAATACTCCTGGGCCCCATATATAGAAATGGGGAATGGAGGATAGGCAGGCATAATGATGATATATATTGTTACTTCAACGAACCAACGGTAGAAGTGTACGTAAAACTGAGGAGGCTGCAATGGGCTCGCGATGTTGTAAGAATAGACGACAAAAGAACGCCTAAAAGAGTCCTTATGGAGAGTACGATCCAAAAGATGAAAGATGGGGAGATTCTGTCGCTGTGGATGCAAGAGAGCTGTTGGGAGTGCGAGGCCGGAAGTACTTTGCTGCTGATGAAAAGAGGTGGAGGGTTAGGAGAGAGGAAGCCGAGGCTCGACTTCGGGCTGTAGCGCATAGGATGGAGAAGGAACAGTTTGGTACATAAATACAGGGGTGCCCACAGGGGGGGATCATAGCGAAAGTTGCGCATTGAGAATTTTTGGGGGGGAATTTTCGGGTGTATTTTAAGGATTTTTGGGGGGATTTTTTCATGAATAACATTTTAAATCCAACATTGGTGGAAATTTTTTACCGTGTTTGTGCAACAAACTAAGCTATTAGTAAAAAAACTAAAGCAATTGCATAGCTTTATGATTGTTTTAACGAACTGGCGGCATAAATGTCTCTACCAGTACAACTAGTAGTAAATTTTGTTTTGGAATTTGAAAACCTGACCCTGGCAGCCTGCAGCAACATCCTGTCAATGAGACTTTTGGGGGGGATTTGCGCATTGGGCCTTGGGGGGGATGGGCACCCCTGCATACATACACTATGATTTCTAGTTTTTCACCGCTTGATTTCAGTCATCCCTTTGCTTTGATTTACTAGATCTTGAGACCGTTGACGGTAGGTACTACTCCCAAAAGTATTATTTAGCATCAATTAGTTACTCTTTCCTGATTAGAGTGATGGAAGTCCTTTGCCACGGATAGAGAGAAGTGGAGGGTCAGGATATTGGAGGCCAAGGCTCGACTTCGGGCTGAAGCGCCACAGGAGGAAGAGAAGGAGTCGACTTGAATAAAACCATTTCGTGTAAATAAATTAAGGTAAACTTTTAAACCTTAGAGTAGCCCACGGTGTCTTTGGCGAGAATATTGCATCGTTTATGTGAGGGAGAAACGTTTGTGTGACTGTCTTGAACGCTTTATCGTATATTGATGATAGTTGTCGTATTTCCTTACGTTTCCTGTCTTGAAAGGCAACAAACAGTGGTACCAACAGTAATAAAACAAAGCAATGACTGTAAACAAAATTAAAAGCCGCTGCTTGCGTGACTCTTCCCTGTCATTCAGACGTCAGCGTCTCTATTTCGTTTGGTACGATATATTCTGTGTGTTTTATGGTAGCTGGCAGCAATTTTCACAAAAGACTCATTCCACAGCTTTCACGATCCAACGAAACTGCACCGATGGAAAATTATTGGTGTCCCTTTTACACCACAGAAATAACACACTTAAAAGTTTAACTTAAGCAGTGTTGCGCCGACTATTCTTAATCGTGTTACCATTATTCATTTATTAATTTCTTAACTTAATAATAATTTTAATAATAATAATCATCATCATCTTCAAGTGTTAAACCAACAATGGTTTCTTCCGGTCTCAAATAGGCAAAGATTAGAGCTGGTCACTCCAGGGCTTCCAGCCCATAGTTGTTTGGGGATGCGGCAGTCATCATTCGGCAAAGATGTTTCCAACAATTCAGCCGATACTGGGCGATCCTGTCGAGTATACTCATAATATTCAGTTCCTGCCGTATATCTGTGTTTCTTCTATGATCGTGAAGAGTATACCCTGCCACGTGCCTGATAAATCTCATTTCAGCCCCTTGGATGCGGCTAGCCTGGCCTTTCGTCAAATCCAATTCTCAGACCCATAAAGAAGCGTGGAAAGAGCCATCACCTTGTAGAATTTTAGGCTTGTTCCTTTACTTCTGACTTAAGGTTCGCCTAATGGTCCCGCACATAATGTTGAACTTACGCAACTTATTCGCAAACAATAATAAATAATAATAATAATGTTATTAATATACATTCTTTATGTAATAAGAGTTACTCAGGTTCACAATGATTACCAATCCGTTAAGATCGCTGTGGAAGTCCCAGTTCCTAGCATTAAATACTGTTTTAAAGATTTAGTTTTTGGGGGTAGTTTGTTACAAATATAATGTGTTACAATTATTTGTCTTAGTATGTATAAAAGTATGTCTCACTGTTCCAGACAAAATATATTCCAATATCAGCTACAGATAGATACAGACTCTGTGGTGAATTTACATTAAAGTGAAGTAAATCGAAGAGAACAAAGGAGAAGATCCTATCGTCATTTCTTTGCTTTAAAATGTGGGTTTTAGAACAGAGTAATCTTACCAGCCGATGAAGTTCCTTTGAAAAAGCTACAAACTTTAAATCTCTCTCTCTCTCTCTCTCTCTCTCTCTCTCTCTCTCTCTCTCTCTCTCTCTCTCTCTCTCTCTCTCTCTCTCTCTCTCTCTCTTTCTATCTTTCTTTCTTTCTTTATTTTTTCTTTCTCTCCCTCATTTCTTTCCTGCTCTCCCTGCTTCTCCTTCATTACATGCATATGCACACTGTAATTTTCTTTAAAATATAATAATGCCAAGTTCGTTGCGAGCAACGACAATCCCAAGTTGATCTCATTTAGGGCAACACTTAAAATATCAGGGGGAAGGTCATTTCAGTTGATTGAATACCGGTTCATCACGGGGCCTAATCACCCATGCCTCACATCCATATAATAACCCTTTGGTACTGCTTTCAGTTCTTTTTCCCTTCTACAACGCCTTTCCAGAGTCCTTCTTATAGTAGATAATAGCTAAATCTTATTATCTTATTATCTAGGTAATATAGTTATCTTATTTCCAATAATCCTATCAAGGCTACAAGTAATATCACAATCCCAAGGTATCTGAAGTTATTTACTGTACTTGTCTCGGGCGAACCCCATCCAAACAACTCTTGGGTCCAATGGTGTCTTTCCCACAAAATGCCATTACTTTTGTGGCTTTGTGTAACGAAGAGTACCAGGATGGTAAGGAGAGTGGCCGTATGGAGAGCGTTAAGGGACCGGACGTTGGTAGGCAGAAACAAAGTAAGGAGATCAGATTTGGACTAGAGTTGAAATATTAGGGAAATAGAGCAGCGGAGCGATGAGAGATACTGTACACAGTAAGAGACGTAACACCGGATAGACAGGCAGCAACGAGTTTAGAGTTCAGGCAGCAAAGAGAAATAAAACTTTCAACTTGTCATAAAACTTCTTCTTCATCTTCCTTTAAATATTAGACTAGCGGCCTGTTGCGCCCCCTGGCGGCAGCGTTACAACTCACGTCCCACCAACACACAAGTGATAAATTAGCCAGCTAGTAACGACGTGAGGTGGCGAAACTTATGCCTTTAAGTTTTATAAAATTTTAAGGTATAAAATAAGCTTATAATTATAAAAAATCCTAACACACAAATCTTTTAGAGTAATTCACAAAAAAATAAATAAAATCTCAGGAGCTTCAGAGCATATCTTCATCATGATCATCATCATCATCAGTATTTCCACACCCCACCGTGGATCTCAGCTTCCCTCAGGATTTTCCTCCAGACTTTCCTACCCTTACCCAGTGTCCACCAATTTTTTAATCAAAGCACTTTCACATCCTATAGGATTCCATCAATCCATCGTAGTGTGCATCTTCCACGTCCTCTCTTTAATTCTGGTGTGCATTTTATTATATTCTTAAGAACATCCCCCTCTTTCATTCTCTCCCCATCTCAGCCTAGCTATTCTAGCTAGCTATCCAGCCTAGCTATTCTATCTAGCTATCCAGCCTAGCTAGCCCATCTTCAGGACAATATAGCGGTCGATATTATTGTAAATGTCGACGGCCCTTAAATAGATGCAAAATAATGCCTCTTATGAACCCACGAACCACACACTTTTACAGCTCAGAAACAGCTGACGCGAAATTGTTTTGTCTCGTGACACAATGTCTCAAGCCTCTCTCCAACGATGCGACGCTTTCCAACACGATGCGTCAAAACGGTTATGTCGCGAAACAAAATGTCGCTCCAGTGTGCGGCCGGCCTAATGCGACAGTAAGCAAAATAAATCAGTAAATGAGAAAGTACAGTAAAACCCTGTTTAACCGAACTCGGCGTATCCGAAGCCAAGGTTAACCGAAACGACGTCACCAAACAAAATGTGTGACAGCAAACGAGGATTTAAAGCCTTGGAGGAAAGAATATTTTCTTATTTTTATTAATTTTACTCTCTTATTAATACACGACAGATTCAACATAGCAGCTTTATTTTTATAGGTAACTTTACGTTTCATGGAGCAGGCTGAATAAGCAACA
The DNA here is from genome assembly GCA_034769895.1 of Magicicada septendecula. Taxonomy (NCBI): domain Eukaryota; kingdom Metazoa; phylum Arthropoda; class Insecta; order Hemiptera; family Cicadidae; genus Magicicada; species Magicicada septendecula. The sequence continues at coordinate 1,384,619,456 of CM068367.1, read as the reverse complement.
TCATCAGACATCTTACTTTTAACGATTAGGCGAGACATTGCAGCGCGCAAACGCTGTTTAGAAAAAAATTACGAACTTTTTAAACTAACACTACGTAACTGTAAACATAGATTACGATATATTTCATATTTATAATTTGAACTTTTATAAGAAAATATGTTATTACCGATAATTTTGTGATTTTTATGCCTTAGTAAACGGAGATAGACTAAACGGATTATCCGAAAAATGGGTTGACCGAAATGGCTCCACTTCCTTTAGTTTGGTTAAAAGGGGTCTACTGTAATTTTTTTTAATATCTTTATTCCAATTATTAAAGTAGACAATGTTTATTACATTCACCGCACTAGGAATTACCTGCTCACCACATATTGTGAGCAGTGACAAGTTAAGTTTTACTAGTGTATTAATAATTAATAATTAATTAATAATAATATTTAATTCAACAAAAAACAATCTTTCATAGGTCCGGTCGGTTCTTATCGCCAATAATTTTGTCACATATCGATTTTGCAGTCACTAAAACCTTATATAGGCTGTACTAAATTTTAACATATACTAAAAAGAATAGATCCCTAACATTTCATAATTAACCCCGACTGAAATAATCCTTTTTAACCTTAATTCACATCAATGATTACAACTAAGATAACAAGTGTTATTAATAATAGGCTATAAAATAATTAACCTAATATTTAGCAGTTCTGCCAATTTATAACATAAAGTAAACACTTTCATATTCAACTAAATCTGATATATTTTTTTCGAAATGAATCGAAATTATTATAATTGTTAACAATTTTGAGTAATAACCAAATAATGAATACTTTTACAACACAACTAAATCGAGCTGTACTTATACAAACGCAAATTAAATTTCTTCTGTTAATGACAGCATCTCGTGCGTGGTTAAAATCATTATTAACGATTTGCAGGATGATAAAGGTATTCAACTGATCTTCTATTTATTAGCCAAGATTTCAGATGTTTGAGAAAATTTTTTTTTTTTTATTATTATGTCGGTAGTAAACGATTATAGAATCTAGGATACAAAACATAAATAAGCTTGTTGTAAAAAACCTTTCTAGCTAAAGGTATCAAAAGAGTTTTATTTTCACATCTTAGTTGTCGAATTTTCCCATAGTCTCCACTTCTATAACCTCCTGAAATGTATGTTAAGCACTTTATAAACGTAAAAATGTCTTAAAGTTAAATAATTAATGTTCTAAGGAAATAATTCATTTAGTATTAAAAGTATGTACCGGGCTGTTTGGCCGTGGTCCATGGTTTTCAAACAAACCAAACGTTTCGACACCACCACTGGCTGTCATCATCAGTGGCATTCGAGAAATTCGAGTCTACCTGAACGCGGGTTGTTAAACGTGAGACCCACAGTACTGTGGTGAAGGCTGAAGATCTCCCGTGATGCTACCTGTACCTATAAATTCACCAAGTCCCACGTACAGGTAAAAATTACTCCATCAGCCAATCAGAGTAATGCACAGGTGAAGACTGCACCATGAACCAATCAAAATAAAAAAGGTGTATGATTGGCTCGCATCGCGCTCTGCAATCAGGTACTCAACAAATGTTTTCCCCGAAATGATGTCCCGCGACGCTACCTGTGAAACCACATAAGTAAGTGTCTCAATATTTTGTTCCTACATTTTCTTGATAGTCTCATGTGAGTTGCTCAGTCCAAGCAGAAGAATAAGAAACCAACAAGTAACTTTCAGCTAAACAACGTGAAACACTACCAACTAAGTAACACAAGAAACTTTAACTTATATAACAGTGAAGCCCTTCAGACGAGCACTGCAACACTGATACGACATTATCAGGTGTCTGATACTCGCTACTAGTCGCTGCTGTTAACTTTACTCTTCACGTTGTCGTCGTTGTTGTTGTTCTTCTTTGTTGCCTGCTCCACACAGTAAATCACTTGTGCGCTCTATGCGATTGTGTCTCTCGCGACGCGACGCGTCGGTCGTTTGCATACTGATAACACAAAGTCAACTTTTGTCCACCGTACCTTCCTTAGTAAATTAATTGTTAGTTAACTTATTTAATTCACCTCCTGCCGTCAGCCTTAAATATACGAAAAGTGAGTAAGTAAACAAGAACATAGAGAGAGAGAGAGAGAGAGAGAGAGAGAGAGAGAGAGAGAGAGAGAGAGAGAGAGAGAGAGAGAGAGAGAGAGAGAGAGAGAGAGAGAGAGAGAGAATTACAAGTTCTTAAGCTTTCAACATTGTTGAAATTATTATTATCCGCCGGTTACTGTTAGGCCGTTGTCCACAGTTGTCGTTAATGACAGACGTTTCGGCCCCCACCATCGGAGACCAGCCTCAGTGTCTAGATTGGCACGGCGTCCGCCAATTCACCTCAGAGATGAGGCAGATGCTATGTGTTTCGCCTGAGAAGGCCCACTTTTATAAACTTTAGCACAAGCACGAAGTTTGGTACCCGTGCAACGTAAATGGTACCATGTGACAGCATATCAAATCAGTCAGCATACTGCTACGTCTTCTTATTCCTCTTCTTCTTTATTCTGCAATATTTCGTCTCATTATCAATTTTTACAAACAGTCTTTTCTCAAAATGCGACCAATCGAATTTGCTGTTCCCTCCCTCACGGTTCCAACCCATGTAGTGATGTCATTTATTCTTCTTAATATCTCTTCATTTCTTGCCCTCTCTGCCCATTTTACTGTACACATTAGTATTTACTAAATCAACGCGTATCAGTGACAAATACCATTGAGCCCCTTATCCGTAAGTTCACACTTTAATTTACACAATCCTCTTTTTCTATACAGAGGATATTTCTTTAAAGATGATTATAAGATTTGAAAATCCGATGTTCTTTCAATTCCTTCAGGAACATGTTCTTTTAACAATATACTAGTGTAAAAATATTTTAAAACTTGTATTAGGTATGAATACTTTTATAAATATGCGCAGTGAGAACATGTTTGTTTCTGTCGCCAGTTGTAAAACTACTCCATTGTATATTACAACTATTATAAATTAATCAACAAACGGACCTGTACTGTTGAATAACAATATACTGTTAAGTCACTGTTGACTAACGTTAGAAGTAGACCTACGCATATTCCAAATCGTGCTGTATTTGAAATGCTCGGCCTTAAAAATGAAAATAATTTATTAACCACAATATATATTGTCAAACTTAGTGAACAGTACTGTGAGAGAGAGAGAGAGAGAGAGAGAGAGAGAGAGAGAGAGAGAGAGAGAGAGAGAGAGAGAGAGAGAGAGAGAGAGAGAGAGAGAGACGGATTAACGCCAGGAGCAGTGCAGTGTGGTGGTGTTTGCTCTGAGAAATTGGATTTTGATTGATGGTGGTGGACGTGTGTGTGTGTGTGTGTGTGTGTGTGTGTGTGTGTGTGTGTTGTAGGTCCTGCCACTGCATCTGACCCTTAACTAATTTATTATAAAGACCGGCGCACACACGGAAATCTGCGAGTAAGTGTGCCCACAGTATAGTACACTTACTACCAATATATATTGCAACGGAACACAGGATGATAAGCTATGTTGTTTATATCAGAGCACATGGATGACGAGCATTTTTTTGTTTAAATTTGTTTTATGTAATATTTTGTCTTTTAGCCGTAAGTTTTGTATTTAGAAATGGATAAGCATGTAGGGTATACCAAACTCTTCATAAAAAGGTGTTCTATATTGTCATGTATTTTTTGTGTGAATTTGTGCGCGTGTGCGGGTGTGATAATGTGTGATCGCTATAGCTTCAGTGGTAGTTAACCGATTGACGTGAAACTTTGACAAGGAATTATTTAGGTAAATAGCTTCCAGTTGTGTATACTCTGAGGTTCATAACTATTTTAGAAATATGGTTTTTAAGTGAAGAAAAACTTAATTGTAACTCTTATCAATGATAGGGTAATAAAATTCGTAGATAATTTCCATGCAGGTCTTTGCTAAATTATACAAAGTTTTTCAGGAAATTCGTATATCTGTTTGTTCCATCAATCATGTGATTTGGGCTTAGCCAGTCAGAATACGGTACACTAAATTCAGTAAGATTCATTCGTTGTAGAGTTCTGCAAGTGGATGGACACAGTTCTGCTTTAGCGTCTGCAAGGGGAAGTTGTGCCGGTGAAGAGAGTTGTTCTCTTAATAACTTAAGAGAATTAATTTATACTTAAGAGAGTATAAATTAATAATAAACTGTACGAGTGAAATTTATAATCATTCTGAGTGAACAATTTATGAAGAAAGTAATTAATGTTAGCAGTCAAACATAATAACAACGAGACTCATTGAAATATCGCCGCTGGAGCCGCCTGCCATAGAAGAGGACGACAAGACGAACAGGACGCCAGGACGAAGAGGACACCAGGAAGGAGTGACGCTGTAGAAGAGGACGACGAGACGAAGAGGACGCCAGGACGGGAGCGACGAGAGGAGAGGAGGACGTTGCAGCAACCAAGTAAAATCGATTTATATTATCGAACAATACAAACAATTATTTCTATTATCAATACATGACAATATATGATACAATATACATCTTTAAAAACTATATTTGTGTGTATAATAAATGATGTTTCATCTCCTCCATATTGACATGTTTGTAAATTTCGCACACTCACCATATCCTTATTAGTATAATCAAATTTGAACTGTTGCAGTATGTATGGTAGTAAGTGTATATATATATATATATAAAATAAATTTGTGATGTTATTCAATTTCTTTCTTCTGCAAGTAGTATAATTCGTATATTCTTTTTAACGCCTGACGCACGTTTCACTGAAAAATATCAGTATCATCAGAGGTTTCTAAGTAAATTAATAACAATCGAAATAATTCTATTAATATAAAATTAACGAATAATCGAATTTGTATCGATTTTAATGTAAAATAACTGATAATCGATTTAGGTCGATTAGTTAACGAATGTTTTAATGTTTATTTTCTTCAGCAGCTGTTTTCTCGGTTATATTTGAAAATTTGTTGTTTATATTTTATTCATTTTTATTTTTTAATAAATTTATAATTTTAAATAGATCGTCTTGTTTTGTTTTTATGTGGGTTTGTTCTTTAATTAATAAATTATTGTTATTGTGTGTGTAAATGTTAAGATATTCCCAAATATTCATTTTTTGACGTTTGTGTATGTTTTTAATTAATTTTATATTTTCAATGTTTGGAAATTGGTGGTTATTATTTAGACAATGTGTGGCTAAATTAGATTTATAAATATTTGGTTTTAAATATGCATTGCGGTGTTGAAGGAATCTATCTAGTAGTTTTTTCTTTGTCTGTCCCACGTAGAATTTATTGCAATCTGGACATTCTATTTTATATATTCCATTTTTATTGTGAGTATTGGATTTAGTTTTAGGTTTTATTTTATTAAAAATTATATTATATGTATTATAAGATATTTTTAAATTAGTATCTTTAAATATTTTATTTAATTTTTGAGTTATATTTCTGTAATAAGTGAAGGTTGTATATTTTATATTATTATTAATAGGTGAATTTTTACATTTTTAAATTCTAGGGAATTTTATTAGTGATTTTGTTTAATTTTATTTTCTAATTTATTAATAGTTTTTATTTTGTATCCATTTTTAACTGCTATTTGTTGGATAATATTTCTATCTTTGCTTCTTTCTGTGTCATTTAATGGGATCCTAAGCATTCGGTAAATCATGGAATTAAATACTGCCATTTTTTTGGGGGAGGATGATTAGAAGTATTTGGTATTACTAAATCAGTTTGAGAAGGTTTTCTGTATATTGAGTATTCAAAATTTGTTTCATTTTTCTTTATCGTTAAGTCTAAATAATTTAATTTATTATTAAATTCTTCTTCGAACGTGAATTTTATTTTGGAATGTAAATTATTTATGGAGTTGAATATTTTATTTATACTTATACCATTGTTTTGGGAAATGTACAGAGTGTCATCAACGTTTCTAAAATAACATCCTAATGGGTCGTTTAATTTTATTATATTTATTATTTGTTCGTCGAGTTTTTGTAGGAAGATTTCTGATATGATAGCGGAGGTTGATAAAGAACATTTACACACATTAAATAATAACCACAATTTTTACCCAAAATTCATAAATTTATCTAATATTAAATTCACGGAACACGAAATAGCTACAATTTGCAACTTCCGACTGTGTGGTGAGGCATTGACGCCAGGTACAACTGACGCTTCTTTTTTAGTATGAATATATTTATAACAATGAACTTACCTTTATAAGTTTTTTTTAACATCTGTAATCACTTTATGTAAGGTAGATTCAAAATAATATGAAAAATCTTTGGAATCGATCTATTAAATCCTGAAGTTTTCCTAGTGTTGCGTTTCAGGACGTGACAATAGAACATTTGCAAATAAATTGAAAAATTTACAAAAAAAAATCAATTTCCAAATCTCGAAGCCCCCTACTAAGTGGGGCCCGGGGCGGTTCCGCGCCCTCCCCCGTTTAGTTCGCTACTGGTTAAAGTGTCTCGCGCTCATGTAACGTTAAACTGATTCTTGTCATGTCAGCCAAGTAGTGTCAATCCCATAAACTAGTAATGTCAATTCTATTTAGCAGTAACAATACAGCTACTGAAAGGAACTGTAACTATATGCGTATAGAGCGAACTTAGTTCCTAATTTTTGTAAACGTGTATTTTAAACATCTACATTAAATAAATTTCATACATCAAATACATTTGTATATGTAAATAAACATTAATTTCACCAATAAGAGAGTGAATAATCTTCCATCATCGGTCATAAATGGAACGGTAGCTCCTTATGAAAACAAAGCCAAATACCTGGATATGACATTGGGTACCAAACTGAGATGGAAAGAGCATGTACAAAAAAAAAGAGGAACTTAACATAAAATTACGACAATGTAAATGGCTGATAGGAAAACATTCCAACCTGTCTTTATACAGTAAAACTCTGATCTATAATCAGATACTTAAACCCACCTGGCTGTATGGAATTCAACTCTGCGGGTGCGCAAAAGATAGTAACATCAGGATAATACAAACATTCCGAAACAAAGTTTTGCGGACCATGGTGAATGCACCATGGTATGTTAGAAACGCCGATATCCACAGAGATATTCCAACAATTAAAGAAGAGATTAAAAAGTCTGCGAAGAAGCATTAAGAAAGGCTTCACCTCCACGAAAATGCAGAAGTTCTTCAGCTGCTGGACAATCAACACGTGTTCCGAAGACTGAAGAGAACAAACCCATTTGAACTGGTGTAGTGTTTTGTGTTATAAAAGCAGAGCATTGTGCGCAGGTGAGAGTGTTTAGTTAAGAACACCAGAACTAACTAAAGGATGTCATTGGACTTAATTTGTCTGATATGTATTTAGTATTAAGAGGTATTAGAGATAAGTTGATGGTTGGTCTTACAGACCAGTTTTAACTTGTTAAATTGAATTTTTAAAAAATGTAAATACATTAAAAATGTACAATATTGCTTCAGTGTTAGAAGCAACTGACGGCAATTACTTCAACCGCTGAAGATGGCCTCCGATGGTGGGGCTGAAACACAAACAGTGGACTACGGTCTGGCAACCCCGGCAAATAATGTTTCCAGCTTTTTTAGTAAAAGCAATGTTATTAAATATCATAAAATTAGGCAGTGTCATAGTCACTGAAGAACCGATATTTCTTGTTATGTAACACTGCTATAAGGATACTCTCACAAAACACCAGGACAGCATAGATAGCGTACGTACGCATTTACACTCACGCTTGCACCTCATGTATCCAACAATTTGCAGCCATCCATCAAAATCCAATTTCTCAGAGCAAATACCACACCACTGCTGTTCGCGACGCTAATCCTGTTGCACTCATTTGAGACTCTCACTCCACCTCTCCCTCATCACTCAGTGCACACGTGCGCGCGGGATGCTATACTTACTTACCATAGTCATATACTTACTATAGTTACAATACGGTTACTAGTAAATTATTGCCAGAGTTTAGCTTTGTGTAGTTCCTTGAATCATTAAATACACAACTTCAACACAGTCGAGGCCCGCCAGCAACAATCAAGATAGTTGCAAGACTTAAACAATGCGCTGCTGCAGTTGAACTTCATTGTTTGTTTTAGTGAACAATGCTGTTCTGTTATAACATTGTTCAACATGAGTCAGTTGCTTCAAGATGCATTACCCAGAGACAACAATAAATAATTTGATAAGCATAGTTCAGATATTCCGTATCCAAGTCCATACAAGTTCAAAACATTTTTAAAATCGTAATGGTAAAACTGCCGAAACTATTTTATAGCTACTCATAAATATTGTGACGACTGTCTCACGGATTGTCGCACGGCAACAGGCACTAATGAAATCACTAATTACGAGTTTTAATGAAGTCACAAAAAACAATTTAAAATCAACGAGATACTCTCATATAGCAATCAGAGTTGGTGACGATGACGACGCCAATAAACATCAGGTTTCAGTGAAACATATATAAGTTCTATACGTTAGGCGTAATATTGGAGGACATTAGAGAATCCACATTGTGACAAGCTTAAAAATATGGGTTTTGTTCTTTAACGAAACCTTTTTGTATACATATAAATTAGTATTTTCTTCGCGTGTAAGTAAATTTGTACGTTTAGTTAAACATCAAGCAAGACAGCTGCATTTTACCATCCACTACTTCAAATAGCTGCCAACAAAAGGGTTTCGAATGTTACCTAGTCCATAGATCGGACTATGATCATTATTCGTTACCCTCCGAAAGCGCATTTTGGCCCCGCCACTTAAAGGGGATTGCAAAAAAAAAAGATGAACATATAATACGACTTTGTTTTGCCTTTGCCTAATGATTACGTTGGATGCTAGCTGTGAAAATATGTGTTTTACTTTATTCTTTTATCCATAATCTGTAATTTATACAGTAATTCCTTATATATTAGACACCGCTTTTCAATCATTTAATGTCGTCGAAAAGGCCTTCAGTCATATTGTTTCGGTTATATATTTTCAACAAATACCACTCTAATTCATTCATTCGTTCATTCAATCATTCGTTCTTCTTCTTCTTCTTCTTCTTCTTCTTCTTCTTCTTCTTCTTCTTCTTCTTCTTCTTCTTCTTCTTCTTCTTCTCCTTCTCCTTCTTCTTCTCCTTCTCCTTCTTCTATCAAGGACTAGGCGAATCACCTGTCCCGGTCCCAAAGGAACAGATATCCACATCATCAACCTTTCCTAGGCCTTCCTATATTTCGTTATCCAGCAGGCTTGTATTACCAAAATTCCTTAGGCAACCTGCCACCTGGCATACTATTCAGAAGAGCAATCCATCTCTTTTTGTACTCTGCAATACGATCTTGGATAATAAAAATGTTCAACTTTCTATGAATGTCTTTATTGTACAGTCTGTGTCTTTGTGTACCGCCTTTAACAGATCGAAAGGATCTCATCTCCGATGCCTGTATTCTACTCAGATTTTTTTTCTCCGGAACCCAACTTGGAGAATCATACAATAACACTGACGCAGCCATCATTACTTTATGAAGTTTTAATCGAGTCTCTTTGCTTAATACTGATATTAAAGTATTAAATAATTGTTTCCTTTGAAATTATTCATAACGTTTGAACTGAATTTTGTTGGGCCTCACTGCTTGGAGTTTTCTCTCGTAAACCTTATTTTTAAATTAATAGGTTTAATTTACCGTTCGCCGAACTATATAATTTGGTTTTAATTTACCATCATCATCATCTTCTTAACAGTTTTAGGCTTTAGCGGCCTGTTCCTATTTCACAGTCTACCTTTTCTTAGGTCTACCAACTTTTCTTCTGCCTCTAGGGTTGTTAACTTCGCCATCTTCGGTATTATACTTTCTTCCATTCTATTGACGTGTTGAATCCATTTTTCTTCTGTATTCTTTAAGCCATTCATTAACTGCAAAGCAATATCTAAATGACTTCTCATATCTTCATTTCTTATATGATCCCGTCTATTACACCTTTTAACTGATCTCAGAGATTTCATTTCTGCTGTTTGTATCTTTCCTTATCTTTTTCTTTATGACCCAAGTTTCAAAACCATACAGTAATGTAGGCATTTGCATTGTTTAAAAAAATTTTATTTGGGTTCGTTTTCTACATACCAAACTATGGTATTAATCATAACTGAAATCTCAAGTGACGGTTCCTCTGTTTATAAATTCGTTTTGGGTACTTTAAAATAAAAATTAACATTTAAAGTAGTTAAAATTTGTACGTAAGATGGTGCACAAAAGAGTTACTCCGACGAGGATGGGATTCGAACCCACGCGTGCAGAGCACATTGGATTAGCAGTCCAACGCCTTAACCACTCGGCCACCTCGTCTTACGGTGATGCGATTAATCATAAACTATGCTGATGAAATTGCTACGGCAGACACCGAAGACGAAAACCAAGAAGGGTGACAGAAATGTACTGAAAGAGCGCCTGAGGGATTGTAAACTCTTAAAAAATTTGGAAGGAGTATTGCTATCAATTTTCAAAAAAATTGATTTTTATTTGATAGCAATGACTCTTATGTCATATTGAGAATTAATGTTATTATATTGTATACAAATGTAATAATAATATATTTTTATTGCAATTTTTATTTTAAGAACATTGTTTTTTTTTGACACACGTTGCCGTGTCCTTTTTATTTCTCTCAAAACCCAACTTTTCGCCTACACTACGATGGGGCATTCTCAGTGGCAAGACTGAAGTTTTGACCCACCCCTATTTATACATTATCATACACAGTGTTGCAAACAACAAAGTCTTCCGCACCCAATAATTCCAGAAAAAGAATTTCGACGAAACCGAACCATCCAAGCATGATAATGTTTTTAGGCTTTTGAAACGTATAATGTGCATAAACTGCAGACTCTCCTGTTCAGCGATGTTCTATGTTGATATTTATTATATAACAAACATTATAATGTTAAAACGACAGAGACCGAAGATTTCTAGACTGTGGGGAATCGAAAGTGTGGAAAAAATATAGTGTTAACATCACCTGGACCGTTACATTTTTCGATGACGTTACACATTTTGCATGACGCATTTTGTGGAATTATCCCCACCCTAAAAACATTATCATGTTAAAAATAAATCATTTTACAAATTGAAACATAATACAGAACATAAGTTCCAAATTACGACTAAAAGTCGGGCTATTAGGACGTGGTCGGTTGCTATTAACGTCGTTACGTCGGTAATGTTTCGATTCCCTGTTGGGAATCTTCTTCAGGCCGCTAAGAAGCGACAGAGACGAAAGAAACGCTGCCGACGTGATGCCGTTTAATAGCAACCGATCGCGGCCTAACAGCCGGGCTTTTATTCGTAATTTGGAATTTATCGACACCGGACGTGCGAGCTTCAGACAAAAGAAAACACAGAACAATTATGTTTTAACACAGTAACATTTTACCATATTTTACAACATCAATTATGTATTGTATTTCATTATAACGATCCCATCACATTATTTAAATATGTTTCCAAACCGCGACAAGTATGTAGCTGCTATCGTGTCTCTTAAAGTTGTTCTAATTTAATTTGCAACTAGCTTCAGAAGTACGGCGATACAGCAACAGTGGATCCCCGTCTCTAGACGCCCACTGTACTGCACCGATGCGATGCAGCATTGTGACACTATCAGGTGACTTGCTCTCGCTACACCTTGTTAACTTGACTCTTGTTGTATCACCCACTGCTGCTGGTACCGCTTATATCCTGATAACACACAGTAACTCATTCTCTTCAACCCCCAGTTGATGGCGGGTTGATTTGCATACAGTAACTACAACTAATGATAACAGAATATTAACTTTAGTTATCTGTGAAAGTAGAGAGTACGGAGTTAGTTGACTTTCTAAGTTACTACTTCTTGTTAACTCATGAAATTTACATATTTTGGTACTATAGTCAATGAGCAATGTGATCACTCTCAAGAAATAGAGATCAGAATTGAAAAGGCAAGAGCAGTGTACATTAGAATGAGCAGTTTATTCAAAAGTCCCGATTTAACAGTAAACACAAAAATTAGACTTTTACGCTGCTACGTATTCTCGGTCCTCTTCTACGGTGTAGAATCTTGGACTTTGACTAAAGCCACAACTAAAAAATTGGAATCTTTCGAAAGGTGGCTTTACCGTAGAATACTGATCATTTCATGGACAGCACATATAAATAATGTTGAAATTCTTAGAAAGACGAAGAAAGAAAGGGAAGTTATTAACACAGTAAAGATAAGAAAGCTTCAATATCTGGGAGATCTCATGAGAAATGAACAGAGATTTTACTTATTCCAGTCCATACTACAGGGAAAAGTACTTGGTAAGAGAGGAGTTTGGGGACCGAGAATATCGTGGCTGAGAAATTTAAGGACCTTGTCTGGTATGAACACAACTGACTTATTCCGTGCAGCAGTACATAAAATTAAAATAGTCTGTATGATATCCAACATCCGAAACGGATAGGAGCTATCAGAAGAAGAGTTAACTCATGAAAGATGAGCAGTGAGAGGTGATAGGAGGGTCGGCGTGGAGAACACAGGGAGGTAGATAGACATGTGTGTGTGATTTATTTAATATATATAAATTCTTTACCTCAAGACGTTTTCCCTTATTTTCTACATGTTTTGGGAATCGTATTGTTCCCATCCTCAGCCTAACTGATTTTATATATTGTGGAGTATTTGTGTTTTGATTGGTTGTTGTTATGGTTTCCTGTTTTTACACTGGTATTATTGTGTGTAATTGTGGTGTATATATTAGCTTTTTGACTATTTTCGTTGTAGAGTGCACTGAAAATTGTGGGATGTTTTGTATTGATTCGTATTTGCTCAGGTATTAACAAGTAGGTGTATGTTTAACACAAAACAACAAACTAATACATGTAGGTAGCATGTGGACTGCATAGGTAAGCATGAGAATACCAAGGAACTGTACTGAGAATAACATAAGGCAAGACTAAGCAAAACATTTAAATCAAGTCTGAAAGGAATGATACAAGCAACCCAATGAGAGTAGATAATAGCCTATCACATACGGAATTTTTTTTTAAATTTATTGCAAATTTGTAATCTGTTTGTCATGCGAACAATAAAAAAATTACAGAATTAGGAACGTCTGTTTAAATTAAGAGATTATAGATGTTTATAAAGTTTATAAAACGCTATCAATACCCACGATTAGGTACGGCAGTGGCGTATGAGTTACAACGAAAGCATAAGAGAGACAAATACGAGTTCAAGGGATGTAGTTTCTAAGAAGAGTCAATGGATGTCATCGAAGACATATAATAAGAAGCGAAATAATCACTTCTTATTAAATGAAAAAATAAAGGAAAACATAATTAAGTGAAACGGCCGTTTGGAAAGGATGGAAGAAAATAGAATGTCCTATAAACAAGAATGTATAAAGCAAAAGAAATAAGAAAAATAGGGTGACCGGAAAAAAGAGGAGCGCCGTACGGGGCAACAGTTCAAAACACATGAAGAGGAGATGATGATGAATAACAGGTGAAGATCTGTAATAATATAAGCGGACAGTTTTAAGGAAGCAACTATACCAGCAGTAGAGGATACAGATTTCTAAAATTAATAAATACATATGCAAGTTCTTAAGCTTTCACGGGCGGCTTCAAAATTTTTGAAATTACGATTATCAGTCGGTTTGTTAGGCCATGGTGAACAGCTGTCGTTAATGAGAGACGTTTCGGCCCCACCAACGGAGACCATCCTCAGTGTCTATATTGACGCGGTGTCCGCCACAGAGATGATGTAGAGACTACATGTTTTGCCTGAGAAGGCCCACTTTTATAAACCTTTGTACCAGCACGATCTAAGCTGAAAAGCAGCATCAACCAATCAGCATGAAGCCAATCTAGACACTGACGTTGGCCTCCGATGGGGGGGGGGACAAAACGTTTGTCAGTAACGACAACTGTGAACCACGACCTAACAGCCCGGCTGATAATAATAATAATTTCAACAATAAATACACACACAAACACACACACCACAACACACTATTACTAACAAATCTTAGCGAAAGACGAAGGTTTATACTTATTTGGTCAATTTTCGATCTATTTTCTACCATTTTATAACAAGACGATTGACGCTAAAATTTATAAAAGAAAAAAGATTTAAAAACAATTTACAGCCACTACGGCGGGCTCCGCCGAGAAGCTGAAAAAAGGGACAGAAATAATTTTCCCTCGGCGCAGTTTCATTGGATCGTGAAACCTGTGGTGAAATGAGTCTTTTGTAAATTGCTCCCGTTACCATACAACACACACAATATATATGTAACAAATGAAACGGACACGCCGACGTCTGAAGAAGAGTCACACAAGCAACGGCTTTTAATTTTGTTTACAGTCACTGTTTTGTTTTATTAGTTATTTACCACTGCTTGTTGCCTTTCGACAAGACAGGAAACGCAAGGTAATACAACAGCAACTATCATATACGATAAAGCAGTGGTTCCCAAACTTTTCAGTCCGCGGACCCCCCCCCCAAAAAAAACTTAAAAATTTCACAGACCCCGTCTGAGTTATGAAATAAAACAAGCATTAAATTTCATACAAAATCTTATATTTTAATAAAAATATATTAAAATCAAAATTCTCTTAACTTTGCAAAATTATAATATTAATGATATCAAACATAGTTTAATGTGAACAATGAAGCTTTTTTCGAACAATTAGCTCTGCAGTATTAATTTTAATGTCTGATCATTTCAATACTAAGTCACTCTCGACATCAAGTTTATTTCTTAACTTTGCCAACCTCTGGTCTATTTTTCCAGCCATACGTGTCGAACACCAGCTACTTAGGCGTAAAACCAGCTACACGGAAGAACGTTTTGCTTAGATACAGTGCTTATTATAATAAGCAAGATATAATGCCCACACATGGACTAAAAATCAGTTCTTCCTTGATGCGGCGATCTAGTCGGTTCGGCTGACAAACAGATCTGCTTTACGACATGATTTAAAGACATTATTAAAGCCATTAGTTTGAAATTTATTTTTACAATTACAATTAGTTTGAACAAAAAAAAAACACTGGAATCTGCTACTAATTGTTTTGTCGAACACCAGCTACTTAGGCGTAAAACCAGCTACACGGAAGAACGTTTTGCTTAGATACAGTGCTAAGAACTAAAATTTAGATTCTAAACTATGAAAAATCGGAGAAAATTACAGTATATTCTATTTTTTCTTAAAAGTGACCGCGGACCACCTGAAACATTGTCACGGACCCCAGGGGTCCGCGGACTCCACTTTGGGAACCACTGCAATAAAGCGTTCAAGACAGTTGCGAGTAAAGACGTTCTCCCACAGACAAACGACATAATACGCTTGTCAGGGTAACCGTGGGCTACTCCTAATATTCAAAAGTTTATCCTAATTTTTTACACAAAATGGTTGGACATAAATAGCGAATAAACATAAATAGTAAAATAGTGAATATAAATAAGTAAAAATAAATAACATAAATAGTGAAACCTGTGAAATGAGTCCTTTGTGAAAATTGCTGCCAGTTACCATAAAACACATCGTACCAAACGAAATAGAGACGCTGACGTCTGATGGACAACACTTAGAGACCGGGCAGAGATGGAGAGAGTCACGCAAGCAGCGGCTTTTAACTTTGTTTAGAGTCATTGCTTTGGCTTATTACTGTTGGTATCACTGTTTGTTGCCTTTCAAGACAGGAAACGTAAGGAAATACGACAACTATAATCAATATACGATAAAGCGTTCAAGACAGTCTCACAAACGGTTCTCCCTCACATAAACGATATAATGTGCTCGCCAAAGACACCGTGGGGT
This sequence comes from Magicicada septendecula, assembly GCA_034769895.1. NCBI lineage: Eukaryota > Metazoa > Arthropoda > Insecta > Hemiptera > Cicadidae > Magicicada > Magicicada septendecula. The sequence goes on along the minus strand of CM068367.1, from coordinate 1,384,603,581 downwards.
ACTCCTAAGATTCAAAAATTTACCCTAATTTATTTACACAAAATGGTTTTATACAAGTAGACTCCTCGGGTAACCGACACCTCCTCTTCCTCCTATGGCGCTACAGCCCGAAGTCGAACCATGGACTCCACTATCTTGACACTCCACTTCTCTCTATCAGTAGCAAAGGATTTCCATCCTCGCACTCCCAACATCTCTCTTGCATCCACAGCGACATCATCTTCCCATCTTTTCCTTTAACGGCCTTTTCGTCTTTTGCCATCCGTACTCCCCATAAGGACACTTTTAGGTGTTCTTTTGTCGTCCATTCTTACGATATCGCCAGCCCATTTGAGGCCCCTCAGTTTACGTACACTTCTACCGTTGGTTCGTTGAAGTGGCAGTATATCTCATCATTATGGCTATCATCCATTCCCATTTCTATATATGGGCCTAGAAGGAACTTCCTTTCAAATATCTTTAGGCGATAAATTGCTCTTTGTGTTAATATCCAGGTTTCACTGCCGTAGCACTGGATGGGTCCCATGATACATTTTTAATACAAGCAGACTAGTCGGTCATAAATAGCTACCGGACCTCACTGACTTCTAATGTATGTAACCGGCGGTTAATTTGATCAAATTATGGCCTCAAAATGGACAAAATTCTTTATGTAAATAGAAAAAATACGCAAGATCAATTCCCATGTTGATACAAGACTATGAGAATAAATTTAAAGATTTTAAGAAACGTAAACTCTCGATTATCCGCGGGCGGATTATCCGCAGTCTTCCTTTCCTATTTTTTTTTCTTTTTCTTTGCGACGATAAATTACGGTATTAAAAGAAAACCTACAACAGTAGAATAAGTTATAAAATTAGGCCTACAATTAAACGTTACAGCGAAACATAGAATACCGTAAATGAAAACAAAGAATGTAGGGAAATGGAAGCACGCGTGTTGAGAGAATGCATGAGTCACGATCGGCAGGTGCAGAAGCTATTAGAGCGACAACCATCAGTTGGGGTGAGTGGAAGTCAATCAGCCAAGGTCATTGGCACTGCTCGTCACCGGCACCTTATTGCCTCCCCTCCTACCCCTTCGCTCCCACTTCCAGTCCTCATAACTCAGGCATCAGTTTGTGCGTTTCTGTTAACCTGTGTGCGCGTGTCGACTAGCAGTCCGCGTGTGTGTTTAAATTGTTGTACGTGATTTTAGTTTACACTACTATTGAAAAGTGATTGAAAAAAGTGGTCTTATCAATTCAAGAGAAACTAGAATTTATTAAAAAAATTGAAAATGGTGCGTCGAAAAAGCAAATGAGCTTGCAGTATGGAATAGGAGAAAGCACTGTTAGGGACATTTTTAAACAAAAGGATAACAGGCAATTTGCATCCACATCAGACAACTCCTCATCAATGAAAAAAAGAAAAGCCATGAAAACTAGCACTTATGAAGAACTAGATGCGGCACTTTTAGAGTGGGTGAGTCAAGTGAGAAGTGAGGGAACTCCTATTTCAGGGCCTATTGTTGCTGCAAAAGCAAAACAGTTTTTTGAAATGCTAGGTTTAGAGGGAACATCTGACGCATCATCAGGGTGGTTGACAAGGTTTAAACAACGTCACGGGATAAGGGAAATTGGGCTTCACGGTGAGAAATTAAGTGGCGACAAACAGGAGGCAGCGGAAAATTTCAAAACTGATTTTGAAAAGTTTCTTCAGTCAGAGGGAATTTCTTACGAACAAGTGTACAACGCGTACAGCGATGAGTCGGGGCTGTTGTGGAAATGTTTACCGACACGAACACTGGCATTTGAAAACGAGCGGCAAGCTCTAAGTTCAGTAAAGAACGCATAACAATAATGACGTGCAGCAATGCAACGGTATCTCAAAAACTAAAACTAGTACTGATTGGAAAATCAAAAAAAAAAAAACTGAGGTCTTTTAAACGGACAAGGGCTGAAAACCTCCCAGTACACTACTTCAACCGAAAAAAAAACTGGATGGACCAACAAATATTTAAATAGTGGTTTGAAAAAAACTTCATTCCTCAAGTTAGAGAGCATCTCAAGTCTCAAAACATACCCCAGAAAGCTGTATTGCTGATTGACAACGCCTCGTCCCACCCAGGGGAAAGTGTTTTTAAATGGGAAAATGGAAATTTTTTCGTCAAGTTTTTGCCTCCCAATGTCACAGCTCTTATCGAACCCATGGACCAGGGCGTAATTGCTTCAATTAAAAAAAAATACAGAACAAACTTACTGAAAAAAAGGATCTTCAGGGCTTCTGGAAAGATTACACGATTCTTGACAGCATTTATGACATAAACACTGCTTGGGAGTCAGTTAAGCAATCTACGTTAGTAAAGTCCTGGAGGAAGATTTTACCAAATGTGGAAAATACTTTAATAGAGTCTGCAGAGGAAGAAGAAGACGTTTCTGCTTGTGATTTGGCTAATTTAGCGAAATCTGTTACTGGAGGAGGTGACGTCGATGAAGATAACATCGTTGAGTGGATTAATTGTGACGCCAATGATCCAGGCTTTGAACATCTTACTGATGAACAAATCGTAGGTGGAGCATTAGGTATGGTTTTGGAGGAGGGTGAGGAAGAAGAAGAGGATAAGACGCAGAAGCAAGTGAGACATGACTCAGCTTTAGCACACACTGACTGGCTCATTTAATATCTGGAAGAACAAGACGATGCATCACTTTGTGACAAAATGTTGTTAAAAAAACTTCAATCACAAATAAAGAAGAGGTGTTTCATCACGAAAAAACAAAAACAGTTGACAGATTTTTTTGTGAAAAAGTAAACCAACAAACTTGTAAGTACATAAAACTACTGTTTATTAAGTCTTAATTGTATTTGTAGACCTCCTACTGTAAATAAAAATTGTTCAAAAGCATTTTCATGTTAATTTGTGTCTTTTTTCGGCCATTTTGCGTATTATCCGCGGAATTGGCTTATCTGCGGTTGAAGCGCCACCCAATTCCGCGGATAATCGGGTGGTTTACTGTACACTTCATTTGAGATAATGTACTCCGAACTGATACTTACATAGTATGTTATATGCTACACGTTTTGATTTATTTAATATTTTCAAAAATATCTATAAGACTTTCTGGCAAACTATTAATGATCTAGATTAAAATTGTCATGAACAAACGTGCTGTTTCCGTGGTGTAGCGGTTATCACGTCTGCCTAACACGCAGAAGGTCCCCAGTTCGATCCTGGGCGGAAACACGAATCGTTTTTTTTTTCTTTGATTGATAGACAGAACCTTCCACCATTTTACCTCAAAATCAAGTACATTATTTGTTGTGTCTTTGAAATTACGTGAATGTACAAGAAATATTATAAATTTATAGAGATAGTTTTTACCTCAAATTATGTTTCCATCGTAATATTATGATTTCACTGGATTAAAGTGCTGTGATGTGTAAGAAAGTAGAAGTGATTTTGAAAGTAATTTCAATAATCACTTTTCGTAGATGCGGTCATCACTAGTTTTTGTGAGCGCGGACCCTCGACAGGTACTAGCATTCATCATGACTATTCCTCGATCTGTAGTGAACACGGTGTTCTCTGATAGTTATTATTATTCCGGCTGTACAATGTTTACACATTTTCCGAAAACAAAGATTCCAGAAGTGATTGAATTCTCATCTTCCACTGCTGCTTGTCCATCCAAAGATCTTCTTCAGTTTCTCGTTCCCTCAATACAGTCTGAATTTCGTCTATCCACGTGATAGGTCCTCGTTCCTTCTTCCTGGTGGGGTCCATTCCATAACTCTCCTTGGAAATCATTCCTGTGCCATTCTTTTCGCGTGCCCATATCACTGTATTGGGGGGGGGGGAAGTAAAATCAACAATTGAATTTTTCACATTCGTTCTGTCCTTAATGATTTCATTTCTAATTTTTTCACGTCTGGATACTCTTGCCGAACGTCTCCAAAAGTCCATCTCTGCTGTCATTAATTTTGTTCTTATGTGTTTATTAGTAGTCCAAACTTCTGACCGTAAGTCATGATACTTCTTAACAATAATTTTAAATATTTTGCTTTATTTGCTGTAATAATAGTTTCTGCTGTAATTTGCTTAGCCCACAGGATTCCATTTAATGTAGTAGATATAGCCATCTTTCCCAGATTAATTCTGGATTGTATTTCTTGCTTCCCACTGGCCATAATTTTCACCCCCTAAATACTTGTATTTCTCTGTATATGAAATCTTCCCCATGTCTTCTTCCAATATCAAGTCTTGATGAAGGTTTAGTACTAGGAACTCTTACAACAGAAAGAATGTTCCTAGTTGACGGTAACTTAATAGTGTCGGGTCTGCGGAGGCGCTCGAAAGCACTCCCACTCAAAAGCAAGCGGATATGAGGCCACCCTGTGGTGATGTAACCGAAGAATATTACTCTACATGTGTGGGGGGAGGGGACATAACTGAAACAAAGCAACATACACAGAATGTGTTACAATATTGTTCTTAATTCACGTTATTTCATAGTTATAATAATTTACTTTGATTGAATTAAATTTACCGAAAGTTGGATATGAATAAAAGAAAAAATTCCTCTTGTTTCCGCCCAGGATCGAACTGGGGACCTTCTGCGTGTTAGGCAGACGTGATAACCGCTACACCACGGAAACAACACGTTTGTTCTTTGAACGTTCAAGAATTCTAAGCGTTTTATAATTTACTAGTCCTATAAACATTTATTTCAGAAATCCTCAAATTTTTCCATGTTATTTATTTTATATTATTATTAATAATAAAACTTTTTACAGGAATATATTTTATCTTGTAAATTACATATGTTTCGATAGTAATCCAATTATCATCATCAGATATAAATTAGTTCATTTATATTAATTTATATTAGATTAATTTATATCTGATGATAATAGTTAGATTACTATCAAAACATATGTAATTTACAAAATATAAAATATTCTTGTAAAAAGTTTTAAAATTAATAATAATATGAAATATTTATTTGTATAACGTTTTTATGTTCAGTAGTTTTGTGACTACCCAGCGTAACGTAGAAGATGTAATACAAAGCCTAATAAGCAGGGGGTTAACTGGATAATTCATATTTTAGTATATTTTTGCCCTTACGTCGTACTTCCGCGTGGAGAATGATCGCAAAGAATGAACGTAAGTAAATTGCCACACCACAAAAAAGTGCCTATGATTTGCTTACGTACAACAACAGTAACCTATTACATAGAGGTATAATAACGATAGAGGTATAATATAACTATTATATTATACCACCCAGGCAGTTATATTATACCTCTATGGACGTAACTAGGAACTGCTCTCGAGGGGGGAGACTAGCTTCTGGGAGGGGGCTCAGACTAGCTTGAAGGCTGGATCCCCCATTTTTTTTAGGCGAAATGATTAATTCAAAATTCTTTCCATACATTTTTTATAAAAACATTTCATAAATATTTTGTGGCTCAAAGTTTCTTAGTAAACTAACTCAAAGGTTTTTTCTGAAGGTTGAAAAAATATTGAAAAGCTCTGATTTCAAAATGTTCTTTCTTAATTAATTTTTACTCAAATTAAAGATAATAAATCTCATGTCATTAGGAACCATATTAATTTTGAATTAATATTATTAATAAATCTTTGGAAAATGAGACTTTATGAAGACATTTTGAAAAAGCCGGTATTATTGCCTCTTCTCACTTTAATTTAAAGACGTTGTCCCAAGAATGTTTAAGTAATTTATAGATCGTGTTAAACTATGTTATTTTATATGTAAGATGCAACAATAAAGTCTTCTCATTTTTCCGAATTAACGTAAAGAATCTGTTAGTTTACCTGTGCAAAAACGATGGTTCAAACCAGAGAGGTATTAAAGACTACATGAGCCATGACATGGACAACCCTGTAGGCAAAGAAAGTGTGGACGAAAAAGATAAAGGTAGATTAATGGGTAACATTCTTCTAATTTGATATGCCAAACGAATTTTTATATTTTATAAAAATGTTCAAACATTTGGGCAGATACATTTACAATTTTTTTATATTTTCCAAAATGAACACTAAATTCATATTTCGGCTAAAATTTTCTTACCGGGTATTTAATACCGGGTACATGGACTTTTGCGATTTTTCAAACGTTTTCCCTCTCCGCCCCAAATTTTTGTCAGATGACTCTAAAAAACGATAGAGTTCTGTGGGGTAAAAGTGTGGACACACATACATAGTTTTAGGAAAATCGATTGACGCGTTCAAAAGTTATCGTGAGACACCCCAATTAATAAGATAGACAGATCGAAAAATGCCAAGCGATTCAGTTAAAACTGAAAATACGCTTCGCTCGTTCAATTATTATTTTTTTTTTTAACATTCATCATCATCATCATCTTAAAGGATTAAACCAAGGACGGTTTGTTCCGGTCTCAAATAGGCAAAGATTAGAGCTGGTGACTCCAGAGCTTCCTCGGACTTCCCAAACCTCTCCGTCCCCTCGGTTTATAACCGCCCGACTAGCCCCTTATTTGAGGCAATTTATTGGTGAATATATCCCCTGGATATGTTACTAGCATATCGCAGGGTAAGACGTATGGTGGGGCTGCCACCTTCAGGCTTGACGTCCAACCCGATTTTCTGTCTGGGTGTTCTCCCATAAACTGGCTGTCTTACCAGACTAAAGAGACCAGTTTTCCATTTTTCTGAACATACATAAGGATACAACAACATAAGGATCTTTAATGTGTTAGTTTCTCCTTGCCACATCCTACGTCGTTGACCAATGGAAGGTCATCCGTCTTGAGGGGCAATCTCATCCCCAGGGCAAGAGAGTGCCCTAACCTCAACTTGATAATGACAAGTAGAGGAGGGACAGCATATACCGACTGTCATTTGGTCTCCAGATCCGCGTTAGCCATCTTTAGGTGTTGTCACATTACACTTCTTATTTTTAGCAAAGCACGTGTCAAATCCTACTACAAAATGTAGCTACAACACACTTGTTACTATTACAAACTACAACAATCAAACTACAAAAATAGCTACATTAACAATATAATAAAAACAATATTTATTTAATGTCGTGGCATCTGACCTGACAGTCCTGACCTGTCATTCACCTTCAATAAAATCAACTGGTACAGTACATTTAAAAGTAGGTCACCCAGTATTACACAATATCTATCAGCTGTAGTAACGTGCGGACTTTGTGGTGGCGAATTTACATTAGACTTGCCGGGAAATGAAATGACGAGCACAAAGAGAAGAAACCTATTGCTATTTCTTCTTCCTCCCTTTAAAAGATAGATTCGAACGAGAATAGTACAGGCTTACCAGACTGTGAGGTTTCTCTTTGAAGAAGGAGAAGAAGCCACCGCAAAATTTAATCCCTCGCTTCCTTTACACACACACGCGCACGCGCGTGCGCGCTCGTAGTATTGGTCGAGAGAGATCCATGTACACTCATAAGGTTTAGTTTTTCACTAAAATAAAAATCTTATTTAAATATGCTGAATGCTGAAACATGGCCACTCATGGCTGTATCAATAAATTCGTTGAGACTATTTGAAAGGAAAATAATGAAAAAGATATATGACCCAATAATGGAAACAGGAGAGTGGAGATGCCTTCAGAATGCTGAAAATTATAAAATATTGCAGCGGGAAGACATAGTGCGCTTCATAAAGGCAAGGCGGATAAGCTGGCTGGGACATGTGGACAGAATTGCACAGGAGAGACTGCCCAAGCAAGTGCTAACTGGAAACATGGAAGGAACGAGAAGAAGGGGCACACCCAGAAGGCGATGGATACTCGAGGTGGATAAAAACTTAAGAAGAATGGCCGTACAAAACTGGAGGAACGTTGCGAGAGAGAGAGAGAGAGAGAGAGAGAGAGAGAGAGAGAGAGAGAGAGAGAGAGAGAGAGAGAGAGAGAGAGAGGGAGGGAGGAGAGAACTGGAGGCGAGTGGTGGCGGAAGCCAAGGCTCATCCCAGCCTGTAGAGCTCGCTCCGGAAGAAGAAGATATATATATATATATCTTTATATATATATATTTCGTGTGTGCGTGTGTATGTCACTGAACTCCTCCTAGACGGCTGGACCGATTTTGATGAAATTTTGTGTGTGTGTTTGAGTGGGTCCCTGGATGGTTTAGATTCACAATTGGACCCGGTAGGTGGCGCTGCGATCGGGTTCCAGGAAATTATATATAAAAATGAATGTTTCTTTGTTTGTCCCGTATGCGTTCCTATACCATTCATCGGATTGCAATGAAACTTCGGTGAGTTGTTGTGCGCACGCCCGCGAAGGTTTCTGAATTAGTGGTGTTTTTTCGATGGGGTCCTTTGGGGGGTTCTTTGGGGTCTTCCACATCTCCTCCTAAACCACTGTACCGATTTCAACCAAACTTGGCACAAATATTTTACGCAAAGGGAGAACCAACATAGGATAGGTGTTTTTTCGATGGGGTCCTTTTGGGGGTTCTTTGGGGTCTTCCACATCTTCTCCTAAACCACTGTACCGATTTCAACCAAACTTGGCACAAATATTTTACGCAAAGGGAGAACCAACATAGGATAGGTGTTTTTTCAATGGGGTCCTTTTGGGGGTTCTTTGGGGTCTTCCACATCTTCTCCTAAACCACTGTACCGATTTCAACCAAACTTGGCACAAATATTTTACGCAAAGGGAGAACCAACATAGGATAGGTGTTTTTTTGATGGGGTCCTTTTGGGGGTTCTTTGGGGTCTTCCACATCTTCTCCTAAACCACTGGACCGATTTCAACCAAACTTGGCACAAATATTTTACGCAACGGGAGAACCAACATAGGATAGGTGTTTTTTCGATGGGGTCCTTTGGGGTCTTCCACATCTCCTCCTAAACCACTGAACCAACATAGGACAAGTGTTTTTTTCGATACAATCCTTTGGGGGTCCTTTGGGGTCTTGCACATCTCTTCCTAAACTATTAGACCGATTTCAACCAAACTTGGCACAAATATTTTACGCAACGGGAGAACCAACATAGGACAGGTGTTTTTTCGATACGATCCTCTGGGGGGTCCCCCAAACTATTAGATTTGGTTACTATGGCAACCCAATAGAATAGATTCTGTTATAAATATATTATCGCATTAAACTGAAGACCACGCGAACGAAGTCGTGGGCAACAGCTATTTATTTTTAAGAAACCTACTTTAATTGAACTTTATTAATTAAACTAACATTTTCATTACGTACAACGTGAAACTCCGTAGCGAAGCACGGGTATTCCCCTAGTATATATATATATATATATATATGTTGTAGCAGGTTTTTGGGTACATCCGTGTATGTGATGCTTATATTGCCGACGTTTCGTTCCGTAATCCCGGAACATTTTCAAGGCGTACTGATGTAGATTTAACTACGCTGCGCGTTTTATATCTTGCTTCCCTTATGATTTTTGCCGTAGGAGGATTAGAGCGTGGGGGTGAGTGTGTTGTGGCCATTTATTGTTTTTTAATTTCTGAACTGTCAGGAATTTCCAAGTTGTCGCTAGTTTTGTATATTCGTTTCTGTCGTTGACCGCCCCCCCCTCCGCAGACGGTATATCTCAGTTGCCTCTCGGTAGTGTCTGACTTTCTTATAGTTGGTTATATATCTTATAGAAAGGTCAAAGGTCAGACAGTACCGACAGGCAACTGAGATATACCGGGTGCGGGGGGAGCGGTCAACGACAGAAACGAATATACAAAACTAGCGACAACTTGGAAATTCCTAACTGACAGTTCACAAATTAACAAACAACATATGCCCACAACACACTCACCCCCACGCTCTAACCCTCCCACGGCAAAAATCACAAGGGAAGCAAGATATAAAACGCGCAGCATTGTTAAATCAAGATCAGTACGCCTTAAAAATGTTCCGGCGTACGTCAGCAATATAAGCGTCACATACACGGATGTACCCAAAAACCTGTTACAACAGATACTCACCGTGAAAGCCTTCGCACGAGCATATATATATATTGTAACGTAACGCTGATCTGAGGTACTCTCCTCGGTATCTTTGGATGTGACCTATTGTGTGCTGGTCTTATTTAATTAAGCCCCACTGTTGTAAGCGCCATTTGTAACGTAACGACTATGAGGTATAGTAGAGTTATATTATATGCCCCACGTTGTATGCGTCATTTGTAACGTAACGACTATGAGGTATAGTAGAGTTATATTATATGCCCCACGTTGTATGCGTCATTTGTAACGTAACGCTTATAAATGTGAGAGTACTCTCCGGAGTGTCTTACAATTACTGAGTTATATTTAATTCAGCCCCAATGTTAGTACGTCATTTGTAACGTATCGCGGGTATTGTGTGTGTGACGTCCGTCTTTTGACAGTCTCGGAGCGGTCAGAGTACCTCTTAGCGATCGCCACTTATGAATTATAAGTACCAATGTAACTAAATTTGATTGTAATGTTACCCAAACGAAACAGAAATCGAGTGTGTGTGATTTGGTCGAGATTAAGGAAGTTGTTTAGTCTTATTTGGAAGAGAGAGCGAGTACCATTTGTTTACACCCGGAGTAGACAATTTCTTAATTTTTCAAATATTCGCCGTTCATGAGATCAGCTGATTTTGACATTAATCTCCAAATGTTAGGTTAACCAAACGACACTGTTCCGTAATACTACCTGATGGATAGTCCTCTTCTTAGTTTACTGAAATCTACCACAACTACCCTCTACAATAAAAAAGACACATTTTATTATTCAACATAAATTATTAATAGTATTTATTTGTATAATATTGATTTTCTCTTCGGCCAATATACAAATATTACAATCGATCCTTTCAATCACTAATTCATTATATCGATGTAATTGGGTAAACATGGAATTATCATAAAATCTGGTTTTTAATGATTTTACAATTTTATTTTTTATTAAACATCAATCAACATATAATTCGTTTTATTTATTTCCCCAGGGTTAAGGGTAAGTTCTTTGTGTTATGAGATGGTCAGAAATGGATAATTATATACTACGCTTTACAAGATAAAAATAATCAATTTCGAATTTTTGTTTATTCTCTTAGTACGTAGTTCCGGATTTGTCCGCGAGAGTGCAGATTATGTTTTTATTAAACACATGACAACATTTTAGAAATTTCTGTACTGCACAACGATTTGATTTGAGGTTTTCTTGGTTAAATATTAAAAGAAATGTTTATATTACCTCTTTTCTCGAAGTTCTTACTTGCGTGAAGCGGTTTCTCGTGTGGTGTTCCTAGTTGTTTTGCAATTTCATGAACGTCTATCAGATACCATCTCGTTAAAAACTCGAAGCGTGGCTTGGCTAGGCCTGATCTTGAAAATGGTTTTTAACACTTCGTTATGGGGTAAAGCAAGTTATATTTGATATTTAAAGGAGTGGTACATAATGTGTATACTGTGAGTTAATTTTTGTTATAATTTTGTACTGTTTCCAAATGTTTTCAAAGGTTTTTTAATACAATTTTGGTCTCATTACGTTTTTCAACCGAACAGTTTTCAATCTCAATTTCGATTAAACAATATGTTGTTATTCTGTTACTGTTAGTAACACATAATTTCTATATCATTTTTTATTGGTGCTGCTATTTACTTTTGAGTATATAGGCTGTTTTTAATTATTATAAATTTATTTTTGATTTATAGAAAAATAATTTTTTTAATTTTGGTTTATTTCCCAATTTGATTTATATAACAGTTTTTCGTTTATTTTCTTATAACTTTAGATATAAGTCTTTAATATTATTATTAACTTTAAATGAATTTATATATTATTTATTAATCTCTTATAGTATTCTTACACTGCACTATTTTCTTCTGCCATTTTCCTCATACCGTATTATTTTATTTTTTATTATCATCTTATATTTAACTCTTTTATTTTTTAACCCTGGGTTATCTTATATAATAACATAATTATTTTATTAAATATAAAATTAAACATAGGTACTAAATTTTAGTTGCCTACACAATATAAATCATACAATAACTAAACAAAATACATAATTAGTTAGTAGCATCACAGTCTACTATTATAATCCATAATTCCCACATCTACAGCACAAGTCTGTAAGAAGTTCCCTTCACATTCACTTATTTACGCACTGGGTACACTATAACTCACTTGTCACTGTATATCACTTCAATATAGTTTATAATGTTTAGTGATATAACTTAATTTATAGCTAGTTATAGTTTACCCATTTCTGACCTTTATGGTAGTATAATTAAGTTATCATTTATTGGGACTGGGTTATGTAACGTTACAATATATATATATACGGATGTGTGAATGTATGTATACGTCTACAGGTGGTCGGTGCAGACACAAAAAGCGGACACGCCCATGTGATGTGTAACGGTGCAGCATTAGAGTAATGTAACACTTTCACTGTTTCACTGTTACGTGCTCCGAAAAAATCTGGTTGGGCGTTGGTTGGTCGAATTTCCACATAGAACGCTGCGGGCAAATGAGACTGGTTACCAGTCAAGCGGTCAGCAGCTGGCTTTTGCCACAGTGTCAAGTGTACATGTCAAGGTTTTATACGTATTTGTATTAGTCAATAAGTGTTGCACTTGTCCTTCCAATTTTATTTTATTAAGCGTAAGAAATGCACGAATTTTATAAAAACTGTAAAAAGGCCAAAAGTAGGTATACACTATAATAGGCCTATATTTTTAATGAGGTAATAAATATTTATATTCTCTTCTTCTTCTTCTTCTTCTTCTTCTTCTTCTTCTTCTTCTTCTTCTTCTTCTTCTTCTTCTGCTCTTCCTCCGTCATCATCACCATCATCATCGTCTTCTACTTCTTCTTCTTCTTCTTCTTCTTCTTCTTCTTCTTCTTCTTTTCTTCTTATCTATCAGGCAGTAGGCGAATCACCTGTTACGGTCCCAAAGGAATATATATCCACTTCACCAACACTTCCTAGGTCTCCACATACTTCGTTGTGCAAAAAGCTTGAATTGCCAAACTTCCAAACTTCCAAACTTCCTTAGACAATCTGCCATCTGCCATCCTATTTAGAAGAGCAATCCAGCTCTCTTTGTTTTCTGTAATACGATCCTGCGGATATTAAAAATATTCAACACTTTACGAATGTCTTCATAGTAGAGTCCATCTTTTCGTGTGCAGCCTATAACAGATCGCCTATCTCTGATGCTTGTATCTTGCTCATATGTTTTCGCAGAAACCCAAGTTTCAGAACCATATAGTAACACTGACATAACCATTACCTTATAAAATTTTAGTCAACTTCCTTTCCTTAATTTCCTTTCTTTCCGTGATACTAAAATGTTAAATAGTGGTTTGTTTTGGAATTATTCATAACGTTTGAATTGGTCTTTAGGGCTCCACTCGCATACCTCGAAGCTTTTTCTCGTATACCTTATTTTTTACCCCCCCCCCCAAAAAAAAAAGAAGTGCGATGGTGTAAAGTCAGGTGAACGAGGTGGCCAGTCGATGCTGCTTCGTCGTCTTCTGTGAAAACGTTGTCAAAGTGGTTCCTTATTACCAGCCCATAATGAGGAATTGCCCATCTTAATGGAAATACAGCTCAGAGAAGTTAGACCTCGTTCTGAGCTAAGAAACTACCACGTTACGCAACATGTTACTATCATCAGTGCCGTCAAAGTAAACTGGACCTGGGATACCTTCTCTGAAAACTGTGACACCTGGCCAGTCAGCTGAGATCCAATAGTCAAACGAACTGCACCGTGGTCGACTGTTTACAACGTGATTCATACGTTTTTACACGAAGCCACCCACTGGAGGCCTTCTTCAATAAAAACGCGTTCAACAAAGTATGGCATGCCGAACCCACCTCAAGGTGAGTATTAACCAATTCTACTGAAGAAGACCTCCCGTGGGTGGCCCAAACGTCTAGGAACATATGAATCATACTGTAAGCAATCTACCACGGTCCAACAGTTCTGTAGATTCCTATTTTAATACAGTTATGCTCCAATCTTCTATTGTAGTGTATTTATTCTTCCAGTGGCGGCTGGTGGTTCCAAATTTTAGTGGTGGCAGTAGTTGGTTGAGTGGATGAGAGAGGCATTAAAAGACATTAAACTATCAAAATCACAGACATACAAAATTATTACTATAATTTTATAACCTCAAACAATGGATAACTTTTACACTGAACCAACATAAACACTAAACCTGACATAACTTATAAATCAAGAAGGCTGTACTGATTTCATGACACAAAGTTGCGCTACAGCGCTACTAGTGGACCGTTGCAGAAACTTTGCAACCACCAAGCTTACATTGGGAACATAGGGCAATTATTGTGAAGAGCAGCGCACGTACTCCCATAAGTTTGTGTACTAAGCTCTGCCATTTACTGTTCAAGTTGCAAACGGCCTACAACCACCAGCCTGAGCGCCACATTTGAATTGTACGCGAAAGTTACCGCTTAGAAACTAATACGCTCTCCGTTGAAATTTATAACACTTTTACTTTAATGTTTTCGTATATTATTTTGTAGTCTAGTTATTCTATATTGGTGGTTGTGCAACACTGCAACTATAACACCAGCCGCCACTGCATTGTTCATAACCTAAAGATACCATACATGATTTAGGTTATGAACGATAAATTCACTACAAGATTGAGATTATAGGTACCATTAATAAGCAATAAGTGTTTGTATATTACAAGCGTGGTGTCTTTAGGTTATGAACAATGAATACACTACAATAGAAGATTGAGATTATAAGTACCATTAGTAAGCAATAAGTGTGCGTATATTATAAATACATCACATTATCAACAGTTATGTTTGTTCAGGTGGCCTGAGACGGCCTCGTATGACCGGATCTTTCTAAATCGTTCTCCTTTTTCAAATCGTTTTCCTTCCGATTGGTTACACACAATTTTACAGAATTGCAACCACTGGCATGAATCATTCTTCAGAAGATCAAGTAAGAGACGTGGGTGCTACGACTTTAAATTAAGTTTATACATTCAGCATGGCAATAATGTTCTAGGCAGGGGGCAAGGATAGTCCCTGAGCCGCGCGTCGTCGTATGTAGACTTTCATTGGACTGTTAACAAATGTCATACCGACTCTGTCATACTCATTTTCCTGTGACATATACGTCCGAGGAGTCCAGAGTAGAGGTGGGCCGATATACCTATAATAGGTATTTTGGAACGATATTTTTGTGGAACGGATATAACATTGACTGAAAAGTTGAAATACCTGTTTCGATTCAACAATAACTGAAAGTTGAAATACCCGTTCCGATTACTCGCGGTTCCGAGTCGCGGAACCCTCCTACGCAACTAACGAGTAAACAAGTACACAAGTAACAACAAGTAAACGAGTACTACGAGTATTAGGAGTATTACGAGAACACGAGTACGAAGCCACTTTTGGTGCTGAATACTTCACTCTGCGCATGTGTCGATTGCCATACAAGGACGAAACGAAGCAACAGCGAGGTTCAGAATATCTCTACGCCAAAGAGACGAAGCTGTTTTTAATAAATAAAAAAAATGCATACTAATGTTACATTTATTCTCGTGTATTACGGAGATATATAATACAGAATATAATAACAAATTAGATATACTAGTCACCAACTTGGTAAATTTTGAAAAAGTGAATTATGTTGTGTTGTACAGCGGCTGAAAGGCCATATTGTACTTTTTGTTAATGTGATTTCGGAGATGATATTAAATCATTTACGCACATCTTACGTAAATTTTTTTGACATTCTTTGTTATGCTATTTCGTGCACTCTAAATTTCATGGCCTGAGTTTCGCAACTGATTTGTCTAACCAAAATGGAATCAATAGTTTAATATTAAATCTATGTCAGTTTGTTTACTCCTTGTGAAAAATTAAATTAGTATTCCCAAAGGGAGTAAGGCCTATAAATTCTCTTGTTTCTTATTTTCTTTTAAACAATCACAGCTTAATAAAGTCGCAGTGTAAAGTAACACTTTTAATACTTTTAGTTTCAATTTATTTCTTATAAAAAAGTATATAATATAGGTATAAGTATATAATAACAGGTATTTGTTCGTGTTATATTTTGGAACGGTATCGTTCATACCTGTTATTTTCAAATACTAGTTTAGCACACCTCTAGTCCAGAGTTTTATGTATTAGCCACTGAACCCGTTGTATCAAACTCGCCTCTGATGAGTGTCGGTGGAGGAGTATTAAAGGCTTCTACGCATGCTGTGCGCACCGGCTTGGAATTTTTCAGTTTCCAATACTGCTTCAAAAACCACTTTCTTTGTTCTTTACTTACGTTCCTTGCCATCACTAACCATACCTGTAAAGAAAAATTTAATTACTGTATTATGTTGACCTACTTAATTTGAAGCAATAAAAACATCAGACTATTTAAAGTTCAACGTCAGAGCGTGTTGTTTCCGTGGTGTAGCGGTTATCACGGCTGCCTGTGCCATGTTTTGGGAAAAACGCGGCGGTGTTCCTATATATATAGCGGAATGATTAAAATTACGTATTTGACTACGCGAGGGGGTTGCGTAAAAATTTACGTACGCTTATTCGGACTTTGTCATTATGATTTTCCCCTCTGCCGGCCGACGCGTGCGCGCTCTAGGTCGGAGGTTACGTACTGTTTTTTTCAATCGCCGGTTTGTTCAGTTCAATTTTGGCTTTCGGCGTATTAACGACTGGTCTCCGGCTGACAGAGCAAATGTAAAAGTTTTCGTCTTCTAGCTGCTATACTTATGGATAAGTAGAAGTCTACGCGACCTCCGGTAAGTCTATTAACATATATAAATTAATTATTCATAAAAACAAGTTGTATTTATTTGATATTAGCGCGGATGCGTTGCGATAGATATTGCAGTAATTATCACCACGTGGCGGACAACAGGTTAAGTTCGTTTTATGTAAGTTTCAATCTTAACGCTGGTTAGCCGATATTAGCAGTAACAATATAATAATGTGTTATAGTAATGTAGTAATAATCATACTCAATTCATTAAACCAAGATGGGGCGTAAGTCAGTTATTTTCTGAAATCAGTGTACATCACGGACTTGTCAAAGTTTGCTAATTCCTGTAAGGGGAGTTAAGTGCTTCATGAAAACTTTTGCATAACTATTAATTGAAATGATTATTATTATGGAATGACTATATTTGGACATATTATATTTTGAAATATTTAAAAGGGTTATTTTGAAGCGATTTATTAGATTCAATGCTGTTCTATACTTAGTGAATTTTCGGAGTTAATAAACTGGGCAGGCCATGCAATGTCAGCTGGTAAATGTGGTAGTGTGTTTAATTAAACTTGTAAGTAATCCCAGATATAATTGTGCAGGGTTTCTGATGTAGACGGGAATCTGTCCCGCTCCAGAAGGAAGGCCGAACAACTGCCTCCGAGGATGTAGATTCAAACACTTTCGTCAGCTGTCAGCCGGAATGGACGGACAAAGTACACTCCACGGAACCCTCTAACTACACGCTACTAACCAGGTGAAATTTAACCTTATTAAACGAAAATGTTGTGGCCGATAAACTCTTTTGAGACACTTGTGCAGACGCTCCAGTTTGGAAAATTATATCCGGACAATGGGGGTTATATTTTACGTTGTAATTTTTTGTAAGGCTTACGCCTCAGGAATATATCAATGTTAATCTCATTCTGAGAATTGTAACTCGGCCAGGGTCATGCATCACCCGGGTCGAGGGGAGTTTTCTGTAAAAAGGGTCGGCACTAAGTTGTTTCTGTGTTGTGCATGCATGTGCAGAGGTATCTGTCCACGTGGGGAAATTTTACGGTTAATTAATTTTTCAGTTAATGAGGGCTCATGTATTTTATTATTAATGTAAAGATCTGGGAGGTGTTTTAACATGTGGGCGACTCCCGTAGGGGCCGTTCACTGCAGGTCTGTATCATGTCAGATTTTGCTGGATCTCGCCCGGACGCCTGACCCTGCCTGAAGTCAAGTTTTTTATGAACACTGTAAGCCTGTTTCAGTACGTTCAGGACATAGATTCTGTTTTGCAAAAATTCAGTTCCACTGTTCAGCTAATTTTGTAAACTTTAAATTTTGCCATAGCCAGTTAAATGTTGTCAAAGTTTATATTTTGCCATAGTTTAAATTTTGTAACGGTTAACATTTTATTGCTCACTATTCCAATTAATTAACGTTAAAGAATACCAGACTAATCAGTATCAGTTATAAATATTCATGGGTGGTCACGTTCCACTATTTTTACAAATTCTGTCAAGAAAATAAAAAGAAATATGAAATGCAGTTAGGCAACCGGGCATCCATGTTAACCTCGTGATGGCACTCTTTATCATTATCATTGACGAGATCCGAAATTGATAATTAAACATCTGCGTGGTATTTGTGCGCAGGCTGCAATGCTTACATAGAACATTTAGATTACTATTTATCTAATTAAATTTTGGGGCATGTCTGCTCCACTCCTTGGGATATATTAATTGAGGTTTTTGGGGTTTAGTCATTTATTAATTGAACATTAAGGTGGGCCGATACTTGGTCAGAATAAAGGGGGTTGAGGGGGTATGATGACAAATATACGCTGCTAACCAGGTGAACATGTGATGTGTTACTTACATGTAAATGTCTTTCTATGTCAATTGTATGTGTGTTGGGTCTTATATGATTGTTACATTATTATATTTGATTATGCATATGTGTTTATTTCTATATATTTATATCATGTTAGGAAATGTGTAATTACTTGCAGGTCGAGATTGTGTGCCATTTCACAATAGTATTGTTATTATTTATGTGCCATTCAACGATTTATTATTCAATAATTATTCAGCTATTTATTATTTATTCAATATTTATTTTTTATAATAATTTATTATTTATTATTCAACTAATTGGCGATGCATAGCTTAAGGGAATTATAACAACAATTAAGGGTTTTGAAGTGAGCTATATTGATTGTGAAATACTTAATTATCTTGCTTTAAGGGCGCATATGTTGTATAAAGCAGAGCACAATAAATACTGTTATTGTTATCTTAAGATCAGTGTTTCATTTGCAAGTCCCATCATACTGGACCCAGCACAATTTTGGCTTCTCTAGGCTCTAGCCTAGTCCTAAATAACTTGTGGCCTCTCTTTCAAAAAAAAAAATAAATAAGGAAATACAAATTTAAATATAAATAAATATAAATTAAAAAAAAACAAAAAAAGAATAAAGGGGGGAGTTTGTTTTCTATAGATAAAAAGCATAAAAAGGAAAGAGGGGTTACATGCCTAACACGCAGAAGGTCCCCAGTTCGATCCTGGGCGGAAACAATCGATTACTTTTGATTCCACATTTTTGAATCCGAATCCTGAGTTTGGAATTTATATATGCACTATCTGTATACATAATCCAAAACTTTATTCGTCATAAAATAAATTAAAATTGAATTTAATGTGCTTTATGTCAATTTAACGAGTTTATGTTTTTAGTTTTTCCCACCAACTTAATTAAGAATATTCGAATATTACAGTCGGGACTACTTACGAACTCAGATAAATTATTGCAGCTTTTAAAAATTTTTAAACAATTTTTAAATATCTAAAACATTTTTGAACAAAAACTTTAACTTAAAATATTATTAGTAATTTAAAAGTGTTATTATTTATTTTAAAAAAAAATTAATGAATATTTCACTATCAACACACAGAAAAGTATGGTAACACCCGTATCCATATTAATTCTGTGACAGTAAAGCAATAAAAAATAAATTCAAATAAAAAAGATTATTTTTAATTATGAATATTGATATAATAATTCTCAAACAAAATCATAACAACTAAAGTTGTTTTAACAAAACAGATAATTGCAATAAACAAACAAAAAATTTTACTGCAATAAAATAATTTCAATCGAAATAAAAATTGATTACTGTATATGTATTCTGACCTCGATTAACATATTTAATTCTGTCCTTAATTAATCCTTCATTATATTATATTCTGTAATTGATTACTGTATATAATTTGTATTTTGACACATATTATTTTATTGTTGTAAAAGCGTTTTGTTTGTGTACTGAAATTAGCTGTTTTGTTAAAACAACATTAGATGTTTTCGTTTATTTTATAATTATTTTATCAATATTAAAAATTAAAAGTAAATAATCATGTTTCATTTTCATTTTTATTTATTCTGTATTGTTTTACTGTCATAGAATTAATATGTATAAAGGTTTTTCCATGTTTTTGTTTTGTGTGTTGTTTAAAAATTAATAATAATACTTTTAAATTACGGTACTAATAATATTTTACTTAAACTTTTTAAAAATATTATAGCTATTTAATTTTTTTTTTTTTAATTGGTAAAAAATAGAATAAGTTATCTGACTTCGTAAGTAGCCTGGACTGAGATATTCCAATATTCTTAATTAAGTTGGTGGGAAAAATTAAAACATAAACTCGTTAAAGTGAAAAAAAGCATATTAAATTCAATTTTAATTCATTTTATGACGAACAACGTTTTGGATTATATATGTGCGTATATAAATTCCAAACTCGGGATTCGGATTCAAAAGTGTGGAGACAAAAGCAATCGATATTTTCCGCCCAGGATCGAACTGGTGACCTTCTGCGTGTTAGGCAGACGTGATAACCGCTACACCACGGAAACAACACGCCCAAAATATGAACTTTAAATAGTCTGATGTTTTTATTGTTTTTAATTTTAGTTCCTTGTAGTAATTGAATATATATATATATATATATATATATAATAATTATTAGCAAAATAATAAATTTGTTTTGCAAGGGAATATTTTATATTTTTTATAATAATTTTATATTTTATTTTATTATATTATCACATAACATATTATATATACACACGCGCTGGTCTGAAATTTTAACACGGACGAAAATAAAAACAAATTTTGAGAAAATTTATGAATTTCATAAAACTTACAAAAATAACATGAATGAAGGGTGAACTGAAGAAGTTAAATTATGAATAAAAGTGAAAACATTTTAGAAATGTTTTGTTAATTTAATTAAGAACAATAATTTTTTTGCTCAGGGCAATCACTCTTCTGCCGATACAACTGGGGTACAAAAGACAGTCGAGGCGAAGGAGTAAATGTGTTAGAACGGTTGATATACAACCCTGGCACATCTCGTTACAAATATTATCCCTGAACGATTTTTGAGACAATCAGTGAAAAAGACAGTGATATGAATCATAGGACATGAAGTCTGATTTTTTAAAATGGATCTTCTCCTGTTAGGAAGGCAAGGTCATGTGTGGATGCAATTTTAACATTGAAAAGTATGATTGAAGAGAGACGGGAATTTAATTGTGAAACATACTTGGCCTTTGTAGATTTGACAGAAGCCTTTGACAATGTTAAAAGGCCATTATTATGGCAAATCCTTGACAGAAGATGTTATCCTATCCTATACATCTCATAGAAACTATAAAGAGCCTTTATATATAAACCAGTGTACGACTGGTTATAGGAGGAAGGATGAATCAGGAAGTTCCCACTAATAAGGGGTTAAGACATGGCTGTGTGTGTGTGTGTGTGTGTGTGTGTGTGTGTGTGTGTGTGTGTGTGTGTGTGTGTGTGTGTGCGTGCGCGCGCGCGACATGATGTTTAAAACATGGAAATTTTATGGTGACCCTGGGATTTTTCTTAAAGTAATATTATTAAATTCCATTTAGTACGCAGATGATATGATAATAATTCAGGACAGCGGGGATAAACTGCTAAAATCAATGTACATACAAAATCGAATAGCAGCTGAATATGGTTTTCAAATACCAGTGGAGAAAACTAAAACAATGGCATTCAGAGGAATGCAACTGGTAAGAACTAAGGTAGTTATAGATGAACAGATTATGGATCAAGTCCACTTCAATTACTTGGGATGTTTACGTTACATATTGGACAGAAATTGATCTGGATGAAAAATTAAAGACATTTAGGAATATCTGTGAAGCACTTCACAGCAGATATCTTAAAAATAAGACATAGAAGGAAACAAGGATAAGGTTTTTTAACACACTAGCGTTACCAGTTGTGATGCATGGAGATGAAGCCAGAGTTATGACGGACAGAGACAAAACAAAGATCAGGCAGCGGAGATGATGTTTAAGAGGAGTGCTCTGGGCAGTACCATTCTCGGTAGGAAGATGAATATGGATATAAGAACGAGACTGGGTCCCATTGTTGGAACAGTTAAAAGGAGCAACAAAAGAAGATGTTATGAACATTTGGGAAGAATGGCGGGTGACAGGATTCCAGTGCTAGCAATGGAGTATAGACCGGTGGGGAAGAAAGATGTAGGACGGCCGAGAGCGAAGTGGGTCCCGGAACAGGTTCAGGATGAGCCTAATCTATGAGGCTGATGATGATGATGTTCTACTCCTGTAAATGAATGCTGAAGGTTAGTGTAAGCGAGTCAGAAAATTTCAGTTTTAACTACCTTTTCAAATTGCCTTCTGTCAGTAAACCAGTCAAGATGGTCAACACAGAGGTTGACAACCTCAACACAACTATAAATTCAGGCTACATGAATCCATGTCACCACCCATAAAGCTACTGTAGGCTTTGCACGTGTTGCGTACTCACGCACTTTTAAACAAATACTATAATAATAATAATAATAATGAATTAAGAAGTTTATGAGGTCTATTCTTTGTAAACATATATGAAGTGAAACATACATGTTATTTAATTTAATTATGTCAATTGTTTCATCAGTCACAAGACTTTCCACAAAATTGTCATTTTATAAGGGCACATCACATTCGCGTATGCGATTATAGTGATTTTTACATTAAAATAATAAGTGTTATGTTACAAACAGATGTAACACTGTTGCACACCACTATAGAAAAAATTATTATAATAATTTGTAATTAATTATAATAATTTGTCTATAGTGGTGTTCAACAATGTTTTCTTTCTGTTTGTGATTATAACTACTAACACAACTTTACTAATTAAATATTATTCTTGGATTTCGTTGTCCATGACGTGTCCGTCACTTAACTAAATATAATTATTTCACCTTCTCTTAGCTCCTGCAACCCCCTTCTCATCTTCACCCATCGCACATGTTCCCACAACACATGCCCAAAACAGATGTCCACCTTACATCCTGTGTTTAGTCTTCATTCATCTCTTTGACAATAGCTTAAGAGGTCGAAACAGCTGTCAGAGTTAAATTAAATATGTGAAACGTACCAAGTGTTTATATATCGCGACATAACGCGACATAATGATAGTCCTGTCTTAAAATAAAGAATTGCTCAATTCAGTAGATGTCAGAATGGGTAGGATCACTTATTCTACCAATTTAACGAATAATAAATGTTTAAAAACTAGGTCATAAAATGTAATAAAAATAAAAGTACAATATAAGAGTGCAGTAAGCAAATAAAATGTATAATAAATTATAAAATACAAACCTGTTAAAAGAATGTTGATGTAAGTGAGTGGGGGACAAGGGTAATCACTAGTTAAACAGAAAAGGACTGTAAAAATTAATGATCCCTATTATTACTTCATGTAAAAACAAACAAACACTAGGCAAATAGGATGCCAGTGAAACACCAAATATGTTATAAATACAATAAGTGTCAGTGGAGTGGTAACAGTATAAGTGCGGGTTAATTACTTTAAAAAAAAATGAAACCCCATAAATAACACCAATAGTGAATTGTGGTGAAGGGTTTCATCTCAGATTGAGAGGTTAGTGAAGGCTTTGGTGTAAGTAGTTGTATTTGTGTTCTATACCAAAACCTATAGTTATTAACATTTATAAACTACATTGTAAGTTAGTTTGAGCCTACTGGCAAAGTAAGAAAATTGTGTACTAGAAACCAGGACCTATGAACAATAATCTATTCATTAGCCAGTAATGCTTGATAAGATTGATGGGATGGAAGTATGGTACACCAAGTAGTTTGTGATTGTATGTCAATTTATAAATGTAAAATTTGGCCATGAAGACAATACCTTAAAGGTAACATGTTAAAAGATTTTGTTCTAATTATATTATTTGTTAATTTATGATTGTAACTTGGCCATGTAAACACTGCTTTAAGTAATATGTCAAAAGATTTTATTGTAACTATTGTTAAAACATGTTAAGGGTCAAGACTCATGTAATAAGATGTAACTCAGGAAAAAGGGTTCAAAACCAAAAACCTAGGTAATGATAAATATAAATTAGAATATATTAATGAAATGCTATTGATGGCCTAGGCCACAAATTCAATACAAAGGAAATAATGTCAGAAATGAGTAGATTAGTAAACTAATGTGATAAAACAGGAAAGGGACAAAATTTATGTGATGAACTTAATATTACATATTAGATTAATTTAAAGAATTGTAAAGTGATATAACAAATGTAAAAGTAAAGTATAGGCCCAAAATTAGAACTTTTGTAAGGTGAGAAATCATCCTTTATAATGACCAACTCATGTAAAATGAGGTATCAAAATACCTATAATATTACAAGGAAAAACACTATATAACTTAAATTTAATATGATCTAAAGCTAGAAAAGGAGTATTTTTTAGCATAGGCGTAAGGATATTTGATTTTTGTAAACTGGTCATGTGACCCCTAAGTTCACAGGTATTAACCAATAGCAGGCCAGAGTTTCTTGGTCAAGACCGTTAACGAAGAAACGAAAAATTATTATTCCATTGTTAACTTCAAGAGAGCGCAGATGAGCTCTGTATAATAAAAAATTTAATGTAAAACAAGGAATCAGTATTTGAACGAGTAGAACAGTATAAACAACTGCAAATCAAAGTATTAATTACCATATAAAAGAAGAGAATAAACTAACTGCCATTAACAGATGAAAACACCAAGAAACAGGAAAAACTTCGATCACCAAAAGTGAAAGCAAAATTTGAACACACATTCTGTGTGGGTGAGATCACTCGAGTTTATAACTAACCTACAACTACGACTACACAACACTCAGGTTAACTCAACAAACACCAACAAACTGAACACAAGTGACAACAAAAGAATTACTTAACTTAAATTAAAACTGTGAACACACTAAAAATCATTTATTTCCAAAGAAACGGAGCGAGGACATTTTCGGATAGCGTTTTCAGCTGACTACATCAGCGGCCATTTTGTCCGTCTCACAGCTAGCCCGAGTGAACCAAAATATTCGTTGTTACCTAGCAACCAAACTTTATTAATCGTAATATTAGTTAATAAGATTTTAATTTTACCGACATTTGTGATGTATTGTACTTGATATTTGCATTTCTGACTTCCATCGTAGTCTTAAAGAACCCAGAACCCTGAGATTTTTATTATTTTTTTAAAAGTTTAATGTTTTATAAAATTTGTATCCTTGCACAATCGAATTGAGCAACCGAGTCGACCCGACTATGACCTTGTTCGACCAAAAAGTCGACTATTTTATTTTGAATAAATGAAATAAGAATAAATATCATCAATCTGATTAAAAAGAGTTGTTATTTTTTAGGAATATTAGATTAGTTTCAGAAAAATTACAGGCAGCAGCAAGGAGTGTGGACAAACGAACGAGCCAGACTGCGTAACCAGCGAACAAGACGTCTAGCCGGTCGAAGCTGAAATCGATTACAGCAACAAGGCTGTTTTTACCCTTTCAGAATAAATTTTTCTTAACAATTCTTTTTCAATAAACAAATTTAAATCAACACTTTATTTTTGGCAACGTAACACTTTTCATTACAGATGGTGTCCAAACGCGGGGCATTATTTTAAAGGAATCCGCTACCCAGAAGGAAGATAGAAGTAAATTCCAAACTATAAATAGGCCTATTCTCATCTCTTTCCGTATCTGTAACACGTTTTATTACAATATATATATATAAAGTATTTAAAATTTATATTTATATTACCTCAAGATGTTTTTTTTTCCTTATTTGGAACATGTTTCGAGAGCTCCCGTGCTCTCATCCTCAGCCTTCGCGATCTTGCGTCTGGTGAAGTAATTGTGTGTTGGCTGGATGCTATTAAGGTTTCTTGTTGGTCTCTGGTATTTTAAAGTTGTATTATTGTGTGTGATTGTGGTATATGTATTTGTATTTTGTGTACTTTCGATGTTGAGTGCTTTGAATAATGTGTCATGTTTTGCATTGATTTGTATTTGTTCAGGTATTAGTTTGTTTTGTGTTTTATGTTTGTATATTTGTAAATTTTCCCAAATGTTCATTATGGTTCCTTTGTGTGGTATATGTTTTATTAGTGTCACATTGGTTATGTCTGGGAATTCATGTCCTGTGTTTATTGCATGTGTGGCTAAATTGGATTTATATATTTCTGGTTTTTTGTATGCGTTTAGGTGTTCAAAATAACGTTTTTTCAGCTGTTTTTTTTTGTTTGTCCTATGTATCATATATTGCAATCTTGGCATATTGAATGCCATATATATATATATATATATATATATATATATATATATATATATATGTAACGTCACAGAACGTTCCATAAAGGAAATCATTTACATAGTAAGTTATCATAAGAGGAAAGGGAGGTGAATAGTATCAAACCCAAGTAGTCCCAAAAAATTGTGTAATATTGTATAATAATTATTGCTACTAACATGAAAAACGACCAGACTGTGACTAAGACACAAACCCCATATATATTATTAAAGTGAATAACAGTGAAAAAACCATAAGACACTATAAGAGAGAGAAATAATGTCAGAATCAACCAAAATAAAGTCATTAATTATTAAGTTTTATAAGTCTGAATAGAGTATTAAGAACTATTTTTTGTGAATGTATGGACATGATCCATTATTATATTATGTAATGTAAATAAAATAAATGTATTAAATGACTTAAATACATTATTAGAAAGAGTTTAAGTTAGAATAAAAATAATATATTTGTTATGACAAAAAATATTAATGTGTTGGATTTGAGACCATACACCCAGATTTCATGAAAAAATTAATTATTATCAGATTGAAATAGAAACTATGTGTAATTGTCAAGCAGACAAAAGTGAACAATTTATTTTAAATAAAGAAAGCTGTCAAATGAATAAAAAGTAGTCAAAATAGCCAAAAACAGTACTAACTAAAAACATGTGGTAGGCATATAATATTGTATAATTTATGGATTTAATGTTGCCAAAATGCAACCAAATTGCATTAGAAAGTTGAAATATGATATAAAGCGACTATACTAATGTATCTGACTAACTTTAACATTGTAATAATCGAGTTAGCAACATATTTACCTATACCATATATGGCTGGAGCCAATCATCCAGTACAAAAATAATCATATCTGGCTAAATATTTACAAAATGCTAACAAAAATAAAATAGAATGGTACAATACTTCAGTATACCTTAAAAATGAACAAACTCAGTTGAAAATAAAGTCAATTATAAAAGAACTTAACTTATAAGAGTGAGATTTGTCACACTATGAAAAAAGGACATCTCAAGACCAATCAATGATGCTATGTCATCCTGTAATAAAAATAATGTATGTGAAGAGTAACCAGGTATCACAAAAGATAGACAATATAATAAACTCTGAGTGTACACTAGTGAAATACTACATATATTAAAGAAAGAGACTAATTATTGTGTTATAACATTAACAAAAAATCTAGGCCATGACAGAGGCCATGTAAAATTGTAATTATATAAGTATTATCTATGTTAAAATTTGTTTGTTTTGTTATAGGAAGGTAGTAATGTTGGATGTTCAGATTGTGGAAGAGACATAATACTTTCACAACAATTTTTTGTTATAAAAATTGAATTTTCATGACAACAACCCAAGGTGGGAGTTGTATATTGTGTTACTTATTAGACTTAATTTAATTAAAAACCAATCATAATTAGTATCGCTAGATTCAGTTGAAAACAGAGAATCTAAATGTAATAATGGCATACAAATTGTGAGTACTAATGTAAAACTGTTTGATAAATACCAGTGTAATTTTTGAAATATCCTTAGTATGAAGAATAAGAAATTCGTTCTAAAAGCTTCTACGGAAGTGAAAATTGTTCCATGACATTCCATTTCGTTTATTCTCGAACAATCTAGAAAGAATTTTTACACAAATATACCGGAAGTCGATGAAAACAGTCAGCCTGAATTAGTATAAAAGAGAGACCAAATTCGACCCAAAAACACTTGAAACTTGAACTCCAGAACTGATGCATCACCCACGACACTGATCAACGCAGCTAAGGCGAAACCGAGAGGCGAGAAATCGACACAAGACCCGAAGAAAGGCTTTTCCCGTACATTGACAAACAGACTGACATAACCTCTACAAGAATCTACGCCAAAGTGTTGCTGAAATAGAGCAGCGACACGGCAAATTTTAATAGAAATCACGCAGCCAGAACGTCAACGGCCCAGGAGGGACCAAAACTTTAAATAGAGAACGAAGTCTGCTGTGTTCGCATAGACTGACTAACTTGACAATAATCCCCTTAACGTAAACAAACAATACACAAAGCCTTTCTCGACACTGCATGGGAATCAGCGCTACGGCGGCCAATTTCTGAATCAACGCGAAACAGATGTTTCGTAGTGGCGGCGTTTGAACGATAATCTACTGCCAAACGTTTTTACAAAAAGTGCGGAAATAGTAAATGATCGCAATTTTGACTTAAAATAGATTCAGTGCACACGTGAAGAGGCGAGATTGAAAAACTACCCGAGAGGAGTGTCCAGTGCGAGATTAATTAACCATTGGAACGTGAGTTACCGAAATTAAAGTCAATTTTTTTACCTGGTTACATTTATCACACAGTTGTACTTCACACGCCACACACACACACACACCTTCAAATCACTTAATTTTTCTTGTAAGGCATCTTATTGATATGTCTTGGTAGTTCAAAGGAGTCACGTCCTGAGAGTAAAGATTTTTTCACATATTAAACTCATGCTTTTCAACTGAGTAAAAAATTTTAAAACACTAGCCGATACTTGATTGGATATATATAAAATTGTCAATAATAATAATAACAACTTGTGAATTTTTTTATTAACTCTCCAATTGTATAATTTTTTATGTATGTTAGTCCTTCAGACGATTTGTTTGTTTTTGACGAATCATTAAACTTACCTGATTTTTCCAAGCTAAACTGACTTGTTTATATTTTTTCATAGAAGCAAGATTTAAAAATTTTAATTTCTTTATTAATCACATTTTTTTTCTTGGAACAAACGATTCCAAGTGGCGCCCACAAAAAACATAGTATTAAGTTGTGTTACAGGACTACATCACCGCAGAGGATCCAGTCAACAGTAAGTAACAAAAAGTGCGCGGAGGTAACGCCCGACATTTTACAACACAATTACATTACACTCACTACTTCTTTTTGTTATAAATTGACGACTCCAACGTGGGGCTGTTAAAGAAGGAACACGATCACCCACAATCTATTTCAATTTTCGTTATAATATATATAAAAACCTTTGACTAATACATATGGTCTGCTCAGCTGAATAAATGCCAGTCCTTAGGTTTCCCAAGGAAGTGTAGCAATACAACTCTGTTGGCCAAAGACGTCTGTAAGACCTAGGAAGCTGGGTGACCTTGGTAAGACCTTGGAGATGTGGGGTGTTATTCTCTTGGACAGATGATTCGCCTCTCCCTGGAGGAAGAAGAAGAAGAAAGAAAGAAAACCCAGAACAAAAACAAGAAGAACCCCAGTCGCTTCCAACGCGAATAACAATATGGAATGTTTTTTTATGACAATTTAATGGGTACAAAGGTTTGTCAGTTGGGGAAGTCAAAAGTTGCCGAGACGTGGTGCTGGCCACACTGCCCTCCTCGCTAAGATACCACACAGCCAACAACATATGTTTCCTGACTATCACTAACCATCAGTTGAATGAAAGAACAAACTTCAATTGACTTTGGAACAAGTAACGCAATTTTTTATCGAAACAGGTATTATTCATAACCATAACAGTAATAATACGAAGAGGAAGAGTACGTAAAGAAGTGACAAAAACTGTGGAGAAAAAATCAGAAAATGGTCAGCAAAGCGAAAGAATTAGAAAACAGAAAATTAAAGGAAGAGAAGATGATTGAGAAATAACAGAGTTCAACAGGATAAAAGAGCAAAAAAATATGCTACATAAGAGGAGAATAAATAACTGCAATTGCCACGAAACGATAAATAACACAAATCGATTAAATAAAACACAGTTCCACAGAGAATAGAATCGTAATAACAAAGGTAACACGTGTGGGTGCGAAATGCAACTGTTTGTTCATTAGCGTCATCATCATTGTTGGCGTAAACAGTGTGTGTGTGTGTGGTGAATGCGACAAATTGTTGCAGTGTAGTGCAGTGCAGACTGCATTGCATCCCCATTGGTGATTACCCGTACCCGATGGGGAAATATAAACAACACATTCCCGCGCGCTGCCCTCCATTTCTTTCTCTATCTCAATCACTTGCGTCGTTGTTTTAATGTTGCTTTCTTTATAGAGAAAATCCTGCCCACTTCTCTGGCTGATGTTCTTTAGAACCGTATCTATTCGGCGTGCAAAAAATTATGTAGCGACCTCTTTTGTCTTTAACCTACAATCTCATAGATAATTTGGCATTCTGTCGCTTTTAACCACATATCTAAACCAAATAATTTAATTTTCCCATTTAATTTTCTGAATTCTGTAGTGAGACATTATTGAAATTTAATCTCGTATAGGCTACACTTAATTATTTTCCCTGTTGTCTCTTTGTTTTCAACCTGCATCTCTTTAAGTTTATATATAAAGTCCAGAGTCTGTACGCCATTCTCTTTATTCCATAAAGCACAAATGAATAATTTCGGACCGATAAAATACTCTAAAAAGCACAAACTGAAAAAAAATTTTCAAACAAGAGCGGCTTCTCTTCTTCTTCGTTTTCTGTCAAGCAACAGGCGAATCACCTGTTCTGGACCAAAAGGAATACATCCTCTTCATCAACGCTTCCTACCTCTTCCTATACTTCCATTGTCTAATAGGTTTGTAAGGCCTAGCGACCTTTCGCAACCTGCCATTTGACATTCTATTCAGTTGAGCAATCCATCTCCATCTCCTCTTCTTTTTTCAATAAGGTTTTGGGTATGAAAAATGTTCAACTCTTTGCGAATGTCTTCATTGTAGTCTACCTCTTCGTTTGCATCCTTCGTCTGCATTAGGCTAATTCCCTGGCTGTAACCAATATTTACAACCAGTTTGTTCCTATGTGACTTTTGAGTAGGATAAATGTCCTCTAAGGACGCTACCAGTGTCCTGTAGAGTAAGACCAGTGGTAGGACTGCTACTGATCCTGTACTCCTGCTCTGGATTTCATTCGGAGACCCACCACCACGATTCTTCCGGCCCTAGTGTCGTTGGGAAATTAGTCATTCTCTTCGTTTTTCGTTTCCGTCTTTACTCGTTTCTCTTCCAAGCAGTAACAGTGGCCAGACATACCAATTACTGTTTTTAGTTCGTTGAAAGTTGATATAATTTCTCTTAATCTAAATCGCTATTCATTTCTCTACCATATCAACCTGTTAATTTGTAGTGCTTCAAACAGAAATATACGTTAGTAGTAAATTATACACAGATAAAAATAAGGCTTAAGTTAGTAAAAAAAAATATAAATTCAGTTTCTTCATAGATTTATTCGTGGAAATATTTGTTTTAGTCAACATTCCAAAAATGACATCTCATTCTGTAAAAAATTGTTTTATAGAGACGAACTAACATACACGCGATCAGCGAAGAAGAAAAAGTGTATATTTTGACGCGATCGAGAAGGCAGAGAGGAAAATGTCGAAGTGATTTGAAGCGTTCAATTTGAAGTATTGTACTGTAAAAACCTGTTACTCAGATGAAAGGCTTAGAGAGGATTGACTAGGGGAGATGGGAGGAGGATGCGTAAAATAAAAAAAAGAAAGAAAATTGAGAGCAAAAACGACAATACATTCAAACAAAATGGAAGACGGTTTGCAAAAGTGTCGAACTAATGAAGCGTAAAATTTCATCAAGGGCTCTTCGTCACCGTACTTTTTTGTGTATCAATGTTTGGAAAATTTTCAGTTGTTAAAATATAATCAATTTAGTCTGATAACAATTTACGCTTTGCCGAACATCACATTAGCTTTTCCTAATAATTAGATAAAAGTTGTTTCTTTGTAAGTAATTTGAAGGTGGAACGCTTTTGAGCTTACTGGCACTTTCCCAATCAATATTGTATGTTTTAATTTGAGCCGGATCCATGGCAGTTTTTCGTGTCAAATGATTCACACCCGTTTAGTCATTAATTTAATATGTTCTCCTCAGCAGAACACAATATTTAAAAACAAGTTAGCATAATTCTATAAAGGATTATTTAATTGCAATGGCAGTGAAATCCAATAACTTGGTGTTAATGTTTTTTAACATTACACAGATACTTTACACGGATAATTAATTACATGTTAGCATTTTATATAAAGGAAATTAACGAAAATTTTTACAAACGATAATTAAAGTTATCATACGTGCACAACATTAAGGATAAAAATATTCACTGTTTCCGCCCAGGATCGAATTGGGTGACCTTCTGCGTGTTCTGGGTGGCAGACGTGATAACCGCTACACCACGGAAACAGCACGTTTTCGGCTTGAAATAGTAAAGGTATTTACGTATTTCAAGTCCGTGTGCATGTATAAATAAGCGAGAAGTAAATATCGTTTCTATTTTTGAGTGTGAAAACATGTTTTCGGGAAGGAGGAGGGAGGTAATATCTGCCAAACACCACAAGGTCTCCAGTTAGATCCTGTGTACAACCAGCATATAGGCCTATTTCTATAGTTTAACGTAAACATGTTTCCGGGTGGGAGGAGGGAGGTAATATCTGCCAAACACCACAAGGTCTCCAGTTAGATCCTGTGTGCAACCAGCATATAGGCCTATTTCTATAGTTTAACGTAAATAATATCAATAGTATTTATAATTATTTTCTGCGTCAGTCAGTTTTATTTATTTTCTTTCCCACTCTTTCTTTTATAGATACATTTTATTTCCGTAGGGGCAGGGGTAGTTTTATTCCTTTTAAATTTATGAAGGGTTCTCTGTTTCAACACTCACAACAGACAGTAGTGAAATTTGTATTAAAAAACAAATTTTACTAAAACGAAGTTATATAAAGTAATGGCGATATCTGTTCTTACATATGCTGGTGAAACATTGGCGATAACTGGGAGAGAAAAGCAGCGTATACAAACCACTCAAATGAATATTTTAAGGCACGTGAGTGGTTATCGCCTAAGGGATCGAATGCGTAATGAACATGTAAGGGCCGAACTGGGTATATTCTCCACCGGTGATAAGATAGAGGAACGAAAGCAGCAGTGGATGGAGCACGTCTACAGAGTGGACCACCAGAGGGTAGTAAAGCGCGTTGTAGACTGCAAGCCTAGTGGCAGAAGATCTGTGGATAGGCCGTGGAAGAGATGGCTGCAGTGAAGACGGAACAGGCCATAAGCTTACACCGTGAAGTGACGACGACTACGAAAAAAACAAAGGTGAAAAAAGGAAGCTATATCCTACAACTGAAGAAACGTAATTAGAAATGGAACATGCAGGAAATAATTTCAATAACAAATATATAATTATAACTTTCCTAACAAATATAAAATTAAAAGTAACGAAATTGAGCGTGTATTTTTAATCATAGACTTGCGTGGTTAAAACGTTTAGTACTATACCTCAATTAATTCCTACTTCATACCTTGAAACCCCTACTTCATTTTGAGTAGTTAAAACAAAAAGAATATTTCTTTTTGTAAAGAGGGGTTACAAGTTAATTAAAACTAGGCTAAGGCCTAGAGAAGCTAAAAATTGCGCTGGATCCAGTAAGACGGGACTTGCAATAAAAACTCAAGAATTAAATAATTAACAATGCTTTTATTATTCTATCTCATAATATTAATATCAAAAACAACAATGATTTAGAATTCCCCTTCTAAAATGGTTAACTTAAGAAGTATATCCTCTCAACAAGGCCACCTGAATAATATAAACTGAGTCCATGAGAATAATTGCTATGTCACCATCAATGAATTGAAAATGTAAAATAATCATTAACCTCAAAATAAAACTCCCATTAAACTATTTCTTAAAATATAAAATTTATATCATATGTTTCTTTTAAAATGCATTATATAAATTGATGAAGGTAAATAATTTCATTCACAGTTACTATTAATAATTAAAATAATTATTCATCCAATTTAAATGAACTTTAAGGTGACACTTACTATACTTGTTAAATAAAACAATTAATTTAAAGAAATGATCAGCCACGATTATTGAGATAGAATACTCGTCTACTGGTGTATATACATTCTAATAATAAAATCCCTATATCCCACCAAAAGTACAGCAATGCATAATATTTATATATATATATATATATATATATATATCCCCCAAAATGTACACAGAAATATACAGACATAACACGTTCCACAAGACAAATTACATATACAATAGTATACAAATACATAAAGGTCTCTTGCCACGCCCTTTTTTTTATATTAGCCTTCTGGTGTATATAAATTCTAAACTTATGCTTTATAGGAATCCCAATTAGGATTAAAGAATTTATTTCTATAAATATACCCCCATGGTGTGGGTTAATTGCACGTCATGTGTATCATAAAGTATTGCATACAAATGTCCCCAGGACATTAAAAATTTAAAAGAAGTGCCTAAGTGGCTAAGTGCTAAAACACTTAATTAAGGTGAGAAATAAAATTATTTAAAATAATTAACGCCCCCCAGTTACCATGATTAATATAAAGAATTTATATAGACTAAAATAGGGCCAGTTAATGTAAAAAAAAAATTGCACCATATTAGCACCTTATATAAAAAAATACATTTGTGTGTGTGTGTCAGAGACGGACATGTTTCTTCAACTTATAACCAGTCTCAACAAATTTGTTTCAACAACCTTGTTTCGACAAACAAGTTGAAAAGTGTTTCGACAGGCACAGCTTGGTTGAAACTAATTTAAAATAACACCTACCTCCCCAGTAATCTTTTATACAAATGACCTAACCTGATTTTAAAAATAAGAGAAAATATATGTTTTAATGCAGAGTAAATTAAACTTGAGAAAATAATAATAACAAAACTGACTTTAAATCTGTAGCGAAAGTTCTATAAAGAAATGAGTGGAAATCTAAGTTGGATGCTGTGTGGTACACATGTCAGTCTCTGAACTGACAATTTACTATACATGTATTGAAAGTTACAATTAATACTTAGTGTTCACACTAAACTGTCCCATCAATTGGGGATCCAAATGAATGTATACTGGTACCATGTTGATTCTACGTGTGAATATAAATGGATATTTTTCACCTGCTTATATGTGCCCAGAAGGATGATCTCTTATTTATAGCGTGGCGATTTCATGATTGGCATGTTGTTGCGGCCTTGTGGTCTCTTCGGTGTCGAGTGTGGAGCTTTAAGATGTCATTTCGTTCAGTTTTAGTAGGACTTGTCTCTGTTCAGTGAACCCTATTGTCACACATTACATTTTTAGTGAGAGACCACACACAAATGCCCCCACTGTTTGGACACCCTCCAAAATACATAAATAAAAACAACACCTAGTTATGTTGTACATAATAAAACTTGGTAACATTATTTTGGCCAACATGCCTTACTTAAAAAGTTCTCTAACAATGATTCTTTATAACGCTTTATAACTTGAACCTCACTGAATGTGAGTTGCCTTTGCAATATAATAATTTATCTTGGCTCTGTGACATCTTATGATCTTATTACTTTGAGTGAAATTGATGTTACCACGTGGCGCAGAATTTATTTAAAACACATAGTTTTTACTGCATAGAATCTGAGAATACTATAACTTTGAATGTGACATGATTTACGTTTAAAACGTGCCTGAGTAAGTTCCCAATTATATTTGTATAAAGTTTTACAGATGTTGTAGCAAAACTTTATACCACTTAATGACGACACATTATGTAACAGGTTAAGTGCTCAACCGAATCTCGTTACATCGGTGTTAATGAAAGTGTAAAATTAAATATATTGTGGTTATTGTACTTTAGGTATTAAAGCCGAGATTCTGACACTTCAATACTCAAGTTTTATTGGTTTATAAAAACTTTACGAACAATTACGTCTTTCACCATGCATGATTCAACAAGTGGGGGCTTACTCAAGCTTACTAAAAAAACATTTTCTCCTTTAAAAATTTAGTATATAATTAAATCAAAACTCACCGCAGTCATTAAGAACTTATCTCATATTTAAAAAGACGTCGACGCTAGATTATCACACTTAACTCTCCACCGAAGAGATATTCAACGATGTCGTGAGTTAGGCTTCCATTTTGAGACAAACTTTCACAAAAGGTTCCGTTCGTTGTCCGTTTGTAAGGAAATTCTCACCAGGCTGCAGCACTGTTGTTTAAAAACTCAGCCGAGCTGCGGGAAAAACTCAGTAGATGGAAACACCGATCAAACGGTGAAAACACGAAAACGGTAGCCTCTCCTATCCGCGGGTAGAGAGCAGCACTCCTTATTACATTAACTTCCGTACTGTCTTTACCGTCAAAAAAAATAAATGCCAATACATTTACTAAACTCGCGCTGAATCATTGACTCAGCACACCCTCACCCCAAAAGGGCAACATAGTTGCCCCAACGTTAAATGCCAGGAGGGTACCCTGCAGTGTACCTCTCCCCAAAAGATACCAGTGGACGTCGTGGTTGGGTTGGCTCAGCTGAGCTTGCTCTCAGGAGAACAGAATTCAAAAGGAAAACGAAAGAGACGAAAGAAGATATGTATTATGTAAGTGTGCGGGTGCTGCATGCTGACCTGATCAGAGTCCGCATACAGCACAAGAGAGAGAGAGCTAAAGACCAAAGAAAGATTCCTACGTACGTAGATCTTCCGATCTCCTGAGGCTCGCCCCATTCGCCTGAACACGACCTCCACATTTAACATGGACCTCCGTCCTATCTTTACGGGAACTATCCCCCTTCGAACGTTTTGGATAGCCCCCGACAACGTTTAAGTTTGGAAATGTGGCTTGTCAACAACTTTTGTTTGTCTCCCGGTACGCCTAGCCGGGCCGTCACCGGTGACGTAAATCCTATGATTCGGTATGGCCCCGACCAACGGTAGCATAGCTTCGCAGCACGTTTGTCGGCGGCAGAGCTGAGTGGGTGGCTTTGGCAATAGACCCAGTCACCAATCCGGAAGGGGTTTGGAATACGCCCCTGATTATAACGCCGACGGACCCGCTCGTGCGCTCGCAGCAAATTCTTCCGAGCCATTTTCCATCTCTCCGCAGTTTTATTATTGGGCTCCCGCGGCAGAAGATCTTCGATATCCCATAGGTTGGTCAACGGGAGTGCGGGCGAGAATCCAAACAAAATTTCAAAGGGCACGGCCTGATGACTGTCGTGTCTGGCCGTGTTGAAGGCTAATTGTAACCACTTCAGATTCTGGTCCCAGGTGGTTTGTTGCTCAGCGTGATAAGCAATCAAGGCGGACCGGAGATTCCGATTGAATCTCTCCGCATGGGACGGTTGTGGATAATAAGGGGAAGTGGTTACGTGTTTGATGCCACTGGCGAAACACATACGCCTAAATTCATTTGAAATAAATTGCGGACCATTGTCCGAGACAATGATGGTCGGAAGACCGAAATGCTGAAAAACGTGGTTCTGTAAAGCGTTGATGGTCAAACGAGCGGTTTACCTGCCGTAAGGGCAGTAGCCAGGCAAACTTTGAAAAGGCATCTACACAAACAAGCAGGTAAGCATTACCTGACTTGCTACGGGGGAACGGCCCCACGTAGTCAATAAATAACTTTTCCATTGGTCTGCTCGCCACCTCAGACGATAACAACCCTAGTTTGGTGTTCTGGGCAGGCTTGCTCAAGCCACACAGATGACAGTTTTTTACTCTCGTCGCGATGTCTCTATCCATGCCCTTCCAGATAAAATGTTTCCTAATACTGGAAATGGTCTTCGAAATTCCCTTGTGGCCTCCGATTGGGGAATCATGGTAGTAACTGAAGACCATGGGCACTAATTTGCTAGGCAGCACGATTTTAGGTGCTCGTCCTTTTCTTTCTCGACAGCAAAGGACTCCCTTGGATAAGAAATAAGGGGCCTGTACGTTACCCTGCTTAATATTTTGGATGACTTGACCCAGCACTTCGTCGTTTAACTGATGGGGTAACACATCAGTGAAGGCTAGTGGAAAATCGAGAAGAACGGAACAGGGTTGCTCAGCTTGGGCATCACTGGGTTGGGAAAACATACGGGATAAGGCATCTGCAACCACATTCTGGGATCCCCTGATGTGTTGCACGGTGAACTTAAATGATGAGATTTTCACCACCCATCTACCAATTTTACCCAGTTGCCGGGGATGAGCTAGAAGCCATGAGAGAGCCTGATTATCGGTCTCGAGCAGGAACTCAGCATGTTCCAGGAAACGCCTGAACTTATCTAGAGCGTATACAACAGCTAAACACTCTAGCTCGTAAACGGATGATTTACGTTCTTGCTGGGTCAACGTGCGTGAGATAAAAGCCACAGGCTGCCTAGCGTCGTCAATAACCTGGGAAAGGACCGCTCCGAGCGCAACCGAACTCGCGTCCGTCTGCAAAATGAACGGTTTCGAAAAGTCGGGCATCCGCAACACCGGTGGGGAAATGATGGCTTCCTTTAAAGTATCAAAAGCCTTCTGTTGGTTTTCCCCCCATGCAAACTTTGCCCCCTTCTTCCTCAGTTCATTCAAGGGAGCGGCAATTTCAGCGATATTCGGTATGAAACGCCGATAAAAATTTATCATACCGACGAATCTCGCTATGCCTTTCGCATCCCTTGGCGGAGGAAAGTCACGGATGCCTTGTGTCCTCTCTGGGTCTACCGTCACGCCCTTGTATGAAATTAAATGGCCCAAGAAAGAAATACTCTCTTGGGCGAAACGAACCTTTTCGGGATTGACAGTGAGGCCAGCCTATCTTAAACGACCCAACACCTCTCTTAAATGCCGCAGATGATCCTCGAAAGTCTCACTATACACCAACAGATCGTCAAGGTAGTTATAGATGAAACGGAATTTGACGTCGTGAAAGACAGTGTCAAGAAGGCGAGTAAGTGTCTGGGCCCCCACAGCCAAACCCATGGGAACCCTTGTGTACTGGTACAAATTCCAGGGTACACAAAAAGCTGTGTATGGTTTACTTTCTTTGGCAAGAGGTATCTGATGATAGGCCGCGTTCAGATCGATAATTGTATAAAATCTGGCCCCACTGAACCAATCAAAGGCCGAATGTAAATCCGGGAGGGGAACAGAATCCACCTCGATATTGGCGTTCAACTTCCTGTAATCTATTACCATTCTTTGTTTGCCACCAGGCTTTGGCACTAAAAATGCTGGACTGGCATAGCTGGAATGAGAAGGTTCAATCACCCCTTGGTCCAATAATTCTTGAACCTTCTCTCGCAGAATGGTCATCTTAGGAGGGGCAAACTTGTAAGGGTGTGACCTCACTATTTTCGTATCTGTTAGACTGATTTTATATTCCAGCAGGTGTGTGAGTCCCAAATTAGGAGTTAACACCTCGGGAAATTCCTCACACAAATGATCTAAGGCCGTCTGCTGGGATGGAGTGAGATGGTCTCGTGCAGAATCGGGACAAGCTACTTCTTGGATACCCGGCTTAGCGCCCTGGTACCCAAGGAACAGAATTAAAACCTCCCGATTAAATTTAAAAAAACATTGGTGCGCTTGGATGTCCAGCACGAGACCACTTTTTGCGATAAAATCGGCACCAATGATGCAATCCACTCCCAGAGCAGGAGAAACCAGAAAAGACCACACCCAAGAAAACCCATCAATTTTGATCTTAAAGGAAGTAACCCGGGAGATAGGCAAGATTTCACGGGATGCCGTCCAGCATATAGCAGATGACTTTTCTGACCTTTGAATTAAACCCTTTTGTTCAAGGTCCGCATGTACCCGAGATGAAATGATGGATCGGGCTGAACCGGAGTCAACTAAGGCTCTGAGCTGACCCCCCTTTACCTCGAGCGACAGAAAGGGGCATACAGAAAGTTGTTGCGAGGTAGCGGACTGGACCTTGATATTTGAAGATGGGGCTTTTAACGGCTACCTGGAGGTCGACGGAAGTTGAACAGAATTGAAGTGGGGGGAAGACATCCTCCGAAATATCTTCCCCTGTCTACTTAGTTTTTTGGCGCTGGTCTAGACATAGGTGGTGCTGGTCGCGCGCGCCTTCGCATACAATTTCTCGCCACGTGTCCCGGGCGGTTACAATTATAACAAATCACCATATTTGGATTTGTTTGCTGACGATTTCGAGCTGGCTGGGCCTGTCGGGGGAAGGTAGGCACTCTGGCCCCTTCCGATATCTGAGGTCTTGGTTCGGCTCGTCTACTGTTTCCGCTCGCCTGGTCGGTCATCTGCATGGTCTCCGTCATAACCCAGAGTCGCTCCAGGTCGGTAAACCACTGCGGCCGCTGTGCAAAAACTAGTCGCAGACGGTCGTCGGCAGAGACGCCGTCGAGGATGTGTTGGACTACCTCTTCCTCCGACATGCCCATTCCCAGAATACGCGCTACCTGGCGCATTCGCAGCACATACTGGGCCAATGTTTCGCCCCGTGCCTGTACTTTATAAAAATGCCGATGGCGCAATTGCTCCATCATTCTACTGGGTACGAACGCCCTCAGCACCACCCGGTGGAACTCATCCACACCTTCCTTACGTCGCATTACCTCCGCCACCCTGTCAGCCATGGTACCGCGACAGTAGGGGAAGATGAGTTCGAGCACCGTTCGCTCCAGCATACCCGGATAGTCCTTTAAGTCAAAGACTATCTTAAAAAACGGGAGTAGTTTATCTGCTTCCAGTCCGTCCACGACTGGCAGTTGTTTAATAATATCGGCAAGTGGGTTGGGCAGGTGGTTGTACGTTGCCGCCCCCGAACCAGTCCGTACAGGCTCTACTTCCCTGTATGAAGAAGTGTTCAGCGCTGAGATCACGGACTCCTCAACAACCGGAATTGGGGTGGATGCTCTTACCGGTGGTGACCCTTGGAGGGTCGAGGTAATCTCCTGGATAATTTCTGTTATATTATATGGTGGCGGTATTATATATGGCGGTTCACTGACTTGTGCCAGTAAATTTTGCAGCCGATGAATCAAGTGCTGCATACGTTGCCGGATCCGCCGGACAACGAGAGAGCATCCCGGTCTCTCCTCCAAACTTTCGACGGATTGAGCCGACTCCTTTAGCTCACCCCATTTTTCTGTACACCGCTCCCACTCACTCTCGGGGTCAGTGATAGTGACCCTGGAGAGCGCATCACCCGCGGTCAGCGCTTCACGGAGCCGCTGCCGTAACGTTTGGACATTGCCTTGGGTTTCTTTACCCCGGGCCCGGAGCTCGAACTCAATTTCCTCCCTAACAAACAACTCAGGATTTATCGACGTCATCTCACTTCGCGGTCGGCACACTCAACAAAAACTCTAAAACTTATTCTAACTAATCAGAATCTGAAAAACCCAAGTACTGTTCTTCCAAAGAGTAGACTGCGGGTCCACCTAACGATGCGAGAACTAGCCCACTACCTGAACAGCTCACACTCGATTACACCAGACAAAGGGAACGCGACACACACACAACACGAAAACAAAATACCGACCAACGAAAATTTATTTTAACCATTTCTTAGGTTACCTCCGGCTACCATTTATCGGCAGAAACCGACTGCCGATCGGGCCATACCGCCTAATCACAAAAAAAAACCGCAACACCTCCCCAAACATGGGTAAGGTAAACTCAAACTAACTAAGCGCCGACTGCGATAAGTCTTGCCCAGGGATTTCCCTTTCTAAAATTTCCTACCACGTGGCACTATTCACTATGCAAGGCGGGCAAGTACATATACTTATGTTTCAAACCTTAAAACTAACAAAATATTTTCAACCTTGGGATATAGGGCCTTTAAAATTTTTCAAAGTTCAATTTGAACTTACCATTGTGAAAATTTTAAAATATTTCCTAAGTTTGCAAGCCCCGTCACACCCACAGGACCCTTGTCGTAAGCGCGCTCTGCTACCAAATGTAACCGCGCTCTGCTACCAAATGAAACCCCTACTTCATTGTGAGTAGTTAAAACAAAAAGAATATTTCTTTTTGTAAAGAGGGGTTACAAGTTAATTAAAACTAGGCTAAGGCCTAGAGAAGCTAAAAATTGCGCTGGATCCAGTAAGACGGGACTTGCAATAAAAACTCAAGAATTAAATAATTAACAATGCTTTTATTATTCTATCTCATAATATTAATATCAAAAACAACAATGATTTAGAATTCCCCTTCTAAAATGGTTAACTTAAGAAGTATATCCTCTCAACAAGGCCACCTGAATAATATAAACTGAGTCCATGAGAATAATTGCTATGTCACCATCAATGAATTGAAAATGTAAAATAATCATTAACCTCAAAATAAAACTCCCATTAAACTATTTCTTAAAATATAAAATTTATATCATATGTTTCTTTTAAAATGCATTATATAAATTGATGAAGGTAAATAATTTCATTCACAGTTACTATTAATAATTAAAATAATTATTCATCCAATTTAAATGAACTTTAAGGTGACACTTACTATACTTGTTAAATAAAACAATTAATTTAAAGAAATGATCAGCCACGATTATTGAGATAGAATACTCGTCTACTGGTGTATATACATTCTAATAATAAAATCCCTATATCCCACCAAAAGTACAGCAATGCATAATATTTATATATATATATATATATATATATATATATCCCCCAAAATGTACACAGAAATATACAGACATAACACGTTCCACAAGACAAATTACATATACAATAGTATACAAATACATAAAGGTCTCTTGCCACGCCCTTTTTTTTATATTAGCCTTCTGGTGTATATAAATTCTAAACTTATGCTTTATAGGAATCCCAATTAGGATTAAAGAATTTATTTCTATAAATATACCCCCATGGTGTGGGTTAATTGCACGTCATGTGTATCATAAAGTATTGCATACAAATGTCCCCAGGACATTAAAAATTTAAAAGAAGTGCCTAAGTGGCTAAGTGCTAAAATACTTAATTAAGGTGAGAAATA
This sequence comes from Magicicada septendecula, assembly GCA_034769895.1. NCBI lineage: Eukaryota > Metazoa > Arthropoda > Insecta > Hemiptera > Cicadidae > Magicicada > Magicicada septendecula. Next base: position 1,384,560,362 of record CM068367.1, on the reverse strand, counting down.
AAATTATTTAAAATAATTAACGCCCCCCAGTTACCATGATTAATATAAAGAATTTATATAGACTAAAATAGGGCCAGTTAATGTAAAAAAAAAAATTGCACCATATTAGCACCTTATATAAAAAAATACATTTGTGTGTGTGTGTCAGAGACGGACATGTTTCTTCAACTTATAACCAGTCTCAACAAATTTGTTTCAACAACCTTGTTTCGACAAACAAGTTGAAAAGTGTTTCGACAGGCACAGCTTGGTTGAAACTAATTTAAAATAACACCTACCTCCCCAGTAATCTTTTATACAAATGACCTAACCTGATTTTAAAAATAAGAGAAAATATATGTTTTAATGCAGAGTAAATTAAACTTGAGAAAATAATAATAACAAAACTGACTTTAAATCTGTAGCGAAAGTTCTATAAAGAAATGAGTGGAAATCTAAGTTGGATGCTGTGTGGTACACATGTCAGTCTCTGAACTGACAATTTACTATACATGTATTGAAAGTTACAATTAATACTTAGTGTTCACACTAAACTGTCCCATCAATTGGGGATCCAAATGAATGTATACTGGTACCATGTTGATTCTACGTGTGAATATAAATGGATATTTTTCACCTGCTTATATGTGCCCAGAAGGATGATCTCTTATTTATAGCGTGGCGATTTCATGATTGGCATGTTGTTGCGGCCTTGTGGTCTCTTCGGTGTCGAGTGTGGAGCTTTAAGATGTCATTTCGTTCAGTTTTAGTAGGACTTGTCTCTGTTCAGTGAACCCTATTGTCACACATTACATTTTTAGTGAGAGACCACACACAAATGCCCCCACTGTTTGGACACCCTCCAAAATACATAAATAAAAACAACACCTAGTTATGTTGTACATAATAAAACTTGGTAACATTATTTTGGCCAACATGCCTTACTTAAAAAGTTCTCTAACAATGATTCTTTATAACGCTTTATAACTTGAACCTCACTGAATGTGAGTTGCCTTTGCAATATAATAATTTATCTTGGCTCTGTGACATCTTATGATCTTATTACTTTGAGTGAAATTGATGTTACCACGTGGCGCAGAATTTATTTAAAACACATAGTTTTTACTGCATAGAATCTGAGAATACTATAACTTTGAATGTGACATGATTTACGTTTAAAACGTGCCTGAGTAAGTTCCCAATTATATTTGTATAAAGTTTTACAGATGTTGTAGCAAAACTTTATACCACTTAATGACGACACATTATGTAACAGGTTAAGTGCTCAACCGAATCTCGTTACATCGGTGTTAATGAAAGTGTAAAATTAAATATATTGTGGTTATTGTACTTTAGGTATTAAAGCCGAGATTCTGACACTTCAATACTCAAGTTTTATTGGTTTATAAAAACTTTACGAACAATTACGTCTTTCACCATGCATGATTCAACAAGTGGGGGCTTACTCAAGCTTACTAAAAAAACATTTTCTCCTTTAAAAATTTAGTATATAATTAAATCAAAACTCACCGCAGTCATTAAGAACTTATCTCATATTTAAAAAGACGTCGACGCTAGATTATCACACTTAACTCTCCACCGAAGAGATATTCAACGATGTCGTGAGTTAGGCTTCCATTTTGAGACAAACTTTCACAAAAGGTTCCGTTCGTTGTCCGTTTGTAAGGAAATTCTCACCAGGCTGCAGCACTGTTGTTTAAAAACTCAGCCGAGCTGCGGGAAAAACTCAGTAGATGGAAACACCGATCAAACGGTGAAAACACGAAAACGGTAGCCTCTCCTATCCGCGGGTAGAGAGTAGCACTCCTTATTACATTAACTTCCGTACTGTCTTTACCGTCAAAAAAAATAAATGCCAATACATTTACTAAACTCGCGCTGAATCATTGACTCAGCACACCCTCACCCCAAAAGGGCAACATAGTTGCCCCAACGTTAAATGCCAGGAGGGTACCCTGCAGTGTACCTCTCCCCAAAAGATACCAGTGGACGTCGTGGTTGGGTTGGCTCAGCTGAGCTTGCTCTCAGGAGAACAGAATTCAAAAGGAAAACGAAAGAGACGAAAGAAGATATGTATTATGTAAGTGTGCGGGTGCTGCATGCTGACCTGATCAGAGTCCGCATACAGCACAAGAGAGAGAGAGCTAAAGACCAAAGAAAGATTCCTACGTACGTAGATCTTCCGATCTCCTGAGGCTCGCCCCATTCGCCTGAACACGACCTCCACATTTAACATGGACCTCCGTCCTATCTTTACGGGAACTATCCCCCTTCGAACGTTTTGGATAGCCCCCGACAACGTTTAAGTTTGGAAATGTGGCTTGTCAACAACTTTTGTTTGTCTCCCGGTACGCCTAGCCGGGCCGTCACCGGTGACGTAAATCCTATGATTCGGTATGGCCCCGACCAACGGTAGCATAGCTTCGCAGAACGTTTGTCGGCGGCAGAGCTGAGTGGGTGGCTTTGGCAATAGACCCAGTCACCAATCCGGAAGGGGTTTGGAATACGCCCCTGATTATAACGCCGACGGACCCGCTCGTGCGCTCGCAGCAAATTCTTCCGAGCCATTTTCCATCTCTCCGCAGTTTTATTATTGGGCTCCCGCGGCAGAAGATCTTCGATATCCCATAGGTTGGTCAACGGGAGTGCGGGCGAGAATCCAAACAAAATTTCAAAGGGCACGGCCTGATGACTGTCGTGTCTGGCCGTGTTGAAGGCTAATTGTAACCACTTCAGATTCTGGTCCCAGGTGGTTTGTTGCTCAGCGTGATAAGCAATCAAGGCGGACCGGAGATTCCGATTGAATCTCTCCGCATGGGACGGTTGTGGATAATAAGGGGAAGTGGTTACGTGTTTGATGCCACTGGCGAAACACATACGCCTAAATTCATTTGAAATAAATTGCGGACCATTGTCCGAGACAATGATGGTCGGAAGACCGAAATGCTGAAAAACGTGGTTCTGTAAAGCGTTGATGGTCAAACGAGCGGTTGCCTGCCGTAAGGGCAGTAGCCAGGCAAACTTTGAAAAGGCATCTACACAAACAAGCAGGTAAGCATTACCTGACTTGCTACGGGGGAACGGCCCCACGTAGTCAATAAATAACTTTTCCATTGGTCTGCTCGCCACCTCAGACGATAACAACCCTAGTTTGGTGTTCTGGGCAGGCTTGCTCAAGCCACACAGATGACAGTTTTTTACTCTCGTCGCGATGTCTCTATCCATGCCCTTCCAGATAAAATGTTTCCTAATACTGGAAATGGTCTTCGAAATTCCCTTGTGGCCTCCGATTGGGGAATCATGGTAGTAACTGAAGACCATGGGCACTAATTTGCTAGGCAGCACGATTTTAGGTGCTCGTCCTTTTCTTTCTCGACAGCAAAGGACTCCCTTGGATAAGAAATAAGGGGCCTGTACGTTACCCTGCTTAATATTTTGGATGACTTGACCCAGCACTTCGTCGTTTAACTGATGGGGTAACACATCAGTGAAGGCTAGTGGAAAATCGAGAAGAACGGAACAGGGTTGCTCAGCTTGGGCATCACTGGGTTGGGAAAACATACGGGATAAGGCATCTGCAACCACATTCTGGGATCCCCTGATGTGTTGCACGGTGAACTTAAATGATGAGATTTTCACCACCCATCTACCAATTTTACCCAGTTGCCGGGGATGAGCTAGAAGCCATGAGAGAGCCTGATTATCGGTCTCGAGCAGGAACTCAGCATGTTCCAGGAAACGCCTGAACTTATCTAGAGCGTATACAACAGCTAAACACTCTAGCTCGTAAACGGATGATTTACGTTCTTGCTGGGTCAACGTGCGTGAGATAAAAGCCACAGGCTGCCTAGCGTCGTCAATAACCTGGGAAAGGACCGCTCCGAGCGCAACCGAACTCGCGTCCGTCTGCAAAATGAACGGTTTCGAAAAGTCGGGCATCCGCAACACCGGTGGGGAAATGATGGCTTCCTTTAAAGTATCAAAAGCCTTCTGTTGGTTTTCCCCCCATGCAAACTTTGCCCCCTTCTTCCTCAGTTCATTCAAGGGAGCGGCAATTTCAGCGATATTCGGTATGAAACGCCGATAAAAATTTATCATACCGACGAATCTCGCTATGCCTTTCGCATCCCTTGGCGGAGGAAAGTCACGGATGCCTTGTGTCCTCTCTGGGTCTACCGTCACGCCCTTGTATGAAATTAAATGGCCCAAGAAAGAAATACTCTCTTGGGCGAAACGAACCTTTTCGGGATTGACAGTGAGGCCAGCCTATCTTAAACGACCCAACACCTCTCTTAAATGCCGCAGATGATCCTCGAAAGTCTCACTATACACCAACAGATCGTCAAGGTAGTTATAGATGAAACGGAATTTGACGTCGTGAAAGACAGTGTCAAGAAGGCGAGTAAGTGTCTGGGCCCCCACAGCCAAACCCATGGGAACCCTTGTGTACTGGTACAAATTCCAGGGTACACAAAAAGCTGTGTATGGTTTACTTTCTTTGGCAAGAGGTATCTGATGATAGGCCGCGTTCAGATCGATAATTGTATAAAATCTGGCCCCACTGAACCAATCAAAGGCCGAATGTAAATCCGGGAGGGGAACAGAATCCACCTCGATATTGGCGTTCAACTTCCTGTAATCTATTACCATTCTTTGTTTGCCACCAGGCTTTGGCACTAAAAATGCTGGACTGGCATAGCTGGAATGAGAAGGTTCAATCACCCCTTGGTCCAATAATTCTTGAACCTTCTCTCGCAGAATGGTCATCTTAGGAGGGGCAAACTTGTAAGGGTGTGACCTCACTATTTTCGTATCTGTTAGACTGATTTTATATTCCAGCAGGTGTGTGAGTCCCAAATTAGGAGTTAACACCTCGGGAAATTCCTCACACAAATGATCTAAGGCCGTCTGCTGGGATGGAGTGAGATGGTCTCGTGCAGAATCGGGACAAGCTACTTCTTGGATACCCGGCTTAGCGCCCTGGTACCCAAGGAACAGAATTAAAACCTCCCGATTAAATTTAAAAAAACATTGGTGCGCTTGGATGTCCAGCACGAGACCACTTTTTGCGATAAAATCGGCACCAATGATGCAATCCACTCCCAGAGCAGGAGAAACCAGAAAAGACCACACCCAAGAAAACCCATCAATTTTGATCTTAAAGGAAGTAACCCGGGAGATAGGCAAGATTTCACGGGATGCCGTCCAGCATATAGCAGATGACTTTTCTGACCTTTGAATTAAACCCTTTTGTTCAAGGTCCGCATGTACCCGAGATGAAATGATGGATCGGGCTGAACCGGAGTCAACTAAGGCTCTGAGCTGACCCCCCTTTACCTCGAGCGACAGAAAGGGGCATACAGAAAGTTGTTGCGAGGTAGCGGACTGGACCTTGATATTTGAAGATGGGGCTTTTAACGGCTACCTGGAGGTCGACGGAAGTTGAACAGAATTGAAGTGGGGGGAAGACATCCTCCGAAATATCTTCCCCTGTCTACTTAGTTTTTTGGCGCTGGTCTAGACATAGGTGGTGCTGGTCGCGCGCGCCTTCGCATACAATTTCTCGCCACGTGTCCCGGGCGGTTACAATTATAACAAATCACCATATTTGGATTTGTTTGCTGACGATTTCGAGCTGGCTGGGCCTGTCGGGGGAAGGTAGGCACTCTGGCCCCTTCCGATATCTGAGGTCTTGGTTCGGCTCGTCTACTGTTTCCGCTCGCCTGGTCGGTCATCTGCATGGTCTCCGTCATAACCCAGAGTCGCTCCAGGTCGGTAAACCACTGCGGCCGCTGTGCAAAAACTAGTCGCAGACGGTCGTCGGCAGAGACGCCGTCGAGGATGTGTTGGACTACCTCTTCCTCCGACATGCCCATTCCCAGAATACGCGCTACCTGGCGCATTCGCAGCACATACTGGGCCAATGTTTCGCCCCGTGCCTGTACTTTATAAAAATGCCGATGGCGCAATTGCTCCATCATTCTACTGGGTACGAACGCCCTCAGCACCACCCGGTGGAACTCATCCACACCTTCCTTACGTCGCATTACCTCCGCCACCCTGTCAGCCATGGTACCGCGACAGTAGGGGAAGATGAGTTCGAGCACCGTTCGCTCCAGCATACCCGGATAGTCCTTTAAGTCAAAGACTATCTTAAAAAACGGGAGTAGTTTATCTGCTTCCAGTCCGTCCACGACTGGCAGTTGTTTAATAATATCGGCAAGTGGGTTGGGCAGGTGGTTGTACGTTGCCGCCCCCGAACCAGTCCGTACAGGCTCTACTTCCCTGTATGAAGAAGTGTTCAGCGCTGAGATCACGGACTCCTCAACAACCGGAATTGGGGTGGATGCTCTTACCGGTGGTGACCCTTGGAGGGTCGAGGTAATCTCCTGGATAATTTCTGTTATATTATATGGTGGCGGTATTATATATGGCGGTTCACTGACTTGTGCCAGTAAATTTTGCAGCCGATGAATCAAGTGCTGCATACGTTGCCGGATCCGCCGGACAACGAGAGAGCATCCCGGTCTCTCCTCCAAACTTTCGACGGATTGAGCCGACTCCTTTAGCTCACCCCATTTTTCTGTACACCGCTCCCACTCACTCTCGGGGTCAGTGATAGTGACCCTGGAGAGCGCATCACCCGCGGTCAGCGCTTCACGGAGCCGCTGCCGTAACGTTTGGACATTGCCTTGGGTTTCTTTACCCCGGGCCCGGAGCTCGAACTCAATTTCCTCCCTAACAAACAACTCAGGATTTATCGACGTCATCTCACTTCGCGGTCGGCACACTCAACAAAAACTCTAAAACTTATTCTAACTAATCAGAATCTGAAAAACCCAAGTACTGTTCTTCCAAAGAGTAGACTGCGGGTCCACCTAACGATGCGAGAACTAGCCCACTACCTGAACAGCTCACACTCGATTACACCAGACAAAGGGAACGCGACACACACACAACACACACAACACGAAAACAAAATACCGACCAACGAAAATTTATTTTAACCATTTCTTAGGTTACCTCCGGCTACCATTTATCGGCAGAAACCGACTGCCGATCGGGCCATACCGCCTAATCACAAAAAAAAACCGCAACACCTCCCCAAACATGGGTAAGGTAAACTCAAACTAACTAAGCGCCGACTGCGATAAGTCTTGCCCAGGGATTTCCCTTTCTAAAATTTCCTACCACGTGGCACTATTCACTATGCAAGGCGGGCAAGTACATATACTTATGTTTCAAACCTTAAAACTAACAAAATATTTTCAACCTTGGGATATAGGGCCTTTAAAATTTTTCAAAGTTCAATTTGAACTTACCATTGTGAAAATTTTAAAATATTTCCTAAGTTTGCAAGCCCCGTCACACCCACAGGACCCTTGTCGTAAGCGCGCTCTGCTACCAAATGTAACCGCGCTCTGCTACCAAATGAAACCCCTACTTCATTGTGAGTAGTTAAAACAAAAAGAATATTTCTTTTTGTAAAGAGGGGTTACAAGTTAATTAAAACTAGGCTAAGGCCTAGAGAAGCTAAAAATTGCGCTGGATCCAGTAAGACGGGACTTGCAATAAAAACTCAAGAATTAAATAATTAACAATGCTTTTATTATTCTATCTCATAATATTAATATCAAAAACAACAATGATTTAGAATTCCCCTTCTAAAATGGTTAACTTAAGAAGTATATCCTCTCAACAAGGCCACCTGAATAATATAAACTGAGTCCATGAGAATAATTGCTATGTCACCATCAATGAATTGAAAATGTAAAATAATCATTAACCTCAAAATAAAACTCCCATTAAACTATTTCTTAAAATATAAAATTTATATCATATGTTTCTTTTAAAATGCATTATATAAATTGATGAAGGTAAATAATTTCATTCACAGTTACTATTAATAATTAAAATAATTATTCATCCAATTTAAATGAACTTTAAGGTGACACTTACTATACTTGTTAAATAAAACAATTAATTTAAAGAAATGATCAGCCACGATTATTGAGATAGAATACTCGTCTACTGGTGTATATACATTCTAATAATAAAATCCCTATATCCCACCAAAAGTACAGCAATGCATAATATTTATATATATATATATATATATATATATATATATATATATATATATATATATCCCCCAAAATGTACACAGAAATATACAGACATAACACGTTCCACAAGACAAATTACATATACAATAGTATACAAATACATAAAGGTCTCTTGCCACGCCCTTTTTTTTATATTAGCCTTCTGGTGTATATAAATTCTAAACTTATGCTTTATAGGAATCCCAATTAGGATTAAAGATTTATTTCTATAAATATACCCCCATGGTGTGGGTTAATTGCACGTCATGTGTATCATAAAGTATTGCATACAAATGTCCCCAGGACATTAAAAATTTAAAAGAAGTGCCTAAGTGGCTAAGTGCTAAAATACTTAATTAAGGTGAGAAATAAAATTATTTAAAATAATTAACGCCCCCCAGTTACCATGATTAATATAAAGAATTTATATAGACTAAAATAGGGCCAGTTAATGTAAAAAAAAAATTGCACCATATTAGCACCTTATATAAAAAAATACATTTGTGTGTGTGTGTCAGAGACGGACATGTTTCTTCAACTTATAACCAGTCTCAACAAATTTGTTTCAACAACCTTGTTTCGACAAACAAGTTGAAAAGTGTTTCGACAGGCACAGCTTGGTTGAAACTAATTTAAAATAACACCTACCTCCCCAGTAATCTTTTATACAAATGACCTAACCTGATTTTAAAAATAAGAGAAAATATATGTTTTAATGCAGAGTAAATTAAACTTGAGAAAATAATAATAACAAAACTGACTTTAAATCTGTAGCGAAAGTTCTATAAAGAAATGAGTGGAAATCTAAGTTGGATGCTGTGTGGTACACATGTCAGTCTCTGAACTGACAATTTACTATACATGTATTGAAAGTTACAATTAATACTTAGTGTTCACACTAAACTGTCCCATCAATTGGGGATCCAAATGAATGTATACTGGTACCATGTTGATTCTACGTGTGAGTATAAATGGATATTTTTCACCTGCTTATATGTGCCCAGAAGGATGATCTCTTATTTATAGCGTGGCGATTTCATGATTGGCATGTTGTTGCGGCCTTGTGGTCTCTTCGGTGTCGAGTGTGGAGCTTTAAGATGTCATTTCGTTCAGTTTTAGTAGGACTTGTCTCTGTTCAGTGAACCCTATTGTCACACATTACATTTTTAGTGAGAGACCACACACAAATGCCCCCACTGTTTGGACACCCTCCAAAATACATAAATAAAAACAACACCTAGTTATGTTGTACATAATAAAACTTGGTAACATTATTTTGGCCAACATGCCTTACTTAAAAAGTTCTCTAACAATGATTCTTTATAACGCTTTATAACTTGAACCTCACTGAATGTGAGTTGCCTTTGCAATATAATAATTTATCTTGGCTCTGTGACATCTTATGATCTTATTACTTTGAGTGAAATTGATGTTACCACGTGGCGCAGAATTTATTTAAAACACATAGTTTTTACTGCATAGAATCTGAGAATACTATAACTTTGAATGTGACATGATTTACGTTTAAAACGTGCCTGAGTAAGTTCCCAATTATATTTGTATAAAGTTTTACAGATGTTGTAGCAAAACTTTATACCACTTAATGACGACACATTATGTAACAGGTTAAGTGCTCAACCGAATCTCGTTACATCGGTGTTAATGAAAGTGTAAAATTAAATATATTGTGGTTATTGTACTTTAGGTATTAAAGCCGAGATTCTGACACTTCAATACTCAAGTTTTATTGGTTTATAAAAACTTTACGAACAATTACGTCTTTCACCATGCATGATTCAACAAGTGGGGGCTTACTCAAGCTTACTAAAAAAACATTTTCTCCTTTAAAAATTTAGTATATAATTAAATCAAAACTCACCGCAGTCATTAAGAACTTATCTCATATTTAAAAAGACGTCGACGCTAGATTATCACACTTAACTCTCCACCGAAGAGATATTCAACGATGTCGTGAGTTAGGCTTCCATTTTGAGACAAACTTTCACAAAAGGTTCCGTTCGTTGTCCGTTTGTAAGGAAATTCTCACCAGGCTGCAGCACTGTTGTTTAAAAACTCAGCCGAGCTGCGGGAAAAACTCAGTAGATGGAAACACCGATCAAACGGTGAAAACACGAAAACGGTAGCCTCTCCTATCCGCGGGTAGAGAGCAGCACTCCTTATTACATTAACTTCCGTACTGTCTTTACCGTCAAAAAAAATAAATGCCAATACATTTACTAAACTCGCGCTGAATCATTGACTCAGCACAGTAATTGTACTATACCTTAATTAATTCCTAGTAATATTTTCTTTCGCAAAAATTGAGCTACAACTATTTCACAGAATTATTCTAATTTTAACTCTGTAGCTGTGTTGTTTAGGCAAAACAATTCCCTTTCATGAAACTTGCTGTAGGTTTACACCTTAAAAATATCTGTGCGACAGAGGTACGTAATAAAAGGCGTCGCTTCCAATTTCATCACGTGAAATTCATTATTAGATCATTGTAAAAACTGAATCTGGTGAAGTCTTTAACGAAGTGACAAATAATGGGTTTAGACAAGGGTGTAGCATTTCACCCACACTTTTTAATTTATATTTGGACGATGGTGTTAGACAGAGGAAGCAGAGGCTAGAAATAATGAACTTCAGTGACAGTTTCAGTGAACGTAATTTCGTCAAAGCTCTGATGTTTGCTGACGATCAGGTCATAATAGCAGTAGCCTGAAAATAGCCTGCAGAGGCTCCTCTACGAATTGCAGCAGATAATCAGGATGTATCTGAAAATTTCTGTTATCAAGACTAAGTCCATGGCTTTGAAAGTTGTTTTCTAGTAATGTGTACTGAACGATCAACTAATTGAGCAAGTGCATTCATTCAGTTTCCTTGGATGTGACTTGTCTTACGTGGGTGAGATTGATATGGATAAAAGAATAAAGAAGTTTAATCACATGTGTGGAACGATAAGAAGAACACTGAAAAGGTCAGAAGAAATACTCTTTTGAAATTTATAAAGTGATGGCAGTGCCATGCGATCTTTATAGCAGTGAGACTTAGACAATGAATGCAAAGACCCAAAGCCGGATACGGGCTAGTGGAATGAGTTTTTTACGATCAATACTAGCAGTATCACGGAGGGACCGGCTAAGAAATGATGATATAAGGAACATCCTTGTAATGTATAACCTAACAGAAAAGATAAAGCAATACAGACAGCAGTGGACAGATCATGTTGAAAGGATGCACAAGAACAGGATAACACAACAAATTTTGGTTTATAATCCGAAAGGACGGCGGAATATTGGAAGACCAAAGAAAAGATGGACTGATCAAGGAGTGCGCAACGGATCGTATGGTTCACAGCCAGAAGAAGAAGAAGACATTAATTTTTAATATATTGCACATGAGTTATTACGTCTTAATTTTCTTGTGGTTAAAGAAACAAAACGATTCATAAGTTTACTATTTTAAATTACAATGTGAGATATATTATATTAAAATGTGACTTATATATACCATTTAACATAAATATGCTCCACTAAACAATAACAGCTATACAAAAATTAGAAAAAGTAAAACTTTGTACAGGTACAGTGTATGGTATGTTGCAACCTATCGAGTGGCTGCTAAGCTACAACTGTTTGTTTGACGTGGTTCCGGAGGTGAAGTTGAATCATTAGAATGGACCGTTCTTCTTGAAGACAATTTATTTCGATTAGCAAAATACAAACGAAGTTTTACAAGTTACTTTATACAAACTCCTCTTGACAAACTATAAGTCAGTTAATTCAATTACTCTTTTAAACTCTAAGTACCTTCAGTTACTAGTACTTAGTTCACAAATTAATGTAACTACTTTTAGTTACTTCAAAAATTACAAAGACAAACTATTGACAACATCTGGTTTTCCGGCTCTCTAAGAACACCTTCCAGCACAGATCAAAGTCAAAATAAAAATGAGAAAAGGGCGTAAGTTCTCTCGGACCTCACAATCAGATCTGACTTCTCCAGCGAATGTTAGAGTCTTTATAGTACACCATCGTAGGTGTAACCCTTAGTTTTAGTGGTGGGACTGTTCCCTCCTCTTAATTCTAAAACCTTAACTATGATAGGCTAAATCTATTGGAAGTGAGGGTAATTCTCTTACAATTTGATAACTACTGCTACTATTCGTCAGAGACTATCATGTGACTCTGTACGTCACTTTGGTGGGGTATTCCCTTTTAGGATTAAAGCTCTCACGCAAATACAACACCTGTCTTCACACCTGAGACCAATTTATTTGACTTCACCCCTGAAGGGTATCAACTTTATGTGACATTTTATATTTCCTGTCTAACTTGTGTCCTTCATAAGACTCCCTCTGATTTTCATAAATCTGTCACCCTTTCATCTAAGAGAGTGGCTTTTAACCTCCAACAGCTGCATCCGTCTTAAGTAACTTGGAGTTACCCATAAACTAAACTTTACGATTATTGCTTCCTGACACCTGTTTTTAAGAAAGAGGGTGAGATCTGAACCCTGGGAAAATTCTCTAAAACTATTTTTATGTACGAAACATCTGTTCGTTTCATTGTTACTAAATGACAATGCTTCTCCCTTTCACTTCCAAGTACAATTATGATACAATTACAGTAAGTACAATTTACAATTACAACAGGTATACGCCATGTATATTACTGTATAATCTTACCTAGAGACCGCCAAGCAGCGGTCGGACCGAATTCAGTGAACACAGTACGCGATCCATATATTATACATCGTTGAAAATGGCTCCGTCGGGAAGTTTGTAGCCATGTAACGGAGAGACGCGTAAGAATGTTAAGAAAATTCTTTGCGTTTACACGCGCGCGCGTGTGTGTTTAATGTTTTTAAATACACGGTAAATAAAACAGGTGAAAAATTTACTAATTTATATGTTGACGATGTCATACAAAACTGGCAGATGTGTCTTACAGAACATTTTATGATTGGTCACTGTACAATTGAAACTTTGTTGTTTGCGGACGATCAGGCTATGCTGTCGGACTCTGAAAACAGATTGTAAATGGGGATACATTTGTTAAATCGAATCTGTAAAGACTCTGGATTGCAGATATCCACACGTAAGACTAAGGTGATGGCTTTTCGTGGAACTGATCCTGTACGGCCAAAAATTGTTATAGACGGTACTGTCCTGGAACAAGTTAGCAATTTTGAATACCTGGGCTACAGTGTGTCTTATAATGCATGCAACGACAATCTGAATAATTTGCATAAGTTCATTAGGCGGAACATTAGGCGAATCCTTAAATCAGCAAGTAAAGGAACACGCTTGTAAAATTCTACGAGGTGATGGCTCTTCCTACACTTCTTTATGGGTCTGAGAATTGGACTTTAACGAAAGGCCAGACCAGTCACATCCAAGTGGCTGAAATGAGATTTCTCAGGCGCGGGGCAGGGTATACTCTCCATGATCATATAGAAGAAACACAGACATACGGCAGGAACTGAATATTATGAGTATACTCAACAGGATCCCCCAGTATCGGCTGAATTGGTGGGAACATCTTTACCGAATGGATGACTGCCGCATCCCCAAACATCTATAAGCCGAGGGGACGGAGAGGTGTGGGACGTCCGAAGAAGCGCTGGAGTGACCAGCTCTAATCTATACCTATTTGAGACCGGAACAAACCATCCTTGGTTTAATCCGTGAAGAAAAGAAGAAGAAGAAGAAGATGATGATGATGATGATGATGATGATGAAAAATTACCACCATAGGAAAAAAAATTAAAGATAGGGAAGAGATACGCTCGTTTGAAGACAGTGAGGAATGGGAAAAGAGAAGCAAATGTTAAGACAGGGGAAGAGACAATACGAGAAAAGAAATAACACTCATTGTTACCTTAAAGTACAGACACATACGTATGTATATAACGGAATCGCAGTAAACAGGATAACATAACGACGCGAGGTGTAATCTGTTTGTTCATTAGCACCATCACATCGCCGCGTTTACAAATACTGTGCATGCATCAAAATATTGCACCACAGTGCAGTCTGTATGCATTGCATCCCTGGTGACTTCATCCCCGCTATCTCTCTCTCTGTCGCTGCCTCTCTCACGCTACTACACATTTTCATTTCTTTTCCACTACGTAATTATGATATTTACTATCCTTAGGGACAAATCTTGCGCCTGACTAGGTCACCAACTCAACAATATTTAACCGATTTTAACCGATCGTGTATATTAAATGAAAAATTTATGGTCAAACCTTAAATAAAGATACATCCTGCAAAGGTATGTATAAATATGCGTACTTTAATGTTTGCTTTTGATCAGATGATCGGATAATACTTTAGGAACGTGGGGACGCTCTGCAACAACCTAAACACTTGTTCAACCAGTTTTATAGTACTACATATAAATTTAAATAGTAGATTTCTAAATTAATTACAAATTTAATCTGGCCCGCTCTCTCACTCTCTCTCTCTCTCTCTCTCTCTCTCTCTCTCTCTCTCTCACACACACACACACACACACACACACACACACAATTTATAGCGTCTCTCAGTGCTTTCCGGTCTTCAGCAGTTTTTTCCATTTATTTGTATTCTCTTGTTGCTTTGCTTTAGCGTTTCTTGCCAGTAAAGCGTTCCGATCACCTCCACTCCAGTATTTTGTTGTTTCCTTATGTCCGGAGGCTTTGGTTATTAAAATTTACTAACGGCATCTGGTGCCCGACTGTCTTTTTTTTTTAACGTGGTCATATTAAAAAAACTTTCGTGGTCTTATTAAATAATATATTATCGTGTCTGCGAAAAATGTCATGTTTCTAGCTTTAATATCTTCAGACATTCGTAACAGCGCTCCTAGATTGCACGTCGTTTCCACACATGTTTGTACCTTTATTATAAATCAGGATTCTCTCTTACTGTACAGTCTCTCCTGACTGTAAGAGGACTGCTAACGTTTATAAAAATTTAATATTATTTATGTATTTCTTTTGTTTGTCAAGAACTCACCAAATGGCAAATTTGGCAGTTATTTTGGAAAATTACCGGCAGTAATTTTTTTAAACGGAATAAACTTTGTTAATACGAAAAAACTAATATATAATTAATTCTGTATACACTTTATTTAAAAAAAATTAACACACCTCATCAGAATAGGAGTAAAAATAATTTAATACCAGTTCTTCCACTGTTTCCAGTTTAATTCTAGTATAATGTACATCGTACTGTTCAGATTTTCTCAGAATTACTCTTCTATTGTTTCCTGAAGGTATTTACGTTCTAGAGGGGTTTCACTTGCCTATCAACTCCCATTCGCACTATAAGACAATATTACTTCCGTTTTCTAACCTCTGTCACATTTCCTGCTGGTTTAACCCCGTTTTTTCATTTATCGTTATTTCTTATCTTTTCCATCTCATCGCTCTATACGTTTCCTTGAAAGTTATTTCATTTATTTATGCTGTTTGGAATCTCTCTTCCTCTCTCCCTCTCTCTCTTTACACGTTAACATGAACACACAAAAAAACAGGAGAAATTGTTGAAATTATTACTACCGGCCAGGCTATAAGGCTCTGGTCCTTATTGACAATCGTTTCGGCCCCACCATCGGAGGCCATCCTCAGTGTCTAGATTGGTACGGTGTCCACCAGTTCACCTCACAAATGTGAGACAGAGACTATGCGTTTTGCCTGAGAAGACCCTTTTTTTTATAAACTTCTGTATCAGCACGATCTAAGCTGGAAAGCCACAAGCATCAAGTGCTATCTGATTGGCTTGGGAGCACAGCATGCTAGGTCCTATTCAATAGGAAACTTTGTCCCCTTTGATTCATCGCGATGGAACAATCGTTGAATATTTCCACTGAACATTTCCACGGACTCCAGCCGAGAGTAGTAGGCACTCTCCGAGGGCAAGATCTTGGTCTCCTCAAAGAGAACGCGATGGTCAGCGTTGGTGAGTGTATGCATCAAGCGACAACAGCCGTTGTGTTCATCAACACATGTGCGGACGCTGCAGGCAGGAGAAAACTTGAACGAACTGACTCTTATTCAGAAAATCTTCTTCTTCTTCTCCAAGTCAAGGTATAGGCCTACAGCCTGCTCCGAATTCACTGAGGCCATCTCTTTCTTGGTCTACCTACATCACGTTTTCTCTTCTCTGAGGTCTGTATCGTATTACTTGTTTAGGTAGCCTCATATCTTCCAATCTCTCGATGTGCTGCCTCCATTATATTTGTCCTTCCCGTATCCTGCTGGCCATAGAATATAAATTTAGCTCAGTTCTTATATCTTATTTCGTATTTGATCTCTAAGGGTGCAACCTTTGGTTTTCCTCAAGAACTTCATTTCACTTGTTTGTATTCTTCGTTCATCATTTTCCGTTTCCGTTAAAACATGTCCGGCTGTTCGTGAAGATTTTGAGTATGTTTTAGTTTCCTTAGTAGAGGTTACCAACCTCTAGCTAAGTAGTTAGGTGGTGGGGCTGTCACCTTCAGGTATCCTAACAGGCCTGTATTCTGTTAGGGTTGTCTCCTCTAGCTGAAGGTTCCAGTTTTAAGGCGCTGGCAACTCCTTAAGATTCAGACAATTTTTACAGATATCACAGAAGAAACATTTACATTTCAGATAAAAACAAATTGTTTGTATCCACGATCAAACTGTGGCCTTCTGCGGGGGTTAGAGGGACTTGATTTGTGCTACGTCGGGGAAATACGTTTTAGACTGAAATAGAAAGGCTATTAGTCTTGCTGCACGTAGATGTGCGCGCGCGTTCACAGTACTTGACACCTTTGTTATTTCTGGCTCTGAGCGTGTTGTTTCCGTGGTGTAGCGGTTATCACGTCTGCCTAACACGCAGAAGGTCCCCAGTTCGATCCTGGGCGGAAACAATGATTCTTTTTTTATCGCGTAACTTTGGATACCTATGGTAACTGTAATTCTTTTTGTGAAATGTTATTTCACTTCCAAAATGCCTTGTGCGTTATTTCATTTTTTTTTTTTTTTTTAAGGTTTGACATTAAATTATTTTTAATCCTATTTTGAGGAGGTGTGTTAATTTTCATTTAAATAACGTAAAATATAAAATTAATTATTCATTTTTCGTATAACAATGTTTATCGAGCGCTGTTACAACTGTCTAAAGACATTAAAGCTAGAAACATGAAATTTTTCGCAATCACGATAATATTTAATAGAGCCACTAAAGCTTGTTTAATTATGTTAAATAAAGACAGTCAGGCACCAGAAGCCGTTGAAATTTTAATAACCAAAGCCTCGGCACATAAGGTAACAAGAGAATACTGGAATGAAGGTGAAGAAATACATAAACAATATTAAATTCTTATAAACGCTAGCAGTCCTCTTACAGTCAGGAGAGACTGTACAGTAGGAGAGAATCCTGAGTTATAATAAAGGTACAAACATGTGTGACAACGACGTGCAATCTAGGAGCGCTGTTAAGAATGTCTGAAGATATTAAAGCTAGAAACATGACATTTTTCGCAGACACGATAATATATTATTTAATAAGACCACGAAAGTTTTTTTAATATGACCACGTTAAAAAAAAAAGACAGTCGGGCACCAGATGCCGTTAGTAAATTTTAATAACCAAAGCCTCCGGACATAAGGAAACAACAAAATACTGGAGTGGAGGTGATCGGAACGCTTTACTGGCAAGAAGCGCTAAAGCAAAGCAACAAGAGAATACAAATAAATGGAAAAAACTTCTGAAGACCGGAAAGCACTGAGAGACGCTATAAATTGTGTGTGTGTGTGTGTGTGTGTGTGTGTGTGTGTGTGTGTGTGTGTGTGTGTGTGTGTGTGTGTGTGAGAGAGAGAGAGAGAGAGAGAGAGAGAGCGGGCCAGATTAAATTTGTAATTAATTTAGAAATCTACTATTTAAATTTATATGTAGTACTATAAAACTGGTTGAACAAGTGTTTAGGTTGTTGCAGAGCGTCCCCACGTTCCTAAAGTATTATCCGATCATCTGATCAAAAGCAAACATTAAAGTACGCATATTTATACATACCTTTGCAGGATGTATCTTTATTTAAGGTTTAACCATAAATTTTTCATTTAATACAAAAATATTTAATGAAATCTTACACTGACTATAGGCTATAGTATGAACCTTTATTCTAAGAACTTGTCATAGCCGACTGTCTTCCCATAT
Organism: Magicicada septendecula; assembly: GCA_034769895.1. Classification (NCBI taxonomy): domain Eukaryota; kingdom Metazoa; phylum Arthropoda; class Insecta; order Hemiptera; family Cicadidae; genus Magicicada; species Magicicada septendecula. Next base: position 1,384,542,077 of record CM068367.1, on the reverse strand, counting down.
TTGTGTTGGTATCTACTTACTATACGACTAGGTGTTCTCTTATAATTTATTGATTGATTTATTAAATTGCATAATAATTATTTCATCGTGTCTCTATGTAAATCAGTCGTTTCAATAAAACTTGAAATCAAAGCAGGTGGCAAGTATTGTTGGTTTCCTGTCAAGAGCAATTCATAATGTCAACAGATAGAATAAGTTAGCATAATAGAAAAAAGTAGCATAACACAGAAATAAAGAGGTGGAGAGAGAGAGAGAGAGAGAGAGAGAAAGAGAGAGAGAGAGAGAGAGAATATACTAACACAAAGAAAAAGAAAGGCATTGCGGTTTCTAGGACACTGGACAGTCACTGTAAGCGAACACAATGTGGGCCAAAACGGGCCAAAAGCTGACCCTTTGTTGTTTGTTCATTAGTAATCAAGGAGCGGCCGGCCAAAAGCAAATGGACGTTAATCCAGACTGTCTGTAAAATCTAATAGTTCTAACGAAGCTTGGCTGTTAATGCGGAGCTATCTCTATATAGGAATACTCCTACTCCTACACCTACTGCGCTACTCTTACCTCTTGCACTGCCTCCCCCCCCCCACCAATTTCTTCAACTCCCTCATCAGTAAAATAATTGTATTAACGTTTTTAATAAAACAAACTATAGTACTTTATCAGTGTGTTTGTACTTTACTCATTAAAAAATCGTGAAAATATGATGAGGTAACTAATGGAAAGGTTAGGGACCAAATTAGTCAAACAATTGCGTAAGCTCACACGGCCGCTGTCAATATTATAAAAATTATTGAAAACCTGGCTGTTTCCCACCCCGATTCATTGACTGACTGACTCTGGGCTGTGTGGTTGATACCACCGAAGAGATTTACCACAAAGGAATCTGAGTTCCGAGCTGCCTTCAGGAGCTCCTGCCTCAAGGCCCTGCCCAAGTACGGCGACTTGCTCTGCAACAGGCTGTTTCTCTGTTGTGGTAGCCTACACTAGCGCAGTATACACCGAGGGCGTTTCCACGAATCATCTGGACGTATATGGTACCTCCCCAGCGAAGCCACTAGAGGACGCCAAGTCCTCTCCTTAGAAGGCTAGATGAGAATCGACGGGGGACTTTGGCCGCTAGCCGAAGCCCCCTGTCGAGGACGCTCTACAACTTCTTTTTCTTGCACGTTGGCGAGGTAACCCCAGACCGGGCAAGCGTATGTTAAAACCGGCAGCAAGTACGCGCCGACGATCATCTTGCCCAGTTTACTGGTCATGGCTGAGCTGATCAGGAGTGGAAACAATAAGCTCAGACAAGCGGATGCTCGCTTAAGAACTGTCTGAGCGTGGGTACCCCAGGTGAGCCGACGGTCGAGGTGTACACCGAGGCACTTCACCTCTTTAGACCAGCGCAAGTACGTCCGTCCTGCCGATGCGTAGTTGTCTAAGCGGGTTCTTCCGTCTCATAGACGGCTACACTCTTGGTCGCGTTGAGAGACACCCTCCAGTTATCAGTCGAGTCTCCGAGCGAGTCGAGCTGGCGCTGCAGTCGTAAGATAGCCAGCGACGTTCCGCGTTGTGATCGGCTGTAAATAGGGGCACCGCCGTGTCCCCGTGTAGCCGTGTCGTCTGCAAAGAGGGACTCCAGGCTGTCCCGGCACGTCGTTGACGTAGTCTGAGAATAGGAGGGATTCGTCGATTAATTGCTGCCAGAGCTGTTGGGTTGCGCGTCGTGAGACGACCCAATGGGTTCCTAGTACCGAGCCTCCGGTAGGGGCTCCTCCTGCCTAGTGATCCTGTCCAGACGGAATATTGATTAATTATTTACTGGCCGCTACAACGGCATGCTCGTAGTAGGTCGTCCTAGTACAGTATTTGCCGAGGCCGTTTCCAAGTATCACCTGAACGTGTTCGGTACTCACCAAGGCAAGCTATGAGAGGGTTTGACTGGGTCCTCGAAGCTCGCACGTAAAATTTACGTGCAAGTCGCCTTGCGGTGTCTTCCAAGGAGCGGACACCGAGTCCTCTTCTCAAGAGTCGAGAAGGGAACCGACAGGAGGCTTTGGCCGCTAGCCGAAGACCCCTATCGAGAACGCTTTGCAACTTTCTTTTATGAACGGTTGCGAGGTAACCCCAGACGGGAATAGCGTAGGTAATGATCGGCAACAGATACGCGCTGAAGATGATCAACTTACCCAGCTTGCGGGTCATAGCCTTGTTGACAAGTATCGGAAACAGTTGCGCGAGACGATCGGACGCTCTCTTTCGCATCGTCTCAGCGTGGGCACGCCAGGTGAGCCGACGATCAAGGTGGACACCGAGATATTTAACCTCTCTCGACCAGGGCAAACACGTTCTACCGAGTCTCACTCGTCCTCGTGGTTCTTTCCGGCGCTTTGAGAATAGCAGAGCGGAGCTCTTGATTTCGTTGACGGCAACTTTCAAGCTTTCCGTCCACGTCGAATACGCATCGAGTGCGCGCTGGAGTCGTGGGATAGCCCTGTCAGCGTTCCGATCGGCGGTATAGACCGCCGTGTCTCGCGAAAGCCTGGCATTAAATAGGATATGGCACGGTGTATTGAACAATCCTATTGGGACGAGACCAGCTGAAAGCGCTGCGATTGGCCGAGACCTGGTGGCCGAGGTTATACAGGTAACCTCGTGTTACCGGCCGCCTGTTGCTCTTACCCGAAAAAAGTTGTCGGGCATCGTTCGGCCACGATCCGCCATAACTGTTTATACAACATTCTGTTGCTTTTTGCGTCATTTTTCCCCGAGGCTGGGATTCGAAACGCAGCCGACGGCGTCGCTGTTATATAAGCAACCGACCACGGCATTACAACCCGGTTTCTAATCACTTCGAATAACTGCGTGTTCACCACACTCCACTTCGCACAGAAAACACCAAAGACAGGAGGATTCCAAGATTATAACATACGAGAAAGTAATAATACCAACAATATTGTTTGCTGTAGACAAGAGAAATGACTCATCGGAACAAAACTAACAACAGTCTCTTAGAAATGAAGATGTTAAGAAAACTATGCGGGGAAAAATTAGTGAGAAATATGCTAAAATGGACCAACATTAGGAATTGAATAGTAAAAAGAAAAGTAGAAAGGTGTGGACAGATTGATAGAATGAAGAAGGACAAAATAGAGAAAACCTGCAGGCTCATTAACAGCGATTCGGCTTACCGGTTCCGTCAAAAACAGACACTTTAATAAATATTTTAAAGTCACTAAAATTGAAATACAGTAGAGTCTCAGTTATCCGACATAAACGTCAACGTCGGATAACTGATAATGTCGGATAATAGGGAAACAAAACCATAAACACATTTTCAATGAAATACAATACATTTATCAAACGTATTTTTATTTGTAAACATATACAGTACATTTGCAGTAAGACCCACAGTTATGTTTTAAGACAAAATAGTTATTTTTAAAAAAATTTGTACAAAACCTAGAGTTATGTTTAAAACGTTTGTACAAAACGTAAAGTTATGTTTAAAAAAAACAGTACAATGCATTTACGAAAAAAGAAATATTGTACAATTGAAAAAAACTAAAATTTAAAAAAATTCAATGCATTTATTATAGGCCTACATGTATTTTTATTTTTAAACATATGCATTTTAAAGTAGGCTTATCTCAATACCAAAACAGATTCTTTAGAAAAAAATTGTAACTGATAACTGTTTTCCTGCTGCTCGCCGTTGTCTAGCTACTTTGTCACACAATCTTATTACAAGCCTCTTTCTCTTGCTGTTTAATGTATTTTAAGGGTGCTTCAATAGCATTCATGAGTCATTTTAACACATTCATTATTATTTTCCTCAGTTGATTGCTCATCATCGACGTCGTTTTTGTCATAGTTAACAATATGAACTGTTTCGTTATCTGCACTTCAGTTTGCTGATCACTATTCATCCATTCGTCAACATCTTACACTGTAGCTCCTTCACATCCAGGAACTCACTTTCTGTCCTATTTAATTTACACGAATAGGCCAGCCGTGGACCACGTGAATATCATTTCCTTTTCTTCTCCTGCCAGAAGGTCCTCATTCGCTCACTATGCGTCGCCTTGCTTTCCACTGTCCACCCCCTTTTCGTCTTCTTCTCACCGCAGAGTACCTCAAGATTTTGAATTTCGTTTCTGTATGTATTTCTATCCACACAGTCGTTCAAACAGATATCCAGTTTTATCATTTCCTCCTTGAGTTGTTTGGTGTATCCATTTATACTGGAAAATTGCCAAATATAGTTAACAATTTTTTATTTAATCTGGACCGATCCATCCGAACCATATGTCCAAGAAATCTCAGCGTTTTCCTTCGGAAAGCCGTTTCCAGATCTCTCAGATCCCTGTACTGCTCTTCTTTGGATCTATGCCTGTACCCATCTTCAGTTTTCTTGGGGCCATAAATTTTTCAAACAATTCTTCGTTCAATTTTAAGAAGAGGTTCCAAATTTTGGAAGCACATTGTTTCCCCTCTATAAATGATCACCGGCCTGATCACAGTGCTATAATGGCAGACTTTCGCACTTCTGGAAAGGTTTTTCTTTCCGACCAGTTCCCGGGTTAGAGTGAAGCCCTTTGCTAATTTGAGTTTCCTTATCTTAACGGATTCTTTGTGTAAGGCGTTTCGGGATATGTTTTCCCAAAAATATTTATAATTATTAGTATATTTTATTTCTCCATACGTAGTGTCCAGCCACGTTTTCGGGAATTTAAATAGGGTGGTCATAATTTCCGTTTTAGGAAAGGAGATTTGGAGGCCAGTTTTCTCCGCTATCTCTTTGAGATCTTCTACTTGCTTTCTTGATTCTTCTTTTGAGTGGGCGAAGGTGGCAAGATTATCCGCGAAAGCTAAACAAAGCTTAATTCTACGCCTTTGGATTTGAACCTATTCTAACCCTAGTGGAATTGGCTTTATGGAAGGTTTTCATGGCTTTATCTAGGACACAGTTAAAGAGAATAGGGGAGAGTCCATCCCCTTAACGTACGCCAGTGTGGATTGGAATGGAGTCACTAAGTTCTCCTAGGAATTTAATTTTGGAAACTGTGTCGGTTAACGTGTTAATTTTGTGGTCTATTTATTTTTAATTATTAATTATTTCGGAACTGAGTCTGTTAAATCCGGATAAGTTAGTTTCGGATAACGGAACTCTACTGTACATATAAAAAACAAAATATAAATAATCTATTTCATATACTCTTGAATACTGATTATTCAATATTATCGCCGCATTTTAATGTCGGAATTCTGAGATCGATAGGCCTATAAAGTTTTATAAAATGTTATGTTTATTTTCTTTCTCGTGTTGTTGGTTAGGAAGTTTTGTGAAACTACTGTTGACAAATATCTTTGTAACGTTATCTCTTTAAAACACATTGAATAAAAGCCTAAAGAAAGGAAATCGACAATTTTATTCCGATTAAATGAAAAAGAAAACCTTTTACTTCTGTAGGCTCTGAATATAAGTAACAGACAGAGGCGGAGACGACATCATTAAGTACTGCTCTGTGTACAAAGAGAAATCTGCTGTCTGGCGCTGACTTTAACTTGAGACCCGTCAGTTTTGTTTTTCTCTATTAAATGCCCCCAAACGATTCTTCTTTACGTCAGTGGTTTCTTACCTTCATTACTGACTGCGAAAAACAATTAATTTTATAATATTTTATTATGATTTAATTATTAAAGAAGCGAAAACAGAAATCTGCGTAATCACTAATAATTAAGTAATGGTGTTTAAGTATTTAACGGAATAAATTAATTTTATTTTATTCTTTTTAACTGATTTTACAAAACATCCAGATATTAACCTTTGTATCGCTCTCTGGAAATGTAGGTTTCACTCTTTTATACGTAGCTGAAATAATATAGACGTCGAGATCTTGCTAGTACGAGAATCAGAGGGTGGAGAGGAAGGCCGAAGAACATGGAAGCACATAGGAGTATTGTTGAGGAGGCTAAAGCCTCCTAACGCCAGATAAGAAGAAGAAGAAGAAGAAGAATATAAACTTTGACGTTTAACACAGTTGCGCATTGATACATTCGAATGTAAACGTTCATTAGCATCTTTTAGATAACATAAGCAGCACAGACAACAAATGAGAAAGCCCTACGATAAGTGATAAAATCCAGGAACAGCTTCCGAAATGAAAAATATTGCCCGCTTCAGCTTATAATTGAAGGTAACCGAACTAAGGAAGAATGTGCCATGTTTACATAATGTTTGAACTTGGAGCGTTTAGATTTTGAAACAATCCAGAAATATTTGCCACTGTGGCCGCTGACCTCCACACAAAAAGAAAAAGTGAAAATGAAAACTTATAAATGTTTTTTTTATATTTATAACGTTAACGGTCAGTTTCGAATCCCAGTTACTGCGATTACGATTGCTTTCTCTCGATTAGGATTCTAGACACAATTAGATAATTTTACGTACAGCCCGAAGTCGAGCCTTGGCCTCCACTATCCTGACCCTCCACCTCTTTCTATCAGTAGCAACAGACTTCCATCCTCGCGCTCCCAACATCTACCTTGCATCCACAGCGACAGCATCTTCCTATCTTTTCCTTGGACGGCCTTTTGGTCTTTTTCCATCCACACTCCCCGTAAGGACTCTTTTAGGTGTTCGTTTGTTTTTACAACTTGGCCAGCCCATTGCTGGTACGTTGAAGTGACAATACATCTCATCATTATGCCGTATCCTGGGTTCCCCATTTCTGTATACAGGGACCAGGATCTTCCTTTCAAATATCTTCAGGCATTCAATTGTTCTTTGTGAATCCAGGTTTCACTGCTGCCATAACACATGATGGGTCGTATGATAGTTTTGTATATTCGCATTTTTGTCTGCCTACGAATAACTCTTCACTTAAAAGAACTTTTGTAAAACACAAAATTTTATTTTTATTATTATTATTCCGGTTGTACAATGTTTACACATTTTCCGGAACCAAAGATTACAGAAGTGATTGAATTCTCATCGTCCATTGCTGCTTGTCCATCTAAAGATTTTTTTAAATTTCTCGTTTCCTCAATATAATCTGAATTTCTTCTATCCAGGTGATAGGTGGTCTTCCTCTTTTCCTTCTTCCTGGTGGGGTCTATTCCATAACTCTCCTTGGCAATCTTTCTTGTGCCATCCGTTTTGTGTGTCCATACCATTGTAAGTTTTTTGGTTGGACAAAATCAACAATTGGATTTTCCACATTCATTCTATCCTTAATGACTTCGTTTCCAATTTTCATTAAGAATTTTTTTACGATGTAATGATGGCAGTATAGTTTTTTCCTGACGCCAATGTGAAAAAAAATCTACGACAGTAAAGTTGCTGATCGCAGTAACTGAGGGATCGAAACCGCACATCATCATATCTGTCACTCGTTTTCGACTTCCATATATTACATCTGCTTAGGTAAAACAATTATTTTGTATTGTTGTAGTAGTAGTGGGAGACACACCAATACAATGGCAACAATAATAACAGTACAACAACAAAAGCCGCAATACAATACTTCACGCAGTAAGTAGTTGTTGTTATGGCAGAAACAAAGTTTCATAATGTTTGCGTACAGTTAAGTAATCCGTTTTAAAGCAGAGCAGATGGAATTGTTTTAAACTGTGCTTACGACGAGTGTCACAACAAGCAACTAGCAACAATTATAGCAGTATGCAATCCTCCTCTACACACACAACAAGCAACTAGCAACAATTACAGCAGTATGTAATCCTCATCTACACACACAACAAGCAACTAGCAACAATTACAGAGGTCTGTAATCCTCCTCTACACACACAACAAACAACTAGCAACAATTACAGCAGTATGTAATCCTCATCTACACACACAACAAGCAACTAGCAACAATTACAGCAGTATATAATCCTCCTCTACACACACAACAAAGCCATTTCTATTGTCTTTCTTTGTACACAGAGCAAAAATAATAGGCTCTACTTTGTACCACTTAATTGCCTCTGTTATTGTGAGTTGATAACGTAAAAACTTAAAAAATATCCACTTAAATGTTTAGAATTTATTATATTGTTACGTAGTGCGGTAAACTGTTACGTAATACGGAGCGTTCGTATATAATACAAGTTTCTCGAATGTTCCAGCTATAATGTGTGTGTGCGTATATATTGCTGCTACTTTGCGGTGAAAGACAATTACGCGTCAAGTGTCGGGTATATACCAGACCATACCGGTCAGCGCAGTGTGTTCAAGGACACTGTTTCTGGTGGATTTTTGAGAGCGCCTGTTTGTTTAACAAGTCATTCAAAGTGACAGGTTATTCTGGAAGTAAGCGGGCGGGGTATAAATACAGCCATTCAGCGACGGTCAAGTCAGTTATTGTCGGGCGATTACACAGTGCGTTTAAGTGGCGATTTAAGTGTTCACACAGTGCGGTTTGAAGTATTGCGGCGAAGTGTTATGTGTTTTATAATTTTGCTTTACTCTATAAGTCGACATTTTTATTGCGTGTGAACAATTTTCATTTGATTTGTTGTAAGAGACTATCTTGTTGATTACAAACTAATTAATTGTGATAATTAAAGCTGGTTATTAGTGACTTAATTGGTGTCTTGTACTTTGTTTTCCACTGTACCGTACGACGATCATAGTAACAACATTCTATGATCATTGAACACTTACTTAAAGCCACTAAATCACTACTAATAACTAACAACAACAACAACAGCAATAATAATAATCATAGTCATCACCTTCACAACACGGCATAGGCAAGGTGCTGCCTGTTCCGCCTTCAAAGAGCCTCCAGCCATGTCTTCCTGTGTCTACCCACACACCTGTGTCCCAGAGGCTTGTATTTCCAGACTTGATTGTCAAGCCTGGAACCTGACATTCTACCTAAGCGTTCTTTCCATCGTGGTTTGTAATCTTTTTATTTTTCGTTCAAGATAAAACTTGTAACTCTTCTCTTATGGCCTCATTCTTTATACGATCGAGTTTAGAACACCTTTTAACTCCTCTTAAGAACACCATTTCCCAGGCCTGTATTTTACTGTTTTTTTCTTAGTTGGTTCCATAATTCACACCCAGAAGACAGTACAGAGACTGCCATAACTTTGTAGAACTTTAATTTTGTATCTCGACATACCGTGTTTCTAAAAATACATTGTCCCATAGATTGTGTGGAACTTACCTAACATAACATCAACATTATAATTCCTATTGTAGCCAATATCATTTCCCATAGCACTAACTTTTTTAAGTTATTATTAGAGAATAACTGGTGACGCGTCTTTTCAAAATAAACAGCTGACCAATATTATATACGGCAGCGATTAGTATGACAGCACCAAGGAAATTAAGAAGTGTCTGCTTGTGATTGGTCAGAGACTTCAGATTTTATGGTGCGCGTGAGAATCAAATCTCGGACCTCTAGATTACTGAAGTGACGCCCCATACTAACTAATCTGCTGAAACTATTTAATAATTATTTAATATCTTAACTACTCAATTAGAATAATGAATACGCTGTAAGTTGCTGAAATAATCTAGCTACTGCCACTTAAACTATCAGTTGGAGAGCTTCGGGTATTATGGACTAGTTGCATAGTATAAGTATTTAAATATCTGACCCGTGAAATGCTGCAGGTTACTGGAAAGCATTCGATCTGAAAGTTTGAACCAAGTTGAAGTTTACTGTAATCCGTTCAGAGTTGTGAAGAAGATTCGTTTCCTCTGTTTTAGGAATTTTTGGATAATGATTAAAATTTTGATTTGTAGATTTAAACTTGATGCCATAAAAACCACAGGAGTTACTTCTATTAATCTGTTAGTCATTTTATTAGTCTTTTGCGTATAGTGAGTTTGGATGAATTACTGTTTGCGGAGATTGCGATTCTGGTAATGTGGAATAATTAACATTTCATAATACGCGACACAAAATTTAGTATTCCAAATTAACTGACAGATTTACATTACAAAAAAAATTTATTTGGTTTTTAAATAGTAAGCTATAAAAAGTAAGTATATTGTTTTAATAAATTTTTTATTACTAAATTATAATGAATTTAGTTTACTAGTAGGCCTACATAATTTACCACACAGCCCAGACAAGCTTCAATTTCTCGACAAAACATTTATGTGTCCTTTGAAAATGCATTATAGCGATGAGATGTGTATATTTTTATAAGTAATGTAACTTGCATTAGCCTATATAAAAATGTTTTTAAACACGTCTATCATAAATTTATATAATTATTCAGTAAATTTTGCTGTACCAACGAATATGTTTTTAGATTGCTTTATTAAAAACCCACTATGTTATAATACCCGACTCTTTCATATTTTCCTCCGAGGTGCAATATTCCTTTAGAAATAATTTTTCGTTTTCAGTAAGAATTTTTCAAATCTCTAGGCTTATAATTAAAGATAATGAGAAACTACAGTTTGGGATATTTAGGAAAGAGTCGTATTCTGATATAATTATACCAAGAGAGTCTTACCACCCATATAGATATAAAATGGCGGCAATCAATTCATTTTGTTACAGAGCTCAGAAGTGTTTAAAAGAGACCGAATCAAAAGATAGGGAGTTAAAAACGATAAAGGGAATTGTAAGGAATAATAATTATAACACCAACATAGTGGATAACGTTATGAAAAGGGTTAACATACAAAAAGCTAAAATAGAACCAGAACAAAAGAATTATGCAGGGTCATTGACATACATACTGTAGGTTCACATACTAGAAAAATTATAAAATGTTTTAATAAATATGGAGTAGATATAGCTATTAAAAAATGTGAAACGGTATTTGATAAGATAAGGAATAAGAATATAGAAAAAATCCAGTATTACAGAAAAGCGGAATTTATAAATTAAAATGTAAAGACTGCAACAAAGTGTACCTAGGAGAGACAGGACGAAAATTCGTATGCAGGTTGTCTGACCACAAACGTGGAGAAGGTAACAGAACAACCAATTCATTATATGCAAGACATTTCATAGAAGACAACCATAAGTTTGTTAATCCTTTGGAAGAATACGAAATTGTAAAAGTAGTAAATAACACAGTTGAAAGGAAGCTTAGAGAGGAGTTAGAAATATTGAAAGAAAGAGAAAAAGGGTTACACAATTTAATTAATATTAAAATTAAATTTGATAATGAAGAAATATTTTATAACATGATTAAGAAGTAAATGATAGAGGAGGACAGATAGATAAGATTAAGAATTATATTGCTTAGTACTAATTGGATGTTTTAAAATAAGGGTGTATGACTGACCCACGTGTGTGGAGAGGAAGAGGGTAAGTTTAAAAGGATACACACACACACACACACACACACACACACACACAACACTGAAACACAAGGAATTTGCTAGAAAAAATATGTAACTGTACAGATGGTGGGACAGGGTTTAGGGGGTGGGGAAGGGTCATTTATATTATAGCTTGTTGTGTGTGAGCAGGGTGGGGGAGAGGGGTGGAGGGTTTGTTTTCACAAATTTCCTGTCTAGTCCAATCTGACGATGGGCTGTGAAGCTTGAAAGCGCTAATTGGGATAATTTTTATATAGTGGTGTGCAACTGTGATCATTCTGATTGTGATTTCAACCACTAACACAAATTTCTTCATTAAACAAAAATATTTTGTAACACTTTTTTATTTTTCAAAAACGTGCTTCTGATCTAGATATTAAAAATTAATTTCACCTATAGAAAAAATAAATATTGTATCATTTTATGAAAATAGAAGGCCCAATCTTTAATTTGATATGTAATTTGTGTCTACAGGATCGCCCAGTATCGACTGAATTGGTGGGAACATCTTTGCCGAATGGATGACTGCCGCATACCCAAAAAAGTATGGATCTATAAGCCGAGGGAACGAAGAGGTGTGGGACGTCTGAGGAAGCGCTGGAGTCACCAGCTCCAATCTTTGCCTATTTGAGATCGGAACAAACCATCCTTGGTTTAATCCTTGAAGATGATAATGATGATGAATTTGTGCTGTTTTACTATTAAAAAATCTTACTATTAAAATAAAGTAGGGGAAATATGGAAAACAGCCAGGCTGCTGGGACGTGCCTATGCGGAGAAATGGCCAGGGTTGAAAGAGTTAAGGTTAATATCAAAAGCTATGTTATGATTAGAAATAAAAAGTGTATTCTACAACACCTAAAGTACCGAGTAAATTTCCTTCTATACAAGGTACAGTAGCAGCACTTGTAAATTCAAGCATCAAAGGAATGATTGAAAATATTTGGATGAATGACAACACGGCAGCTCGTCGATTATAGGCTTCTACACTCATGCCAAAACTTGATTGAAGATATTGTAATATTGTAAATTCAATGGAACAATAACCAAAGGAGAAAAAAAAAGTAATAGCTATTTCCATAAACTTCTTTCTGTCAATTACGTTGCATTAATTTTTTGACCTAAAGCGTTGACGTGATAAATATTGACGTGATATCATTATTGACCGTCTTCTTCTTCTTCACTACGTGGGTTGGACTATAGACCGTTCCGTCTTCACAGAGTCTCTGACCAACTTTCCAGGGTCTTCCACGATCTCTCTTCTCCCCACTGGCCTATATTGAAACTCTTGTTTAGGATTACGCGCGTCTACCATGCGTTCCATATGGGACTCCCAATTTTGCCTGTATTCTTTTATTGTCTCCAGAACAGACTGTAACTTCAAGTATTTCCTTATGTTGTCGTTTCGTAGACGATCTCTCAAACTACATTCCTTAACTGCTGTTAAACATTTCATTCTGGAGGCCTGTATTTTTGAAATATCTTTTTCCAGGAGAGTCGATGTTTCACATCCATAGATTAAAGCCGGCACAGCCACGACCTTATAGAACATTAGCTGGGTCTCCCTCTGCGTTTTATTTTTCAATAGTCGTGTTTATGTTCTTATATGTAATTTCTAACTAAAACACTATTGATAAATTTTCAAATATTCTTTATGTAAATGATCTGTGGTTCACTACTTGTATGATTTTTTTTTAGTCAAATACAGAGTTTATGGACAATAACGTTAGATAAATTATATTATTCTAACAAAATTATTTTCAAGTTAATAAACTTCAAAATTACTTACAATTTTTTAAAAAATTTTGAAGTGAGAACTTCATATGCAGCACTATGGTGTTCGGCTCACTCCCGCTACACCTCGCGCTTCTACGGCAGTAAACTTATATTCAACGCGACACAAAAGCAGTGTTGCCAGGTCCATCAAACTTCTTTTTCCCCCACATAGCCACCCACAATTTCCCCATTCCCACACGTATGCGTGCTTTAAGCGAGGCGTAATATTTTAAAGAATGTGAACATAATTTTTAAATACTGTTACAAGAATAACGTAAATATTAAAAATAATATTTATAATAAAATTAGAAAGAATAATTTTGTTCATGAAGTAATCATCTGTTTAACCTTTTACCACATCTGATGACAAAATGTTTGTCGTTTACTTCAGGGCTGCCACCAGAGCGCATCGCTACGGTCACTTCTTTCATCATAGTGTATCATGTTACATTAGTGTTAACTTCGGGTCCGCTACCAGATAGCAGTACTAAACTAGATTTCGTGATTACACAATCAACTTAGTTAATTTAACAAATTAAAACAATAACATTTTTAACTTTTTTAATTTAATATTTTACTGCACGTATCACATTCTATTTTTCAACTAAATATTGCGTAAAGCATGGTGTTAATTGAAAAAAATTACTTCGTGTTACATATTGTTTGTATATGTATTACACAGAAAATAATACTACATGTGATATGATTCTATTTTTGTTCATTGTAAATATGGATTTCTTATAATAAAATACACATAAATATTACTCTGCCCTTGTCTCATTTAATTATCCGTTCACTCTTATTTGAATCTTAATTCTTTACAGTAAAATTTGTCTTACTCCAAATACGTACGAGCAACCTTTTACACTTTGAGTCAGTTCACTGGTCACTCGGCATTGACATTCTCACTTCTGGCGTGAGTCCTATGGCCCGAAATAAAATTTATTTCATTTTATGTTTTGAATAGGAACTATAACGCAAGTACAAAGGATAAAGTTGGTAATGATCTTGAACAGTAGAATTATTAATAAATTCAGATAAACTAAAAATCATAAGTTTTATTAACACTTCTATCAGAAAAACACTTCCGTCATCATCATCATCATCATCATCACCATCACCACCATCATCATCTGCAAGGATAAAACCAAGGATGGTTTGTTCCGGTCTCAAAAAGGCAATGTCTGGGGTCTGCAAGGACTCCAGCACTTCCTTGGACGTCCCCTCGGCTTATAGTTCCATAGTTGTTTGGGAATGCGGCAGTCATCCATTCGGCAAAGATGTTCCCACCAATTCTGTCGAGTATTCTCATAATATTCAGTTCCTGTCGTATATATGTGTTTTTCTATGATCGTGGAGTGTATACCCTGCCACGTGCCTGAGAAATCTCATTTCAGCCGCTTGGATACGACTAGCCTGGCCTTTCGTTAAAGTCCAATTCTCAGACCGAAAGAGAAGTGGAGGAAGGGCTATCATCCTGTAGAACTTGAGGCGTGTTTCTTTACTTGCTGACTTGAGAGTTCGCCTGATGATCGTGAAGGTTGAACTTATGCAACTTATTCACAACGTCGTTGCTTGCATTATAAGACACACTGTATCCCAGGTATTCAACGTTGCTGGCTCGTTCCAGGACAGTACCATCTGTAACAATCTTTGCTTTTTGCCCGTACAGGATCAGTTCTACGAAAATCCATCAGCTTGATCTTAAGTGTAAATATTTGTAATCCAGACTCTTTTCAGATTCCATTTAACAAATGTATACCCATCTGCAGCCTGTTTTCCGAGTCCGACAGAATAGCCTGATCGTCCGCAAACAATAAAGTGTCAATTGCAGTGTGGCCAGTCATAAAATGCTCCGGATACACATTTGCCAGTTTCGTTATAAGAAAACTAACACCTTTATTGTTAGTCAAGGGAATTCTCCAAAGTTTTGACACGGTGCTTGTCTGTACTTGTTTATTCTACTACCATGTAAGATATTCTGTCTAATTGCACCGAATAATTCATTGCATATTTTTGTATGCTGAGTCATCACTAGTACCCTACTCTTTGTAAACATGTTGGTTTATGGCGTAGATTTTTATACGCTGTTTTATAATTCAGATTTTGTTCCTTATGTTTGTTTCAAACAGAAGACATAAAGGATATGTGATAGAAAATCCACTCGGTTGAAAACATTACTTTTAGTGTTATCGTTTCAAATGACGTTGAAGAAAAGCCTAAAGAAAGGAAACCGACAATGTCACTGCGATTAAATGAAACAAAAAAAACTATGTATTTTATACCGTAGGCGGTGTACAGCAACAGACAAGGGCGTGGAAGACATCATTAAATACTGCTTTGTACAAAAAAAATCTGTTGCCCACTGCTGCCTTTAACTTGAGGACCCGTTTTGTTTTCCTCTACTCGCCTCACTCAGACAATTCTGGTTTCTACCAGTAATTGTTTGTTGAAACGATCATGAAGAAACAATTAGTGACGCCATATTTACATCATATTATTTTTCAGAAACTATTAATATTGTATTATTAGTTTTAATAGTACAAATGAATCATTATATTTATTAAATTCTGAAATTTTTATTAAGAAAATAATGCATCTGTACTTTCAGTATTCAGAATTATTAGAAACTAATGTTTGCATTTTATTTTTTATATGTTCAATTAAAAGCCTTCAGGCCTTTAATTATTGCACCGTTCTGACTAGTATTATGTACGAAATTTTAGCGTTTATTAAAGTCATTAAAAATTAAGCGTATTTTAGACACAACTACTGTTATTCGTTATCAAGGTTTATTTCAATTTTCAATATTAATATTGATATTTTATATTCAATATTCAATATTTATATATTACTCTACAATCCTTGCAAGACTCTGATCTCGTTTATGACTTTTGCCCATTTTGCTGTGTAGTATGCTTTCCTACGGTAACAACGGACTTTCACACCATAAAGGACCTCCTGCACATCATCCAGAAACATCTTCCTCGCCTGTCTCAGAAAACATCTTTCTATTCCTTAGATTCTGGTGTGAAAAACGTCTTCATAGAGTCCATACCCTCCATACGTTCTAACCATCACAACTATATCTTTCATTTTCTCTCATCCGGTTTAATTCTTTATAGAGGGTCTGAGTTTCTGAACCATTGCACGCCTGCCAGACCTGTAAGGATGCGCGTCATGAGACGTCCCTATGTCTTCCTAGTTCCGAGCTTCCGAAATGAACTCCTGCCTAGTGGTCCAGTCCAGTCGGAATATTTTAATTAAATTTTTAGTGACCGTTACAACGGCATCATCGTACTAGGTCCTTCTACTACAGTATTTGTGGAGACCATTTCCAAGAATCGCCTGGACGTGGTCAATACTTGCCAAGGGGGTTTGTCTGAGTCCTTGCAGCACGGACATAAAATTTACGTGGAAGTCGCCGCACGGTGTCATCCAAGGAGTGGAGACCGAGTCCATTTCTCATAAGACGAGAAGGGAACCGATAAGGGGCTTTGGCCGCTGGCCGAAGACCATTACGAAAACGCTTTGCAACTTTCTTTTATGAACAGCAGCAAGGTAGTCCCAGATGGGGATGGCATAGGCGATGATCGCCAACAGGTACGCGTTGACGATCAATTTACCTAGCGTGCGGGTAAAGTATCGGAAACAGAGACGCCAGAGCAGAGGACGCTCTAGTTTTCATGGTCTGGACGTGGGCACGCCAGACGAGCCGATGATCAAGAAGGACAACGAGGTACTTAACTACTCTCGACCAGGGCAGGTACGTTCGACCAAGTCTCACTCGTCCTCGCGGTTCCTTCACGCTGACAGAGTGAAAGTACGACTCAAACGCGCACTCGATGCGTATACGACCTAGACCGATAAGTGGAAAGTAGCCGTCAACGATACCAAAAGCTCCGAGGTGCTATTCTCTAAGCGCTGAAAGCAAGCGCGAGACTCGACATGACGTATATGCCCTGGTCGAGAGAAGTTAAGTACCTCGGTGTCCACCTAGATTGTTAGCTCTCCTGGCGTGCCCATTCCCAGACAGTCAGAACTAGAGCGTCAGCTCGTCTCGGCTCTCTGTTTCCGATGCTTGCCAACAAGACTATGACCCCCAAGCTAGGTAAGTTGAACGTCAACGCGTACCTGTTGCCGATCATCATCTACACTGACCCCGTCTGAGATTACCTTGCTGCTGTTCATAAAAGAATGTTGCAAAGCGTTCTCGGCATATACTGTACTAGAACGGCCTAGTACGAGCATGCCGTTTTAACGGCCCCTAAAATTATTCCGTCCTGGGCCGGACCTCAAGGCCTCCTACCGGCAGCTCGGTACTTGAATCTCAAGAGGACGTCTCAAGACGTACATCTCCTCAGCTCTGACGGCAACGTATAATTATTACTTATACCTCTGCTTGCGGTACGTTTCTACAGAAGAAGGCCTCCGATGGGTGGCCAAAAAGTGTAAAAACATATGAATCACATTGCAAGCAATCGACGACGGCCCGACAGCCCGGTAGTTTCCAATTTTAATAATCCTGAGTCCGGCCTTCACAGCTTTCGCAATACGAGGGTCTCTTGAAAAGTTCGCGGAGCGACGTTTATTGCTTACAGCTAGAACTAACATTTTTCGTACGCTGTAAAATTCGTATTTCGTGTAAACGCCTGTTATTGTTCAAATCTATCTGTCAGTTTACTCACTGTTTTTTAGTCTATTTAAAATTTACATGTTACGAGTGTTTTAAAAAGTGGATAGAATCAAAACCTGTGCTGTGATTCAATTGTTTGTTAAAACGTACCTAGAGCCAATAAAAATTCACATCGAAATGCTAAATGTGTTAGGAGATGCTACGATTTCAAAAACGGTAGTAAAAAAATTAACAACTCCAAATATCATTTAAAAAATGTGATACAGGGTGTTGGGAGACCAGCGATGAGAGTGGATGGCAATGCTGAGATCATAGGCGTCTTACACGAGCGGGTGCATTATGTTATAGAATGTGATACAGGGTGTTGGAAGACCAGCGACGAGAGTGGATGGCAATGCTGAGATCATAGGCGTCTTACACGAGCGGCTGCATTATGTTATACAATGTGACACAGGGGTGTTGGGAAACCAGCGATGAGAGTGGATGGCAATGCTGAGATCATAGGCGTCTTACACCAGCGTGTGCATTATGTTATACAATGTGATACAGGGGTGTTGGGAGACCAGCGACGAGAGTGGATGGCAATGCTGAGATCATAGGCGTCTTACACGAGCGGGTGCATTATGTTATACAATGTGATACAGGGGTGTTGGGAAACCAGCGGTGAGAGTGGATGGCAATGCTGAGACCATAGGCGTCTTACACGAGCGTGTGCATTATGTTATACAATGTGATACAGGGGTGTTGGGAAACCAGCGATGAGAGTGGATGGCAATGCTGAGACCATAGGCGTCTTACACGAGCGTGTGCATTATGTTATAGAATGTGATACAGGGGTGTTGGGAGACCAGCGATGAGAATGGATGGCAATGCTGAGATCATAGGCGTCTTACACGAGCGGGTGCATTATGTTATACAATGTGATACAGGGGTGTTGGGAAACCAGCGATGAGAGTGGATGGCAATGCTGAGATCATAGGCGTCTTACACGAGCGTGTGCATTATGTTATACAATGTGATACAGGGGTGTTGGGAAACCAGCGATGAGAGTGGATGGCAATGCTGAGATCATAGGCGTCTTACACGAGCGTGTGCATTATGTTATACAATGTGATACAGGGGTGTTGGGAGACCAGCGATGAGAGTGGATGGCAATGCTGAGACCATAGGCGTCTTACACGAGCGTGTGAATTATGTTATACAATGTGATACAGGGTGTTGGGAGACCAGCGATGAGAGTGGATGGCAATGCTGAGATCATAGGCGTCTTACACGAGCGTGTGCATTATGTTATACAATGTGATACAGGGGTGTTGGGAAACCAGCGATGAGAGTGGATGGCAATGCTGAGACCATAGGCGTCTTACACGAGCGTGTGCATTATGTTATACAATGTGATACAGGGGTGTTGGGAAACCAGCGATGAGAGTGGATGGCAATGCTGAGATCATAGGCGTCTTACACCAGCGTGTGCATTATGTTATACAATGTGATACAGGGGTGTTGGGAGACCAGCGACGAGAGTGGATGGCAATGCTGAGATCATAGGCGTCTTACACGAGCGGGTGCATTATGTTATACAATGTGATACAGGGGTGTTGGGAAACCAGCGGTGAGAGTGGATGGCAATGCTGAGACCATAGGCGTCTTACACGAGCGTGTGCATTATGTTATACAATGTGATACAGGGGTGTTGGGAAACCAGCGATGAGAGTGGATGGCAATGCTGAGACCATAGGCGTCTTACACGAGCGTGTGCATTATGTTATAGAATGTGATACAGGGGTGTTGGGAGACCAGCGATGAGAATGGATGGCAATGCTGAGATCATAGGCGTCTTACACGAGCGGGTGCATTATGTTATACAATGTGATACAGGGGTGTTGGGAAACCAGCGATGAGAGTGGATGGCAATGCTGAGATCATAGGCGTCTTACACGAGCGTGTGCATTATGTTATACAATGTGATACAGGGGTGTTGGGAAACCAGCGATGAGAGTGGATGGCAATGCTGAGACCATAGGCGTCTTACACGAGCGTGTGCATTATGTTATACAATGTGATACAGGGGTGTTGGGAGACCAGCGATGAGAATGGATGGCAATGCTGAGACCATAGGCGTCTTACACGAGCGTGTGCATTATGTTGTACAATGTGATACAGGGGTGTTGGGAGACCAGCGATGAGAGTGGATGGCAATGCTGAGATCATAGGCGTCTTACACGAGCGTGTGCATTATGTTATAGAATGTGATACAGGGGTGTTGGGAGACCAGCTATGAGAGTGGATGTCAATGCTGAGATCATAGGCGTCTTACACGAGCGTGTGCATTATGTTATACAATGTGATACAGGGGTGTTGGGAGACCAGCGATGAGAGTGGATGGCAATGCTGAGATCATAGGCGTCTTACACGAGCGTGTGCATTATGTTATACAATGTGATACAGGGGTGTTGGGAGACCAGCGATGAGAGTGGATGGCAATGCTGAGATCATAGGCGTCTTACACGAGCGGGTGCATTATGTTATAGAATGTGATACAGGGGTGTTGGGAGACCAGCTATGAGAGTGGATGTCAATGCTGAGATCATAGGCGTCTTACACGAGCGGGTGCATTATGTTATACAATGTGATACAGGGGTGTTGGGAAACCAGCGATGAGAGTGGATGGCAATGCTGAGATCATAGGCGTCTTACACCAGCGTGTGCATTATGTTATACAATGTGATACAGGGGTGTTGGGAGACCAGCGACGAGAGTGGATGGCAATGCTGAGATCATAGGCGTCTTACACGAGCGGGTGCATTATGTTATACAATGTGATACAGGGGTGTTGGGAAACCAGCGGTGAGAGTGGATGGCAATGCTGAGACCATAGGCGTCTTACACGAGCGTGTGCATTATGTTATACAATGTGATACAGGGGTGTTGGGAAACCAGCGATGAGAGTGGATGGCAATGCTGAGACCATAGGCGTCTTACACGAGCGTGTGCATTATGTTATAGAATGTGATACAGGGGTGTTGGGAGACCAGCGATGAGAATGGATGGCAATGCTGAGATCATAGGCGTCTTACACGAGCGGGTGCATTATGTTATACAATGTGATACAGGGGTGTTGGGAAACCAGCGATGAGAGTGGATGGCAATGCTGAGATCATAGGCGTCTTACACGAGCGTGTGCATTATGTTATACAATGTGATACAGGGGTGTTGGGAAACCAGCGATGAGAGTGGATGGCAATGCTGAGATCATAGGCGTCTTACACGAGCGTGTGCATTATGTTATACAATGTGATACAGGGGTGTTGGGAGACCAGCGATGAGAGTGGATGGCAATGCTGAGACCATAGGCGTCTTACACGAGCGTGTGAATTATGTTATACAATGTGATACAGGGTGTTGGGAGACCAGCGATGAGAGTGGATGGCAATGCTGAGATCATAGGCGTCTTACACGAGCGTGTGCATTATGTTATACAATGTGATACAGGGGTGTTGGGAAACCAGCGATGAGAGTGGATGGCAATGCTGAGACCATAGGCGTCTTACACGAGCGTGTGCATTATGTTATACAATGTGATACAGGGGTGTTGGGAAACCAGCGATGAGAGTGGATGGCAATGCTGAGATCATAGGCGTCTTACACCAGCGTGTGCATTATGTTATACAATGTGATACAGGGGTGTTGGGAGACCAGCGACGAGAGTGGATGGCAATGCTGAGATCATAGGCGTCTTACACGAGCGGGTGCATTATGTTATACAATGTGATACAGGGGTGTTGGGAAACCAGCGGTGAGAGTGGATGGCAATGCTGAGACCATAGGCGTCTTACACGAGCGTGTGCATTATGTTATACAATGTGATACAGGGGTGTTGGGAAACCAGCGATGAGAGTGGATGGCAATGCTGAGACCATAGGCGTCTTACACGAGCGTGTGCATTATGTTATAGAATGTGATACAGGGGTGTTGGGAGACCAGCGATGAGAATGGATGGCAATGCTGAGATCATAGGCGTCTTACACGAGCGGGTGCATTATGTTATACAATGTGATACAGGGGTGTTGGGAAACCAGCGATGAGAGTGGATGGCAATGCTGAGATCATAGGCGTCTTACACGAGCGTGTGCATTATGTTATACAATGTGATACAGGGGTGTTGGGAAACCAGCGATGAGAGTGGATGGCAATGCTGAGACCATAGGCGTCTTACACGAGCGTGTGCATTATGTTATACAATGTGATACAGGGGTGTTGGGAGACCAGCGATGAGAATGGATGGCAATGCTGAGACCATAGGCGTCTTACACGAGCGTGTGCATTATGTTGTACAATGTGATACAGGGGTGTTGGGAGACCAGCGATGAGAGTGGATGGCAATGCTGAGATCATAGGCGTCTTACACGAGCGTGTGCATTATGTTATAGAATGTGATACAGGGGTGTTGGGAGACCAGCTATGAGAGTGGATGTCAATGCTGAGATCATAGGCGTCTTACACGAGCGTGTGCATTATGTTATACAATGTGATACAGGGGTGTTGGGAGACCAGCGATGAGAGTGGATGGCAATGCTGAGATCATAGGCGTCTTACACGAGCGTGTGCATTATGTTATACAATGTGATACAGGGGTGTTGGGAGACCAGCGATGAGAGTGGATGGCAATGCTGAGATCATAGGCGTCTTACACGAGCGGGTGCATTATGTTATAGAATGTGATACAGGGGTGTTGGGAGACCAGCTATGAGAGTGGATGTCAATGCTGAGATCATAGGCGTCTTACACGAGCGGGTGCATTATGTTATACAATGTGATACAGGGGTGTTGGGAAACCAGCGATGAGAGTGGATGGCAATGCTGAGATCATAGGCGTCTTACACGAGCGTGTGCATTATGTTATACAATGTGATACAGGGGTGTTGGGAAACCAGCGATGAGAGTGGACGGCAATGCTGAGATCATAGGCGTCTTACACGAGCGTGTGCATTATGTTATAGAATGTGATACAGGGGTGTTGGGAGACCAGCTATGAGAGTGGATGTCAATGCTGAGATCATAGGCGTCTTACACGAGCGTGTGCATTATGTTATACAATGTGATACAGGGGTGTTGGGAGACCAGCGATGAGAGTGGATGGCAATGCTGAGATCATAGGCGTCTTACACGAGCGGGTGCATTATGTTATAGAATGTGATACAGGGGTGTTGGGAGACCAGCTATGAGAGTGGATGTCAATGCTGAGATCATAGGCGTCTTACACGAGCGGGTGCATTATGTTATACAATGTGATACAGGGGTGTTGGGAAACCAGCGATGAGAGTGGATGGCAATGCTGAGATCATAGGCGTCTTACACGAGCGTGTGCATTATGTTATACAATGTGATACAGGGGTGTTGGGAAACCAGCGATGAGAGTGGATGGCAATGCTGAGACCATAGGCGTCTTACACGAGCGTGTGCATTATGTTATACAATGTGATACAGGGGTGTTGGGAGACCAGCGATGAGAATGGATGGCAATGCTGAGATCATAGGCGTCTTACACGAGCGGGTGCATTATGTTATACAATGTGATACAGGGTGTTGGGAGACCAGCGATGAGAGTGGATGGCAATGCTGAGACCATAGGCGTCTTACACGAGCGTGTGCATTATGTTATACAATGTGATACAGGGGTGTTGGGAGACCAGCGATGAGAGTGGATGGCAATGCTGAGACCATAGGCGTCTTACACGAGCGTGTGAATTATGTTATACAATGTGATACAGGGTGTTGGGAGACCAGCGATGAGAGTGGATGGCAATGCTGAGATCATAGGCGTCTTACACGAGCGTGTGCATTATGTTATAGAATGTGATACAGGGTGTTGGAAGACCAGCGACGAGAGTGGATGGCAATGCTGAGATCATAGGCGTCTTACACGAGCGTGTGCATTATGTTATACAATGCGATACAGGGTGTTGGGAGACCAGCTATGAGAGTGGATGGCAATGCTGAGATCATATGCGTCTTACACGAGCGGGTGCATTATGTTATACAATGTGATACAGGGGTGTTGGGAAACCAGCGATGAGAGTGGATGGCAATGCTGAGATCATAGGCGTCTTACACGAGCGTGTGCATTATGTTATACAATGTGATACAGGGTGTTGGAAGACCAGCGATTGGAGTGGATAGCAATGCTGAGATCATAGGCGTCTTACACGAGCGTGTGCATTAAGTTATACAATGTCATACAGGGTGTTGGAAGACCAGCGATGAGAGTGGATGGCAATGCTGAGATCATAGGCGTGTTACACGAGCGTGTGCGTTATGTTATACAATGTGATACAGGGGTGTTGGGAGACCAGCGATGAGAGTGGATGGCAATGCTGAGATCATAGGCGTCTTACACGAGCGTGTGAATTATGTTATACAATGTGATACAGGGTGTTGGGAGACCAGCGATGAGAGTGGATGGCAATGCTGAGATCATAGGCGTCTTACACGAGCGTGTGCATTATGTTATAGAATGTGATACAGGGTGTTGGAAGACCAGCGACGAGAGTGGATGGCAATGCTGAGATCATAGGCGTCTTACACGAGCGTGTGCATTATGTTATACAATGCGATACAGGGTGTTGGGAGACCAGCTATGAGAGTGGATGGCAATGCTGAGATCATAGGCGTCTTACACGAGCGTGTGAATTATGTTATACAATGTGATACAGGGTGTTGGGAGACCAGCGATGAGAGTGGATGGCAATGCTGAGATCATAGGCGTCTTACACGAGCGTGTGCATTATGTTATAGAATGTGATACAGGGTGTTGGAAGACCAGCGACGAGAGTGGATGGCAATGCTGAGATCATAGGCGTCTTACACGAGCGTGTGCATTATGTTATACAATGCGATACAGGGTGTTGGGAGACCAGCTATGAGAGTGGATGGCAATGCTGAGATCATATGCGTCTTACACGAGCGGGTGCATTATGTTATACAATGTGATACAGGGGTGTTGGGAAACCAGCGATGAGAGTGGATGGCAATGCTGAGATCATAGGCGTCTTACACGAGCGTGTGCATTATGTTATACAATGTGATACAGGGTGTTGGAAGACCAGCGATTGGAGTGGATAGCAATGCTGAGATCATAGGCGTCTTACACGAGCGTGTGCATTAAGTTATACAATGTCATACAGGGTGTTGGAAGACCAGCGATGAGAGTGGATGGCAATGCTGAGATCATAGGCGTGTTACACGAGCGTGTGCGTTATGTTATACAATGTGATACAGGGGTGTTGGGAGACCAGCGATGAGAGTGGATGGCAATGCTGAGATCATAGGCGTCTTACACGAGCGTGTGAATTATGTTATACAATGTGATACAGGGTGTTGGGAGACCAGCGATGAGAGTGGATGGCAATGCTGAGATCATAGGCGTCTTACACGAGCGGGTGCATTATGTTATAGAATGTGATACAGGGGTGTTGGGAGACCAGCGATGAGAATGGATGGCAATGCTGAGATCATAGGCGTCTTACACGAGCGTGTGCATTATGTTATAGAATGTGATACAGGGGTGTTGGGAGACCAGCTATGAGAGTGGATGTCAATGCTGAGATCATAGGCGTCTTACACGAGCGTGTGCATTATGTTATACAATGTGATACAGGGGTGTTGGGAGACCAGCGATGAGAGTGGATGGCAATGCTGAGATCATAGGCGTCTTACACGAGCGGGTGCATTATGTTATAGAATGTGATACAGGGGTGTTGGGAGACCAGCTATGAGAGTGGATGTCAATGCTGAGATCATAGGCGTCTTACACGAGCGTGTGCATTATGTTATACAATGTGATACAGGGGTGTTGGGAGACCAGCGATGAGAGTGGATGGCAATGCTGAGATCATAGGCGTCTTACACGAGCGGGTGCATTATGTTATAGAATGTGATACAGGGGTGTTGGGAGACCAGCTATGAGAGTGGATGTCAATGCTGAGATCATAGGCGTCTTACACGAGCGTGTGCATTATGTTATACAATGTGATACAGGGGTGTTGGGAGACCAGCGATGAGAGTGGATGTCAATGCTGAGATCATAGGCGTCTTACACGAGCGTGTGCATTATGTTATACAATGTGATACAGGGGTGTTGGGAGACCAGCGATGAGAGTGGATGGCAATGCTGAGATCATAGGCGTCTTACACGAGCGGGTGCATTATGTTATAGAATGTGATACAGGGGTGTTGGGAGACCAGCTATGAGAGTGGATGTCAATGCTGAGATCATAGGCGTCTTACACGAGCGGGTGCATTATGTTATACAATGTGATACAGGGGTGTTGGGAAACCAGCGATGAGAGTGGATGGCAATGCTGAGATCATAGGCGTCTTACACGAGCGTGTGCATTATGTTATACAATGTGATACAGGGGTGTTGGGAAACCAGCGATGAGAGTGGATGGCAATGCTGAGATCATAGGCGTCTTACACGAGCGTGTGCATTATGTTATAGAATGTGATACAGGGGTGTTGGGAGACCAGCTATGAGAGTGGATGTCAATGCTGAGATCATAGGCGTCTTACACGAGCGTGTGCATTATGTTATACAATGTGATACAGGGGTGTTGGGAGACCAGCGATGAGAGTGGATGGCAATGCTGAGATCATAGGCGTCTTACACGAGCGGGTGCATTATGTTATAGAATGTGATACAGGGGTGTTGGGAGACCAGCTATGAGAGTGGATGTCAATGCTGAGATCATAGGCGTCTTACACGAGCGGGTGCATTATGTTATACAATGTGATACAGGGGTGTTGGGAAACCAGCGATGAGAGTGGATGGCAATGCTGAGATCATAGGCGTCTTACACGAGCGTGTGCATTATGTTATACAATGTGATACAGGGGTGTTGGGAAACCAGCGATGAGAGTGGATGGCAATGCTGAGACCATAGGCGTCTTACACGAGCGTGTGCATTATGTTATACAATGTGATACAGGGGTGTTGGGAGACCAGCGATGAGAATGGATGGCAATGCTGAGATCATAGGCGTCGTACACGAGCGGGTGCATTATGTTATACAATGTGATACAGGGTGTTGGGAGACCAGCGATGAGAGTGGATGGCAATGCTGAGACCATAGGCGTCTTACACGAGCGTGTGCATTATGTTATACAATGTGATACAGGGGTGTT